>CM074119.1:45937802-46423994 GCA_037177725.1 Cyamopsis tetragonoloba | reverse complement strand
GTGAAGTCGAATCATCTGGAAGAAACAACCGTATACCATAAGGAAGTCGGGCGCTCCTTGTCAGGGACGAGACCCAATCCTTTTATTAGGATCCACACGTTCTGCTTTGTACAGGATGACTGGGCCCGAAGGAACATCTTCTTTTGGGGTTGCCCCAGGAAAATGCATGGCATCCCGGAATTCCACGTCAGCGACATGAAATTTCAATGTCGTGTTGAGTCCAGATGGGACCTGGAGAATGTCATGATGAATCCAGTACATTCTCCTCACGTCTCGTATGCCTTTCAGCTTTTTAGGCACTTCGATCTTGGAGGCTTCTTTTGGAGGACCGTACCAGTTGTGAATTTTTTGTCTACGGCGCTCTAAAGCTTGGCTTGGGGCTGCGGACAGCTTGGCTTGGGGCTGAAGTCGAAGGCGACTCGGAACCCGATATGGAGGGAGAAGCCGACATTGGTTCTATAACAGAAAAAGGAGGGACAAAAAGAGGGTCAGGAGAATTTGAACAAGAAGATTTAGTTGAATTATTAGAAGAATAAACACTAGAAGTTGCAGATGAAGAACAAATTAGCAAGGGGGCAAGAGGATGCAAATTAGACGTTACAACATCATCACTATCCTTAGATGACTCATCGTAATCATATTTACCCATTCCATACCTTAAGGGTACGGGGGCAACAGATTCAGAAAACGGAGCCCCTGAGAAAGGGGTGAGTTGGGGATTTCCGGGGATGATTTCTCCAAAGGCTTCAAACAAAGGTTCTTGGTCAGAGTTAGAACCAGAAACTGAAGGGGGAGTGGGAGTGTGATGATCATTGCCATCGCATGGTTCAGGCTCAGATGGGGAACCAATGAAGTAACCAACTTCCCCAGAAAGGCTTTCTTTTGGGGGAAAGTTAGTAGGCCTCTTGGGAGTAGACATTTCCTAGGACGATAAAAAATAAAAGGAAGGAAAACACACTGAGAAAGCGATTAGGAAATGAAGAAGATACCTGGAAATGGTGTAGCAAAAAGGACCAAAGAAAGCTGGAAAACAGCAAGATGGAGCTGATAGCGAGAAAAGCAGGAAGAAAGCTCTGATGTAGAGAAAAAACTTGAGAGCAAGGAAGAACTCTAGGTTAAGAAATGGAGTACTTATAAAGAAAATAACGGGAGATGAAACGTGTTGAAGAAGTGACGGCGTAGGGTGCAATTAATGCGCGCAGGTCTGACGTCACTAAATAATGATGGACGCGGCCCACGAAGGGTCAGGGCCAATCACACAAAGACACGTGTCGAAGCCTAAAACTGACAATCAGAATTTGAAACAGCAACGACATGGGAAAACTTTATGACACCGGGATAGGCCAGAATCGTAAGTCAACGGCATGCTGAACGACATACCGAAGACTTGGGGGCAACTGTTATGGACCTAACCCGCGAGAAGGACACGTGCAGGCCTCACGTGGGTCGCCCAAGTCGTCGGTTCCATGTCGCGCAACCACGACATGGTGACACGACATAAGGCACAGGGGATTACACCCCCACGTGAAGACTGTTACAGATCTGTAACTACCGCCGTAATTCACGGAACTGAGACAGTGACAGGTTTGACTTTAGTGACCTTTGTTTACCCTATAAATACCAGTGATTAGTCTTCATTCGCATATATCACAACTCAAAATCTGATAATTCCTGCTGAAGACATTGAACTGACTTGATCGTCGGAGTGTTTGCAGGTACCCCCCTCACCGTCAGGTGAGTGGCCGGAGAAATACAACCACCGTGCCGGAGACCAGATTGGAGGCCAAATCCACCATGCTAAAGTGAATGATGGAACAGTGTTCATCATACAATTTAGTTTTGTCCGATAATTACTCTATTCGAAAACGGATTCTAAAATTCATTAATTCAAAACAACGGAGTTTAACACATCTAAATATTAAAAACCATTTGAAAACAGTAACTAAAAACCGGACAAAACTAAATTGCATGATAAATTCAAAAATTTGTGTGGCATAAATAGTAATGACCTTCACACACAAGCCATATGCAACATAAATGACAAAAATTGGAAGATTCATGATTTTCGTACTCAAGGTTTTCGGTACTCAATGTACTCATTGGTTACGTATGTTAAAAAAAGTGTTACATTAGTTATTTTTTTTGTTACAGTGTTTTTTCGGATTTGGTGGTTACACGTGTGGTTACAACGTAAAAATAAAAATTCAACAAAACTTCTACGTGTGTAACCAGATATTTTAACGTATGTAACCATGAATATAAAGTGAGTACAAAAAACCTGAGCACGAAAATCTTTTTTCAAATTGGAAAGAAAAACCCAAGCCATACAGTGAACAAAGTCCATGTATTCCTTGATTGTATCCGGATATGTTTAAGGAATATTTTACTTGGCCATTAATCCAGGAAGCTAAGGCACCACAGCTGGAATGAAGAGACAAATTTTTTCATTTTCTATGACCTGCCATGAGATTTGGCTTAATTTCTGTTAAGGACCTAACTCGCAGGAAAGGCACGTGCAAGGCCCACGTGGGTGGCTCAAGTCGTGGGTATCATGTCGTGTTCACCACGACATGAACACCCGACTTAGAGCTTGAGGAGTACCAACCCCACGTGGGGTCAGTTATAGATCCGTACTTATCGCCGCAATTCACGAAAGTATGATAGTGACAAGTTTGACTTTAGTAGCCCTATGAGGCCTATAAATACTTTTGATCCATCTTCATTTGGGTCACTTTTACTACTATCTGATATATGAGATTTCTACACTGTGAGACCTTACTGACTTGACCGTTGGAGTGCTTGTAGGTACCCCCCTCACCGTCAGGTGAGTGGCCGGAGGGCTCAAACCACCGCACTGGAGGCTAGATTAGAGGTCATGACCGCCATGCACCAAGCATGATGAATCATTGGCGCCGTCTGTGGGGAAGAAAAAACTGTTCTTCTCCGATTAATTCATCTTATATATCCTCTTTTTTCTGGTTTTCTGGTGTCTGCAAGAAAAATACTGTTGGAATCAAGAAACCTTACCTTTCCCTTCTGATCTACTCATATCAACCGGTTATCAAGGTGAATTCTTGACAGCTAATAGGCAGAAAAGCAATTTCCAACCGATTAATCGGTGAAATGTGATTTTCCACCGATTAACTGAACAGATATCAACTTTCTTGGTGTTTCTTTTTGGATTACGACCGGATTTATGCATATTTGTTTGATTTTACCGATTATCTTCTTATGTCTGTTTTTATTGATATTTCTATACAATTGTTGAAACTTCATGGCAAGAAAATTTCTCACATCCGCATGAAAGCGGGGGGAAGCCTATGCTAACAGTAAGTTCAATTCTAGCAAGATGGTGTACACAAGAAGAAAGAATCAGACCACCAAGGGAACCTCTGCACGCGAGGGAGATATGCCAGGAGACAGCCTTTTGCGAATGGACCTTCTCCATGACAGTTGGAGGAAGCCAGAGGCGTTGGTCCGGCAATGTCGGAGCAAAGGATGGTCACTATTGAGGATGGCATGCACGACCTCAAAGAAATGTTCCAAAAGCAAGATAAAGAAATTGAAAAGATGAACAAGGAACGTGAGGCTTGACAAAAAACAGCAGCTGGAATTCCAGATGATCCTAATCAACCTTGGTCTGGGGCAGAAACCTCCCAATGACATGAGAATCAACGGGAGGGACAGAATCCCCAGGTTGGGAGAAACAAGTTTCTATGGTGGGGACCGCAGATCCTGCTGTCGCAACCCGTCATCATCCCACCTCATTTCCCTGAGTTCGACCAGGTGGAACGAGTGGCGGAGAACGACATTCAAATTGACGGATGTCACAATCCTTTTGTCCCAACAATAATGAATTTTGAAATGCTAGAAAACTTCAAGTTTGCTGTGCAAATTGATCCTTATGACGGGACCACCGACCCTCAAGACCATATCGAGATCTTCCAACAGACCATGGTCTTCTAAGGGGCTAAGGAGCCTGTAATATGTCGGGCCTTCCCGCTGACATTGAAGTCTGCTGCGCGAAGATGGTTCTCGTCATTGCCAGCGGGGATTCATCGCGGGATGAAAAGCACTGAAAGATGTTTGTTTCTAACTTCACAATCAGCAAGCAATAATTCAAGATTGAACATCGCCTAGAAAGGATAAAACAGAAACCTGACGAACCACTAAGGGACTATATCATCTGCTTTAATGCAGAGTCCCTTGAGGTACGCAATGTCGCAGCCAATATGATGTTATATTTTCTTAGGCAGGGATTGAAGCTGGGCGGTTT
Source organism: Cyamopsis tetragonoloba (assembly GCA_037177725.1). Classification (NCBI taxonomy): domain Eukaryota; kingdom Viridiplantae; phylum Streptophyta; class Magnoliopsida; order Fabales; family Fabaceae; genus Cyamopsis; species Cyamopsis tetragonoloba. Next base: position 46,419,718 of record CM074119.1, on the reverse strand, counting down.
CACCAAGGATCTGGTCGGCGAAAAGCCCAAAACTATGGAGGAATTAAAGAAGCGAGCGGAAAAGTGGATCCAAATTGAAGAATGGGTCCGAAACAACAACGTCGACAACCAAGCCGCAAAACAAGAGCAAGATAAGAAAGAAAAGCAAAAGGTGACTTACGGTGGAAAGCCCAGCGAAAATGAGAGAACGTATGACCGATGTGGAAGGTCGCCTAGAGGAGCTTACTCCAATTACGCACCTCTCACCATGCCACCCTCACGAGTGTATAAGGAGATTATGTATTCAGAACTTAAAGATAAACCCCCGCCATTGAGGTCGCAGTCGAAGAACAAGGACAAGTTCTGCCTATACCATAAAGATCACGGGCACTATACAAATGAGTGCATCCATCTCAAAGATGCAATTGAAAAATTAATAAGACAAGGGAAGTTGAAGCAGTTCATCCAAAAAGCTGACGAAGGGACATCCCGGGGGAAGAGCCCGTCACCTTCCGGAAGACACGGTTCCAGCCTCGGGAACAGGGATTCAGGGCGAGATGAGAGGCAACGATCGAGGTCCCGTAGTCCAAGGTGACATGACAACACGACCTCGAAAGGTGTCATTAACGTAATTGTTGGGGGGTTAGACCATATGGAACCCTCAGAGTCATCCAGAAAGAGATCCCGTGACGAAAGGGAACACTGCATGACTGTTAAGACCATGAGGAGAATGACATTGGCGTTTTCTGAGGATGACTTACCTATCAATGGAACGGGATCCAATGCCCCTCTGGTCATCATGGCCAGGATGGCGGGGTATGAAGTGAAGAGGTTATTTGTGGATCAAGGGAGCTCGGCTGACATCATGTTCTGGGACCTTTTCCAAAAGCTGGGCTTGACGGAGAAGGACTTGATCCCTCATAAAGGAAACTTGATAGGCCTCACAGGGGATTCCATCTCCCTTAAGGGCTATGTAAAGATAAAGGTAACCTTTTCTGGCTGCGGTGGCAGCAGGTTGGTGGAGGTAAAATTTCTAGTCGTGGAATGCCCGTCGGCTTACAATGCAATTTTGGGGAGACCGACTTTGAACGCTCTAGGAGCTGTGGTCTCGACCTTGCACATGGAAATGAAGTTCCCCAGTGATAGAGACGACATTGTCACTGTGCGGGGAAAGGGTCTGGAGTCGTAGCTTTATTATCTAGAGAAGTCGAGGTATACATTGATGACATGATCGTCAAAACCAAAGATGACGAAGACCCATCCAAGGACTTGGAGTCCATCTTCCAGCGCCTACGACAGTATAATTTGCGACTTAATCCTCTAAAGTGTACATTTGGTATGGAAGTAGGAAAGTTTCTGGGATTTATGCTCAGAGCCGTGGCATAGAGGCGAATCTAGACAATTATCGGGCAATCCTCGACATGACAAGCCCAAGGACGGTAAAAGATGTACAGCAGCTCACCGGGAGGATTGCAGCTCTGTCGCGTTTCCTCCCGGCTTCAGCAAAACGCTACCTCCTAATGTTCAAAATCTTCCAGAAGCAGGACTCCTTTAATTGGATTCAAGAGTGCGAAGACGCTTTCCGAGAACTTAAAATCTCCTTGGCATCCCTTCCCGTCTTAACGAAGCCAATTGCGGGCGACACTTTGATACTCTATCTCGCGGTTACTGACGAAGCCGTAAGTATTGTGTTGCTCCGAGAAGAGGGAAAAGATCAATTTCCCATCTATTTCGTTTCCAGGGCTTTGCAGGGTGCCAAGGTGAACTACCAACGACTTGAGAAAGTGGCTTTTGCGTTGTTGATAGCCACCAGAAAATTGCGCCCATATTTCCAATGTTACCCACTTCTGGTCAGAACCAACTAACCAATACGGCAGATTTTGCATAAGCCGGACTTGGTGGGGAGAATGATGTCGTGGGCGATTGAGTTAACCCAAAATGACATATCGTATGAACCACGACTCGCAATCAAGGCACAGGTCCTGGCCGACTTTCTGGCAGAAATGACTCCTCCCAGGGAATGGATGATATATGTCTATGGCTCTTCAAACACCAAAGGATGTGGTGCTGGGGTGATCCTTGAAAACTCAGATGGCTTGGCGATTGAATACTCTTTAAAGTTTGATTTCCCAACATCGAACAATCAGGTGGAATATGAAGCTTGCCTCGCTGGAATACGGATGGCCAAAGAGTTAGGGGCAAATGCGATTACCATATGCTCAGACTCAAAGCTGGTGGTTTCTCAGATTAAGGGGGAATACGAAGCGAAGGAGCTTATAATGCAGAAATATCTCGCCAAAGTACGAGATGCTCTAGTGGGGTTGTCCAAGTTCGAGATCCGACATATCCTGAGAGAAGAAAACGCACGTGCAGACTTTCTATCCAAACTCGCCAGCACAAAGAAGGCATCAAATTACCATTCTGTGGTAGAGGAGGTGATCCCCTATCCCAGTTTAACTCTACAGGTTCGACAAGATGATTGGAGGACCCCCTTGGTTGATTATACCGAGGGGGGATCACGCCTGAAGATGATAAAGAGTCCAAAAAGATAATAAAAAAGGCAACGAGATTCACAATGATTGAAGGTCACTTGTTCAGAAAGGGGATCTCAACCCCGCTCCTGAAATGCATTGGTCGAGAAGAAGTCTGGTATGTGCTGACCAAGATACATGAAGGAAGTTATGGACATCATGTCGGGGCCAAATCTCTGGCCAGGAAAGCGTTGAGAGCGGGATACTTCTAGAAAGATGCAGGAAGATGCAGCTAATCACGTTAAAAAATGTGAACAATGCCAACGACATGCGAATGTCCCTCATATCCCGCCAGAAGAGCTGCATATTTCATTCGCGCCATGGCCTTTCCACACATGGGGGATGGACATTCTAGGACCCTTCCATAAAGCCACGAGACAGTTGAAATACCTAGTTGTGGCAGTGGATTACTTCACCAAGTGGGTGGAGGCAGAACCTCTTGCTACCATTACTTCAGCGAGGGTGGAAGCCTTCACGTTTAAAACGATCATATGTCATTTCGAAATTCCGGTTGAGATAGTCACGGACAATGGAACTCAATTTACAGGGAACCAGTTCAGGGAACTCCTGGAGGGGTTGCAGATCTGACATCACTTTTCAAGTGTAGAGCACCCCCAAACAAATGGCCAAGTTGAAGGAGCAAATAAAGTTATATTAAATGGCCTGAAAAAGCGGCTTGAGGACACCAAGGGAGCTTGGGTTGATAATATCTACCAGGTGTTGTGGAGTTACAGAACCACCCCACAAAGTACCACGAGAGAAACCCCTTTCCGCCTTGTATACGGGGACTGATGCCTTAATTCCAGTTGAGATTGGTAAACCGTCTTTGAGGGTTATGTATACTCCACCAAATAATCAAGAAATCCTGAGAGAAGAGCTCGACCTCGTGGATAAAGTCCGCAAGTTGGCACGGCTAACCGAAATGTCGAGAAAGCAGCGAGTTGCTCAGAGATATAACGCCAAGGTCGTGAAATACGAGTTTGTGTTGAATGATCTCATACTAAGAAGGGCCAGCATTGGCCTAAAGAATGCAAAAGATGGAAAGCTTGCAGCAAACTTGGAAGGCGTAAGAAGTACGTGAAAAGGTGTGAACTCCTTAGAAACTTTACAAGGAAGATAATTTCCACGGACCTTCAACGCCCCGGATCTAAGGAGGTACTACAGTTAAAGGCTAGTTTACCTATTTATGTTTAATTCAATGTTGTATTCCAAGTTTTGATGTACCATTTTTGTAAGGGGTACTCTTTTTCCTTCTTCGGTTTTTTTCCTAAGGAGGGTTTCACCTTGAAGGTTTTAATGAGGCCCCAGGTTTTGTAACCCAATCATATATGAAATGAGAACAAAAATTTGTCAAAGTTTAAGATTTCAATTGCAGATATTCAATGATTATAGTTCAACAAGGTGTTTGAAAGGATCAAAGATCCCAACTAGGGCGACGCGCACCAACGAGATAGGCCACAGGCCTTGAAGTACTTCATCAGGATCAAAGATCCCAATAGGGCGACACGCCCCAACGAGATAAGCCATAGGCCTTGAAGTACTTCATCAGGATCAAAGATCCCAGTAGGGCGACACGCCCCAACGAGATAGGCCACAGGCCTTGAAGTACTTCATCAGGATTAAAGATCCAGTTGGGCAACACGCCCCAACGAGATAGGCCACAGGCCCTGAAGTACTTCATCAGGATCAAAGATCCCAGTAGGGCGACATGCCAAGAGATAGGCCACATGCCTTGAAGTACTTCATCAGGATCAAAGATCCTAGTAAGGCGACAAGCCCCAACGAGATAGGCCATAAGCCTTGAAGTACTTCATCAGGATCAAATATCCTAATAGGGCGACACGCCCCAACAAGATACGCCACAAGCCTTAAATAATTACAGAAGGTCAATGGCTCCAACAAAACAGTATGTAACATAGAAACGACATATGGTAAGTACAAGGACCATTTATAATAGTTGTTTAATTATGACATTATACTGCAGATAATAGGTAAACATTGAAGCATAAATGGTGATTGACAAGCAAAAAACGACATGGATGCGTGAAAGTAAGTAAAATATCATAAATCAAAAAAGGGCGGATACATAGACGAAATGCTTACAAAGCACTGAAGTTAATTATTACAAAAGGAAAGTTTAAGGCTCAGCAGGGGTAGGAGAAGTCTCAGCAGGGACAACTTCGTCATCCTCGGGCGACTATGGCGACAACGAATAGTTAGAATGAGGGTCGAAGGCCTCCAACCCTGGATCGTTGAGATCCACGCAGGTCGGGGGTCGTTGTCGTAGTCCAGTAGTTTGCCACCTTCGATCCCGTGCAGGGGATGCACACCCTTGAAAGTTAGCTATATCCCCGGGTTCAAAAATTCCACCTGCTTGAGACAGCTCGCGAACGCCATGTAAGCACTGTTGGATATTAAACGACCTTGTTCACGAACCTCTGCCTTTAGCTTGTCGTTGCCAGTTTCCAATGCCGCCTTGTCAGCTGCTAGCTAATCGCGAACGCAAGCCAGAAGCTTAGCCTCTTCACAAAGTGCAGTCACCTCCTCCTGTGCATGTGAAAAGGCAACTTGAAGTTCTTTCTTCTCCTCGGAGAGTTTTGCGTTCTCCAGCTTCAATTGATCGAAGTTGGAGGCCACTGTGGAAACCTCGGTGCGAAGTTCAGATTGGGAGGTCTTCAGTGTATCCTGCTCCTTGGTTAGAGCCTGAATTTGCTTTTCTGCAGCGGCTTTGGTAGCCTGCAGTTTCTGCTCCAGGTCGGCTGCAGGGTTGGGTTTCTCTAGTTCATCATGGAAGAACTTCAGCAGAGCGGATTGGCGAGACATCCAACCCAGAGCCTCCCCGACATTAGCCTGCGAGATGAAAAGCGACATAAGAATCATATGCAAAGGTAGAAAACAAAGGACTCCCTAGCATAAGTATAGCATAGGGCAAGAAAAAACTTATATACCTTCAATATGGGGTAGGGGAGATCCTTAAAGAACTCCCCGTGATGGAAAGAGACAATAGGCGCTTGGAAGCCTTCCCATTGGGAAGAAGAGGATGATCTACAGCAGGGGTGGGCCTTGTAAGAAACAGAATAAGCAGGATTAGCGACTTAGTAATATCAACAACTTCAAGGGAAAGAAAAAAGGAGATAATCGTGACATAAGCATTAACCAACTAACCTCTTTTCCGTTTCAACACAAGGCCAATAGTCTCTGCCTCCTCGTCATCCGAGAGGGATATCTCGTTATGAGGAGGGGGTTGGATTGCCTCCAATTCTGGGGAAGCAGGGACCCAGGACTTCTGGCGACCTCGAAGAATGAGCTTTCTCTTCTTAACGGCCTGAGCTTTGGGAGAGGTCGCTGCGACATCGACAGTGACAAATGCCGGACCTTAGGAAAATCCTGGGGACTGGACCCCGTGATCAGTGAGCAGCTCACGCGCCAAGTTCTGAGCAGGGGTCTTCTTTTTCCCCTTCTTGGTCATGGCACCCTTCTTCTTCATCATCTGGGCGTATCCAGACATGATAGCACCTGAAGACAAAGCCAACACAACAGTCAATATATTATGAACTATAGAAATAACGCAAGTGAGAACAGATAAGTAGCAACATGAAAACTAGGAAAGCAATAATAAAACGATAACAATGACATTACCCAAAGTATCAACACAACTAATGCAATGACCCTTGATAACGTCCTTGCATTTCACGAGGTCGTATTGCTTGTTGAACTCGCAGAGGCCAACAATAATTTCGATGTCGGAGTCAAGCAACGAGCCCTGGTTGGTCACATAGGTCTCGGCTCCATCCAAGTAATGCTCATCAGATCAGTAGAGGGGAAACAGAGGTGACCCATCTAGACCTTTCCAGAAGGGATATTCCTCCCTGACATAGGACACTTTGAAGTAAGCATCTTTGAACGAGGGAAAAGAGTCGTCATACAACTTGAAGAAGGCGTGGTCCTTCCTCTAGCGAAACGAGATGAAACTAAAGTCGACGAGATGGTAAGGCATGAAAAGATATAGGAAAAGGTTGCTGGAGACCTCCCATTTGTTTGCCCAGCAGAATATCTCAAACGCATTGATAAATCTCCAAGCGTTTGGGTGGAGTTGAGAAGGCGCGACTTCAGGTCGGTTGAGGATCTCGACTTGAAAGTTGGAAAAGGGGAAGCACAGCCGAATGTCGCAAAAGAAACATTCGTATAGCATCACAAAATCCGGCGCACCTTTCCGGTGGCAGGACCCAATGTGCTCGTTCGGGTCAACGCGTTCAGCCTTGTACAGCGTGACTAGACCAGAGGGAACATCTTCTTCTGGTGTGGCCCCAGGGAAATGCATGGCGCCCCTGAATTCAACCTCCACGACGTGGAACTTCAGCGTGGAGGTCACTCGAAGGGAATTTGCAGGATGTCGTGGTCAATCCAAAACATCCTCCTCACCTCTCGGATACCTTGAAGTTTTTTGGGGACTTCAATTATGGCGGCCTTCTTAGATGTGCCGTACCATTCTTCAATTGTCTTGCGACGACGCTCTAGGGCCTTGCTCTTGGAAGGCTTCCAGACAGCTTGGGTAGGGGCCAAGGTCGAGGGTGACTCTGAGCCCGACATGGGAGACGAAGCCGACATGGGTTCTACAATAGAAATTGGAGGGACAAAAAGAGGGTTAGAAGAGTTAGTAGAATTATTAGAAGAAGTAAAACTAGAAGATTCAGATGAAGAGCAAATTATCAAAGGCAAGGGAAGTTGTAATCTAGATGTTGTGGCATTATCACTACCCTCGGATGACTCATCATACTCATATTTACAAACCCCATACCTTAAGGGTATGGAGGCAATAGATTGAGAAAAAGGGGCCCCTGAGAAGGGGATAGTCTTGGGAATACCAGGGATGAACTCCCCAGAAGCTTCAAACAAAGGTTCTCTATCAGAATCAGAGGTTGAAGGGGGAGTGAGGGTGTGATGCCCACTGCTATCGCTGATATTTCGCCCAGAGGGTGAACCAATGAAATCCCCAACTTCCCCAGAAATAGATTCTTTTGGAGGGAAATTAGTGGGCCTCTCTGGATTTGACATTTTTAGAAAAAGAGAGAAGGAAGAAACTGTGTAGAAATAACGAAAAGGAAACGAGTAGGGAAAAGAATGGAGTACCTGAGAAAGTTGGGTGAGAGGAAGGTTGAAGACGGCTGGAAAACAACAAAGACAAGAAGAAACTGGCTGAAAGTATGCGTAGGGAGTGCTTGCAGGTACCCCCTTCACCGTCAGGTGAGTGGCCGGAGGGCTCAAACCACCGCACCGGAGGCCAGATTGGAGGTCATGACCGCCATGCACCAAGGATGACGGATCAATTTCTATCCACACAACACATGAGAAAATATTTTTTGGAGTAATATATATTGAATTGTTTGGTTTTACACTTATAAAAAAATTTTATTCTTTTTTAACAAAAAAAAAAGTTTTTGGTCCTTCACCTAAAAATCGTTTCTCACAGTTAAGAATCATCTTAAAAATCGCTTCTCACAATAAATATATAGCCAAACAAAAAATGGTTATGTGTCAGACCATCAATTTTTTTTCATAGTTAATCCAAATACACTCGTAATTATACAAGATTTGGCTTAAATTTTCAATTCTTTACCTAGCACGTGAAACTTATTGAACTGCCATCAGAGTTGGTTAAAAGCGAAAAACCAATTATGTCTCTTTAAAAATTATTTAATTTTATTTATTTTGAAAGTAAAAAGTATTTTTCTCCTAAAGTATCTCATATTGTAGAATTAAACATGTTCATTAAAAATAACAACTAAATTAATTATTAAGCATATTTTAGACAACTCATTAAATATTCTTTAGTCAAATTTACTTATATTTTAAAAAAATATAGTTTTTTAAAAAGTCACCTTGATGCTTTTCTCAATAAACATTTTATATTTTTTATCTTTTAAAGAGCTTTGATTTAGGGTGTGTTTGGATTAACTGTGAAAATTAACTATAAAAAAGAATCGATTGTCTCAAATATAATCAATTTTTGTTTGGGTATATTTACAGTGAGAAGCGATTTTAAAGATAATTTTTAAGAGTGAGAAGCAATTTTTAAACTTTTTAAAATAACATTTATTTTTAGCTAAAGAATCAATTTTTTTTTTTAAAAAAAGAAGAATAAGGAATTACTCCCTCCACACTCAAATATAAGCAAATCCCAACTACTTTTATGTTATTTAATGCTACAATCACTAAAATATCCTTCGTTTAATGAAGTAGTTGAGAGAGAATACAACTCTATATTAAATAACAAAGGATATTTTAGTAAATAAATTTTATTTTTTTCAAGAAACCAAAAAAAATTAATGCAATTAACTAGCTTTCTTAATATGCGTAAGTTAGTTTATTTTTCCTTATATTTCGGTCCGGAGTATTACCTTGTTTTATCGGTAGTTTTAGACATTGGGTGACGTGCATATAGGGCGCAACTAATAGTCATGAAATTTGGGTCCCACTTTCTGACGAATAAGCACATTGGAATATGTTTGATAACCCAATAATCTTTTCCACCTTTGTCTAGATCAATGCTTTCCACTAATTCAGTTGGCATGTCTGCAAAGCGCTTTTATAAGTGTCTGAGGTCATGAGGAACCGCCGTCAGTTGCGGGTTATTGTTAAATCTAAAGTGTTCAAGACTTGGCAATGCTCCTTCATATATAGAGATAGAATTCAGTGTATTTTATTGAGTGATATCCAGCTCCTTCAGCTTCAAAAAGCCTCCTCTTTTAAAATGCAAACTTTCACCTGAAAGGCATCATCCCACATGTTGAGCCGCAAAAGATTTGACAAGTTCTTAAGCGAATCTAGAGGATCATCTTCTATTTTTGATAATCCCATCCTCAAGTTAACCAGATACTCAAGTTTTGGAATCCACTCAGGTAGCTTTGTGAGTCTCGCTTCAAGGTTGAGCACGCGAACATGTGATGGAACTGAGTTGAATTCCAAGTCAATGATTTCATCCTCAGCAAAAGCACCGATATTGAGAGATTCAAGTTGGTTCATCTCTTCTATTGCAGCACTCAAGGCTTTTGCATATTCTCCGCGCACACGCCTTATGTCTAACTTCCTCAACTGTTTTAGCATTTTGAGCTCTTCCATGAGGCTAACACCTCCGTGATCCGCTTCTAGAAAGTAAAGCTTTTGTAAGGATTTCAAGCTTACAATACCTTTCTACATTTGCACCCCAATTGTAAAGTTCAACATAGAATAGTGCCCTTCGTACTTTCTATAATACACTGGAAGAAGTCTTAGCTTTGTGAGATTGTTTATTTCCTTTGGCAACACATGCACCAACAATTGCCTTAGATCCAACGTTTCTAAGTTCAGTAGCATACCAATCGATCTAGGAAGAGCTTCAACTTTTGTGTGGCTCAAGTTAAGGTACCTTAGTTGAAAAAGGTTCCCTAAATTATCAGGAAGATGATTCAAAGAAACACGTTCGAAATCAAGTACTCTCAAAAGCTTGAACTTGGAGGACAAATTTCTCACAAAATGTTTAGACAATTCACCATTGTCAAAAACAAAAATAGCACGAATGCCAGAGTTACTACTTACTACTGCTTCTCCAAACATGATCACTGCAAGTACTACTAGCTAGTATACATAAGCGTTTAGTTGTTCCAATTGAGATTGGTTCATCATCTTCATGCACTAAATGGCAAAACCGCAAATCTTTCATTTTCTTAATGATTACCTCGCCTAGCAAATCATGGACTTGACAGCTTTTAACTTTGCCATCAAAGCCAACTTTGGAGACTTGAACCAAACTTCTCTATATCAACTCTATCAAGTACTCTTCAGCTACTTCCTCCAAAGTTTTTCTCTCCTCATGTTTAACAAACCCTTTTGCCATCCATTGCCTAGTAAATCTCTTACGATTGATGATATAGTCCTCTGGATATATTCCAAAATACAACATGCACTATTTCAAATAGTGAGGCAAATCATCATAACTAAGTGATAAAATCCATGTCAAACTTGTTAAGTGGACAATTTTCTCTAACTCCGTTCTTAAATTTTGAATCACCTTTCTCCATTCAAAATTTCAAACATGGTCTTAGCATTTGTAGACAAAAGACAACCAACGGCAACAATTGCTAGTGGAAGCCCTTTACATTTTGAAACAATTTCCTTTGACATTTCTTCAAGCTCTCTCGAACAAGGCTCTGTTCTAAACGTTTTCTTGCAGAATAGTTCCCATGCTTTGCTCGGAGACAGATGTTGTAGCTTGTGAATATGAACTGGATGAAAGGATTTCTTAAAATATTCTACAACATGCATCATTCTAGTGGTGATTATGATTCTACCTCCTTTTTTATTGTTAGGCATGACATGTTCAATCTCATCGCAGAAATCTTCTTTCAAAACATCATCAAAGAACACCAAGAACCTTTTTGACTCGAGGTATTGCCTCACTTCTGAAATCAAGGTGTTGTCTGTTGGGAAAATAGATTAATTACACAAGAGAAATTGGGAGAAATAATCAACTTCATATTATTGATAATTGATTACTTCAAAACTCCCTATGATCACACTACCCTTTTTACATAACACATCTCACAAATCTCTCTTTGTTTTGCAATTGTTGTGTTTTTGTTTGATTTGATTACAAATGAAAAATGCCTTCAAATTTAAAGGCTGTAGTTTACTATAATTGTTATTTGATTTGACGGATGAAAAGCCTTCTATTTTCTCTACCTTTCATTACTTGCAAACATAAATCCTTTGACTTTTCCCATGAAACAAAAGGAAATACCAAGCCACAAAAGTAGCTGGAACATTTCAATAATTCTCTCCCTCCAGCTACATCTTGGAATTCATCATCTTAAATCAATTCCAATAACATCTTTACACAGTTCAAGCTTTTCCTGAGTGACCACCTTGGTAAGCATGTCTGCAACATTCTTATCCCTGTGAATCTTCGCCAAACTCAACGCTACAGAAAGCATATAGGACTTCAGCACGCAAAACATGACAGGTGCGATCATACCAGCACTAATGCACCGGATCCCAGTCGTCGTGTTGCACCTCTCTTTTTGTAAGTTTTGCAGTCCGTTTTGGATAAAACATGATTAATTAGCCCGCTACAGAAAGCATATAGTATTTGAGCACGCAAAACATGACTGGTGCGATCATACTAGCACTAATGCTCCGGATCCTATCAAAACTCCGCAGTTAAGCGTGCTTGGGCGTGAGTAGTACTAGGATGGGTTATCTCCTCGGAAGTCCTCGTGTTGCACCTCTCTTTTTGTAAGTTTATCAGTCTGTTTAGGATAAAAAATTATTAATTAGCGCGCTACAGAAAGCACATAGGATTTGATCATGCAAAACATGAGAGGTGCGATCATTCCAGCACTAATGCACCGGATCCCATCAGAACTCCGCAGTCAAGTGTGCTTGGGCGAGAGTAGTACTAGGATGGGTGACCTATTGGGAAGTCCTCGTGTTGCACCTCTGTTTTTGTAAGTTTTCCAGTCCGTTTTGGTTAAAAACTTATTAACTAGCGCGCTACAGAAAGCATATAGAATTTGAGCTCGCAAAACATGATAGGTGGGATCATACCAGCACTAATGCACCAGATCCCATCAGAACTCCACAGTTAAGCGTGCTTGGGCGAGAGTAGTACTAGGATGGCTGACCTCCTAGGAAGTCGTTGTGTTGCACCTCTATTTTTGTAAGTTTTCCAATCCGTTTTGAATAAAAATTTATTAATTAGCGCGCTACAGAAAGCATATAGGATTTGAGCACGCAAGATCATACCAGCACTAATGCACCGGATCCCATCAGAACTCCGCAGTTAAGCGTGCTTGGGCGAGAGTAGTACTAGGATGGTTGACGTCATGGGAAGTCCTCATGTTGCACCTCACTTTTTGTAAGTTTTCCAATCTGTTTTGGATAAAAACTGATTAATCAGCGCGCTACAGAAAGCATATAGGATTTGAGCACGCAAAACATGACTCCGCAGTTAAGCGTGCATGGGCGTGAGTAGTACAAGGATGGGTGATCTCCTGGGAAGTCCTCGTGTTGCACCTTTCTTTTTGTAAGTTTTCCAGTCCATTTTGGATAAAAAACTAATTAATTAGCGCGCTACAGAAAGCATATAGGATGTGAGCACGCAAAACATGACAGGTGCGATCATACCAGCACTAATGCACTAGATCCCATCAGAACTCCGCAGTTAAGCGTGCTTGGGCGTGAGTAGTACTACGATGGGTGATCTCCTGGGAAGTCCTCGTGTTGCACCTCTCTTTTTGTAAGTTTTCCAGTCCGTTTTGGATAAAAACTGATTAATTAGCGTGCTACAGAAACCATATAGGATTTGAGCACGCAAAACATGACTGGTGCGATCATACCAACACTAATGCACCGGATACCATCAGAACTCCGCAGTTAAGCGTGCTTGGGCGAGAGTAGTACTAGGATGACTTACCTTCTGGGAAGTCCTCGTGTTGCACCTGTCTTTTTGTAATTTTTCCAGTTCATTTTGGAAAAAAACTGATTAATTAGCGCGCTATAGAACGCATATAGGATTTGAGCACGCAAAACATGATAGGTGCGATCATACCAGCACAAATGCAACAGATCCCATCAGAAATCCGCAGATAAGCGTGCTTGGGATAGAGTAGTACTAGGATGGGTGACCTCCTGGAAAGTCCTCGTGTTGCACCTCTCTTTTTGTAAGTTTTGCAGCCAGTTTTGGATAAAAATTGATTAACTAGCGCGCTACAGAAAGCAAATAAGACTTGAGCACGCAAAACATGACAGGTGCGATCATACCAGCAGCAATGCACCAGATCCCATCAGAACTGAGCATATAAGCCTGCTTGGGCGAGAGTAGTACTAAGATGGGTGCCCTCCTGGGAAGTCCTCGTGTTGCACCTCTCTTTTTGTAAGTTTTCTAGCCCGTTTTGGATAAAAACTAATTAACTAGCGCGCTACAGAAAGCATATAGGATTTGAGCACGCAAAACATGACAGGTGTGATCATTCCAGCACTAATGCACTGGATCCCATCAGAACTCCGCAGTTAAGCGTGCTTGGGCGTGGGTAGTACTAGGATGGGTGATCTCCTGGGAAGTCCTCGTGTTGCACCTCTCTCTTTGTAAGTTTTCCAGTCTGTTTTGGATAAAAATTGATTAATTAGCATTGTACAGAAAGCATATAGGATTTGAGCATGCAAAACATGACAGGTGCGATCATACCAGCACTAATGCATTGGATCCCATCAGAACTCCGCAGTTAAGCGTGCTTGGGCGTGGGTAGTACTAGGATGGGTGATCTCCTGGGAAGTCCTCGTGTTGCACCTCTCTCTTTGTATGTTTTCCAGTCCGTTTTTGATAAAAATTGATTAATTAGCGTTCTACAGAAAGCATATAGGATTTGAGCACGCAAAACATGACAGGTGCCATCATACCAGCACTAACGCACCGGATACCATCAGAACGCGCTACAGAAAGCATATAGGATTTGAGCACGCAAAACATGACAAGTTCGATCATACCAGCACTAATGCACTGGATCCCATCAGAACTCCGCAGATAAGCGTGCTTGGGCGAGAGTAGTACTAGGATGGGTGCCCTCCTGGGAAGTCCTCGTGTTGCACCTCTCTTTTTGTAAGTTTTCTAGCCAGTTTTGGATAAAAACTGATTAACTAGTGCGCTACAGAAAGCATATAGGACTTGAGCACGCAAAAAATGACAGGTGCGATCATACCACTAGTAATGCACCAGATCCCATCAGAACTACGCAGATAAGCGTGCTTGGGCGAGAGTAGTACTAGGATGGGTGCCTACCTGGGAAGTCCTCGTGTTGCACCTCTCTTTTTGTATGTTTTCTAGCCCGTATTGGATAAAAACTGATTAACTAGCGGGCTACAGAAAGCATATAGGACTTGAGCACGCAAAACATGACAGGTGCGATCATACCAGCAGTAATGCACCGGATACCATCAGAACTACGCAGATAAGCGTGCTTGGGCGAGAGTAGTACTAGGATGGGTGCCTACCTGGGAAGTCCTCGTGTTGCACCTCTCTTTTTGTATGTTTTCTAGCCCGTATTGGATAAAAACTGATTAACTAGCGGGCTACAGAAAGCATATAGGACTTGAGCACGCAAAACATGACAGGTGCGATCATACCAGCAGTAATGCACCGGATACCATCAGAACTACGCAGATAAGCGTGTTTGGGCGAGAATAGTACTAGGATGGGTGACCTCCTGGGAAGTCCTCGTGTTGCACCTCTCTTTTTCTATGTTTTCCAGTCCGTTTTGGATAAAAACTTATTAATTAGCGCGCTATAGAAAGCATACAGGATTTGAGCACGCAAAACATGACAGTTGTGATCATACCGTCATTAATGCACCAGATTCCATCAGACCTCTCTTTTTGTAAGTTTTCCATTCTGTTTTGGATAAAAACTTATTAATTAGCACGCTAAAGAAAGCATACAGGATTTGTGCACGCAATACATGACAGGTCCGATCATACCAGCACTAATGCACCGGATCCCATTAGAACTCCGCAGTAAAGCGTTCTTGGGCAAGAGTAGTACTAAGATGGGTGACCACCTGGGAAGTCCTCGTGTTGCACCTTTCTTTTTGTAAGTTTTCCTGTCCGTTTTGGATAAAAACTGATTAATTAGCGCGCTACAGAAAGCATATAAGATTTGAGCACGCAAAACAAGACAGGTGTGATCATACCAGCACTAATGCACCGGATCACAGTCCTCGTGTTGCACCTCTCTTTTTGTAAGTTTTCCTGTCCGTTTTGGATAAAAACTGATTAATTAGCGCGCTACAGAAAGCATATAAGATTTGAGCACGCAAAACAAGACAGGTGTGATCATACCAGCACTAATGCATTGGATCCCATCAGAACACGGCAGTCAATCGTGCTTGGGCGTGAGTAGTACTAGGATTGGTGAATTCCTAGGAAGTCCTCGTGTTGCACTTCTCTTTTTGTCAGTTTTTCTCTCCGTTTTGGATAAAAACTGATTAATTAACGTGCTACAGAAAGCATATAGGATTTGAGTATGCAAAACATGAAAAGTGCGATCATAACAGCACTAATGCACCGGATCCCACCAGAACTCCGCAGTTAAGCATGCTTGGGCGAGAGTAATACTAGGATGGTTGACCTCTTGGGAAGTGCTCGTGTTGCACCTCTCTTTTTGTAAGTTTTCAGTCTGTTTTGGATAAAAACTTATTAATTAGCACGCTAAAGAAAGCATACAGGATTTGTGCACGCAATACATGACAGGTGCGATCATACCAGCACTAATGCACCGGATCCCATCGGAACTCCGCAGTTAAGCGTGCTTGGGCGAGAGTAGTACTAGGATGTGTGTCCTCCTGGGAAGTCCTCGTGTTGCAACTCTCTTTTTGTAACTTTTCCAGTCCGTTTTGGATAAAAACTGATTAAATAGCGCTCTACAGAAAGCATATAGGATTTGAGCATGCAAAACATGACAGGTGCGATCATACCAGCACTAATGCACCGGATCCCATCAAAAGTCCGTAATTAAGCATGGTAGGGCGAGAGTAGTACAAGGATGGGTGACCTCCTGGGAAGTCCTCGTGTTACACCTCTCTTTTTGTAACTTTTCCAGTCCGTTTTGGATAAAAACTGATTAAATAGCGCGCTACAAAAAGCATACAGGATGTGAGCACGCAAAACATGACAGGTGGATCATTCCAGCACTAATGCACCGGATTCCATCAGAACTCCGTAGTTAAGCGTGGTTGGGCAAGAGTAGTACTAGGATGGGTGACCTCCTAGGAACTCCTCCTGTTGCACCTATCTTTTATTAAGTTTTCCAGTCCGTTTTGGATAAAAAGTGATTAATTAGCGCGCTACAGAAGGCATAATGGTTTTGAGCAAGCAAAACATGACAGGTACGATCATACCTGCACTAATGCACCGGATCCCATCAGAACTCCGAAGTTAAGCGTTGTTCGGCGAGAGTAGTACTAGGATGGGTGACCTCCTTGGAAGTCCTCGTGTTGCACCCCTCTTTTTGTAAGTTTTCCAATCTGTTTTGCAGAAAAACTAATTAATTAGCGCGCTACCGAAAGCATATAGGATTTGAGCACGCAACACATGACATGTGCGATCATACCTGCACTAATGCACCAGATCCCATCAGCACTCCGCAGTTAAGTGTGCTTAGGCGAGAGTAGTACTAGGATTGGTGACCTCCTTGGAAGTCCTCGTGTTACACCTCCTCCTTGGAAGTCCTCGTGTTGCACCTCTCTTTTTGAAAGTTTTCCAGTCCGTTTTAGATAAAAACTGATTAATTAGCGTGCTACAGAAAGTATATAGGATTTGAGAACGCAAAACAAGACAGGTGCGATCATACTAGCACTAATGCACTGGATCCCATCAGAACACTGCAGTTAAGCGTGCTTGGGTGTGAGTAGTACTAGGATGGGTGACCTCTCGGAATGTCCTCGTGTTGAATCTCTCTTTTTGTAAGTTTTCAAGTCCGTTTTGGATAAAAAGTGATTAATTAGCGCGCCAGAGAAGGCATATAGGTTTTGAGCACGCAAAACATGACATGTGCGATCATACCAGCACTAATGCATCGGATCCCATCAGAACTCCGCAGTTAAGCGTGCTTCGGCGAGAGTAGTACTAGGATTTGTGACCTCCTGGAAAGACCTCGTGTTGCACCTCTCTTTTTGTAAGTTTTCTAGTCCGTTTTGGATAAAAACTTATTAATTAGCGTGTTACAGAAAGTATACAGGATTTGAGCACGCAAAACATGACAGGTGCGATCATACCAGCACTAATGCACCGGATCCCATCAGAACTCCGTAGTTAAGCGGGCTTGGGCGAGAGTAGTACTAGGATAGGTGACCTTCTGGGAA
This sequence comes from Cyamopsis tetragonoloba, assembly GCA_037177725.1. Lineage (NCBI taxonomy): Eukaryota > Viridiplantae > Streptophyta > Magnoliopsida > Fabales > Fabaceae > Cyamopsis > Cyamopsis tetragonoloba. The sequence continues at coordinate 46,402,320 of CM074119.1, read as the reverse complement.
ATCATCGTGTTGCACCTCTCTTTTTCTAAGTTTTCCAGTCCGTTTTGGATAAAAACTTATTAATTAGCGCACTACAGAAAGCATACAGGATTTGAGTACGCAAAACATGACAGGTTCGATCTTACTAGCACTAATGCACTGGATCCCATCAGAATTCCGTATTTAAGCGTGCTTGGGCGAGAGAAGTACTAGGATGGGTGACCTCTTGGGAAGTCCTCGTGTTGCACCTCTCTTTTTGTATGTTTTCCAGTCCGTATTGGATAACAACTTATGAATTAGCGCGCTACAGAAAGCATACAGGATTTGAGCACGCAAAAAATGACAGTTGCGATCATACTGTCACTAATGCACCCGATTTCATCAGAACTCCGTAGTTAAGCGTGCTTGGGCAAGAGTAGTACTAGGATGGGTGACCTCCTGGGAAGTCCTCGTGTTGCAACTTGCTTTTTGTAACTTTTCCAGTCCGTTTTGGAAAAAAACTGATTAAATAGCGCGCTACAGAAAGCATAACTCGTGTTGCACCTCTCTTTTTGTAACTTTTCCAATCCGTTTTGAATAAAAATTGATTAATTAGCGAGCGATCATACTAGCACTAATGCACCGGATCCCATCAGAACTCCGTAGTTAAGCGTGCTTCGGCGAGAGTAGTACTAGGATGGGTGACCTCCTCGGAAATCCTCGTGTTGCACCTCGATTTTTGTAAGTATTCTAGTCCGTTTTGGATAAAAACTTATTAATTAGCCCGCTACAGAAAACATACAAGATTTGAGCACGTAAAACATGACAAGTGCGATCATACCAGCACTAATGCACTGGATCCCATCAGAACTTCGCAGTTAAGCGTGCTTGGGCGTGAGTAGTACTAGGATGGGTGACCTCCTGGAAAGTCCTCGTGTTGCATCTCTCTTTTTGTATGTTTTTCAGTCCGTTTTGGATAAAAAGTGATTAATTAGCGTGCTACAGAAGGCAAATAGGGTTTGAGCACGCAAAACATGACATGTGCGATCATACCAGCACTAATGCATCGGATTCCATCAGAACTCCGCAGTTAAGCGTGCTTCGGCGAGAGTAGTACTAGGATTGGTGACCTCCTGGAAAGTCCTCGTGTTGCACCTCTCTTTTTGTAAGTTTTCTAGTCCGTTTTGGATAAAAACTTATTAATTAGCGTGCTACAGAAAGCATACAGGATTTTAGCACGCAAAACATGACAAGTGCGATCATACTTGCACTAATGCACCGGATCCCATCAGAACTCTGTAGTTAAGCGTGCTTGGGCGAGAGTAGTACTAGGATAGGTGACCTCCTGGGAAGTCCTCGTGTTGCACCTCTCTTTTTCTATGTTTTCCAGTCCGTTTTGGATAAAAACTTATTAATTAGCGCGCTATAGAAAGCATACAGGATTTGAGCACGCAAAACATGATAGTTGTGATCATACCGTCATTAATGCACCAGATTCCATCAGACCTCTCTTTTTGTAAGTTTTCCATTCTGTTTTGGATAAAAACTTATTAATTAGCACGCTAAAGAAAGCATACAGGATTTGTGCACGCAATACATGACTGGTCCGATCATACCAGCACTAATGCACCGGATCCCATCAGAACTCCGCAGTAAAGCGTTCTTGGGCAAGAGTAGTACTAAGATGGGTGACCACCTGGGAAGTCCTCGTGTTGCACCTTTCTTTTTGTAAGTTTTCCAGTCCGTCTTGGATAAAAACTTATTAATTAGCGCGCTACAGAAAGCATACAGGATTTGAGCACGCAAAACATGACAGGTGCGATCATACCAGCACTAATGCACCGGATCCCATAAGAACTCCGTAGTTAAGCGTGTTTGGGCGAGAGTAATACTAGGATGGGTGACCCCTTGGGAATTCCTCGTGTTGCACCTCTCTTTTTGTAAGTTTTCCAGTCCGTTTTGGATAAAAACTTATTAATTAGCGCGCTAAAGAAAGCATTATGGATTTGAGCATGCAAAACATGACAGGTGCGATCATACCAGCACTAATGCACCGGATCCCATCAGAACTACGCAGTCAAGCGTGCTTGGGCGAGAGTAGTACTAGGATGGGTGACCTCCTGGGAAGTCCTCGTGTTGCACCTCTAGTTTTGTAAGTTTTCCAGTCCGTTTTGGATAAAAACTGATTAATTAGCGTGCTACAGAAAGCATACAGGATTTGAGCACGCAAAACATGACAGGTGCGATCATACCAGCACTAATGCACCGGATCCCATCAGAACTCCGTAGTTAAGCGTGCTTGTGCGAGAGTAGTACTAGGATGGGCTGGGAAGTCCTCGTGTAGCACCTCGAAAGCATGCAGGATTTGAGCAAGCAAAACATGACAGTTGCGATCATACCGTCACTGATGCACCGCATTCCATCAGAACATCGTAGTTAAGCGTGCTTGGGCGAGAGTAGTACTAGGTTGGGTGACCTCCTGGGAAGTCCTCAATTGAACCTTTTTTTTTGTAAGTTTTCCAGTCCGTTTTGGATAAAAAGTGATTAATTAGCGCGCTATAGAAAGCATATAGGTTTTGAGCACGCAAAACATGACAGGTGCGATCATACCAGCACTAATGCACTCCGCAGTTAAGCGTGCTTGGGCAAGAGTAGTACTAGGATGGGTGACCTCCTAGGAAGTCCTCGTTCCACCTCTATTTTTTTAAGTTTTCCAGTCCGTTTTGGATAAAAACTTATTAATTAGCGTGCTACAGAAAGCTACAGTATTTGAGCACGCAAAACATGACAGGTGCGATCATACCAGCACTAATACACCGGATTCCATCAGAACTCCGTAGTGAAGCGTGGTTGGTCGAAAGTAGTACAAGGAAGGGTGACCTCCTGGGAAGTCCTCGTGTTGCACCTATCTTTTTGTAAGTTTTCCAGTCCGTTTTGGATAAAAAGTGATTAATTAGCGTGCTACAGAAGGCATATAGGTTTTGAGCTCGCAAAACATGACAGGTGCGATCATACCAGCACTAATGCACCAGATCACATCAGAACTCCGCAGTTAAGCATTGTTCGGCGAGAGTAGTACTAGGATGGGTGACCTCCTGGAAAGTCCTCGTGTTGCACCTCTCTTTTTGTAAGTTTTCCAGTCCGTTTTGGATAAAAACCTATTAATTAGTGCACTAAAGAAAGCTTAATGGATTTGAGCACGAAAAACATGACAGGTGCGATCATACCAGCACTAACGCATCGGATTCCATCAGAACTGCGCAGTTAAGCGTGCTTGGGCGAGAGTAGTTAAGCGTGCTTTGGCGAGAATAGTACTAGGATTGGTGACCTCCTGGAAAGTCCTCGTGTTGCGCCTTTCTTTTTGTAAGTTTTCCAGTCGGTTTTGGATAAAAACTTATTAATTAGCGTGCTACAGAAAGCATACAGTATTTAATCACGCAAAACATGACAGGTGCGATCATACCAGCACTAATACACCGGATTCCATCAGAACTCCGTAGTTAAGCGGGGTTGGTTGAAAGTAGTACAAGGATGGGTGACCTCCTGGGAAGTCCTCGTGTTGCACCTCTCTTTTTGTAAGTTTTCCAGTCTGTTTTGGATAAAAACTTATTAATTAGCACGCTAAAGAAAGCATACAGGATTTGTGCACGCAATACATGACAGGTGCGATCATACCAGCACTAATGCACCGGATCCCATCAGAACTCCACAGCAAAGCGTCCTTGGGCGAGAGTAGTACTAGGATGGGTGGCCTCCAGGGAAGTCCTCGTGTTGCACCTCTCTTTTTGTAAGTTTTCCAGTCCGTTTTGGATAAAAAGTGATTAATTAGCGCGCTACAGAAGGCATATAGGTTTTGAGCACGCAAAACATGACATGTGCGATTATACCAGCACTAATGCATCGGATCCCATCAGAACTCCGCAGTTAAGCGTGCTTCGGCGAGAGTAGTACTAGGATTTGTGACCTCCTGGAAAGTCCTCGTGTTGCACCTCTGTTTTTGTAAGTTTTCCAGTCCATTTTGGATAAAAACTTATTAATTAGCGTGCTACAGAAAGCATACAGGATTTGAGCACGCAAAACATGACAGGTGCGATCTTACCAGCATTAATGCACCGGATCCCATCAGAACTCCGTATTTAAGCATGCTTGGGCGAGAGTAGTACTAGGATGGGTGACCTCTTGGGATGTCCTCGTGTGGCACATCTCTTTTTGTAAGTTTTCCAGTCCGTTTTGGATAAAAACTTATTAATTAGCGCGCTACAGAAGGCATACAGGATTTGAGCACGCAAAACATGACAGTTGGGCGAGAGTATTACTAGGATGGGTGACCTCCTGGGAAGTCCTCGTGTTGCACCTCTCTCATTGTAAGTTTTCCAGTCCGTTTTGGATAAAAAGTGATTAATTTGCGCGCTACAGAAGGCATATAGGTTTTGAGCACGCAAAACATGAAATGTGCGATCATACCAGCACTAATGCAACGGATCCTATCAGAACTCTGCAGTTAAGCGTGTTTGGGCGAGAGTAGTAGGATGGGTGACCTCCTGGAAGTCCTCGTGTTGCACCTCTCTTTTTGTAAATTTTCCAATCTGTTTTGCAGAAAAACTAATTAATTAGCGCGCCACAGAAAGCATATAGGATTTGAGCACGCATGCGATCATACTAGCACTAAGGCACCGGATCCCATCAGAACTCCGCAGTTAAGTGTGCTTGGGCGAGAGTAGCACTAGAATTCGTGACCTCCTTGGAAGTCCTCGTGTTACACCTCCTCCTTGGAAGTCCTCGTGTTGCACCTCTCTTTTTGAAAGTTTTCCAGTCCGTTTTAGATAAAAACTGATTAATTAGCGTGCTACAGAAAGTATATAGGATTTGAGAACGCAAAACATCACAGGTGCGATCATACCAGCACTAATGCACTGGATTCCATCAGAACACTACAATTAAGCGTGCTTGGGCGTGAGTAGTACTTGGATGGGTGACCTCCTGGAATGTCCTCGTGTTGCATCTCTCTTTTTGTAAGTTTTCTAGTCCGTTTTTGATAAAAAGTGATTAATTAGCGCGCTACATAAGGCATATAGGTTTTGAGCACGCAAAACATGACATGTGCGATCATACCAGCACTAATGCATCGGATCCCATCAGAACTCCGCAGTTAAGCGTGCTTGGGCGAGAGTAGTACTAGGATTGGTGACCTCCTGGAAAGTCCTCGTGTTGCACCTCTCTTTTTGTAAGTTTTCTAGTCCGTTTTTGATAAAAACTTATTAATTAGCGTGCTACAGAAAGCATACAGGATTTGAGCACGCAAAACATGACAGGTGCTATCATACCTGCACTAATGCACCGGATCCCATCAGAACTCCGTAGTGAAGCGTTCTTGGGCGAGAGTAGTACTAGGATGGGTGACCACCTGGGAAGTCCTCGTGTTGCACCTTTCTTTTTGTAAGTTTTCCAGTTCGTCTTGGATAAAAACTTAATAATTAGCGCGCTACAGAAAGCATACAGAATTTGAGCACGCAAAACATGACAAGTGCGATCATACCAGCACTAATGCACTGGATCCCATAAGAACTCCGTAGTTAAGCGTGATTGGGCGAGAGTAGTACTACGATGGGTGACCCCCTGGGAATTCCTCGTGTTGCACCTCTCTTTTTGTAAGTTTTCCAGTCCGTTTTGGATAAAAACTGATTAATTAGCGTGCTACAGAAAGCATACAGGATTTGAGCACGCAAAACATGACAGGTGCGATCATACCAGCACTAATGCACCGGATCCCATCAGAACTCCGTAGTTAAGCGTGCTTGTGCGAGAGTAGTACTAGGATGGGCTGGGAAGTCCTCGTGTAGCACCTCGAAAGCATGCAGGATTTGAGCAAGCAAAACATGACAGTTGCGATCATACCGTCACTGATGCACCGCATTCCATCAGAACATCGTAGTTAAGCGTGCTTGGGCGAGAGTAGTACTAGGATGGGTGACCTCCTGGAAGTCCTCGTGTTGCACCTCTCTTTTTGTAAATTTTCCAATCTGTTTTGCAGAAAAACTAATTAATTAGCGCGCCACAGAAAGCATATAGGATTTGAGCACGCATGCGATCATACCAGCACTAAGGCACCGGATCCCATCAGAACTCCGCAGTTAAGTGTGCTTGGGCGAGAGTAGCACTAGAATTCGTGACCTCCTTGGAAGTCCTCGTGTTACACCTCCTCCTTGGAAGTCCTCGTGTTGCACCTCTCTTTTTGAAAGTTTTCCAGTCCGTTTTAGATAAAAACTGATTAATTAGCGTGCTACAGAAAGTATATAGGATTTGAGAACGCAAAACATCACAGGTGCGATCATACCAGCACTAATGCACTGGATTCCATCAGAACACTACAATTAAGCGTGCTTGGGCGTGAGTAGTACTTGGATGGGTGACCTCCTGGAATGTCCTCGTGTTGCATCTCTCTTTTTGTAAGTTTTCTAGTCCGTTTTTGATAAAAAGTGATTAATTAGCGCGCTACATAAGGCATATAGGTTTTGAGCACGCAAAACATGACATGTGCGATCATACCAGCACTAATGCATCGGATCCCATCAGAACTCCGCAGTTAAGCGTGCTTGGGCGAGAGTAGTACTAGGATTGGTGACCTCCTGGAAAGTCCTCGTGTTGCACCTCTCTTTTTGTAAGTTTTCTAGTCCGTTTTGGATAAAAACTTATTAATTAGCGTGCTACAGAAAGCATACAGGATTTGAGCACGCAAAACATGACAGGTGCGATTATACCTGCACTAATGCACCGGATCCCATCAGAACTCCGTAGTGAAGCGTTCTTGGGCGAGAGTAGTACTAGGATGGGTGACCACCTGGGAAGTCCTCGTGTTGCACCTTTCTTTTTGTAAGTTTTCCAGTTCGTCTTGGATAAAAACTTAATAATTAGCGCGCTACAGAAAGCATACAGAATTTGAGCACGCAAAACATGACAGGTGCGATCATACCAGCACTAATGCACTGGATCCCATAAGAACTCCGTAGTTAAGCGTGATTGGGCGAGAGTAGTACTACGATGGGTGACCCCCTGGGAATTCCTCGTGTTGCACCTCTCTTTTTGTAAGTTTTCCAGTCCGTTTTGGATAAAAACTGATTAATTAGCGTGCTACAGAAAGCATACAGGATTTGAGCACGCAAAACATGACAGGTGCGATCATACCAGCACTAATGCACCGGATCCCATCAGAACTCCGTAGTTAAGCGTGCTTGTGCGAGAGTAGTACTAGGATTGGCTGGGAAGTCCTCGTGTAGCACCTCGAAAGCATGCAGGATTTGAGCAAGCAAAACATGATAGTTGCGATCATACCGTCACTGATGCACCGCATTCCATCAGAACATCGTAGTTAAGCGTGCTTGGGCGAGAGTAGTACAAGGTTGGGTGACCTCCTGGGAAGTCCTCGATTGAACCTTTTTTTTTGTAAGTTTTCCAGTCCGTTTTGGATCAAAAGTGATTAATTAGCGCGCTATAGAAAGCATATAGGTTTTGAGCACGCAAAACATGACAGGTGCGATCATACCAGCACTAATTCACTCCGCAGTTAAGCGTGCTTGGGCGAGAGTAGTACTAGGATGGGGGACTTCCTTGGAAGTCCTCGTGTTGCACCTCACTTTTCATAAGTTTTCCAGTCCGTTTTGGATAAAAAGTGATTAATTAGCGCGCTATAGAAAGCATATAGGTTTTAAGCACCCAAAACACGACAGGTGCGATCACACCAGCACTAATGCACCGGATCCTATCAGAACTCTGCAGTTAAGCATTCTTGGGCGAGAGTAGTATTAGGATGGGTGACCTCCTGGGAAGTCCTCGTGTTGCACTTTCTTTTTGTAAGTTTTCCAGCCCGTTTTGAAGAAAAAGTGATTAATTAGCGCGCTATAGAAAGCATATAGGTTTTGAGCACACAAAACATGACAGGTGCGATCATATCAACACTAATGTACTCCGCAGTTATGCGTGCTTGGGCAAGAGTAGTACTAGGATGGGTGACCTCCTGGGAAGTCCTCGTGTTGCACCTCTCTTTTTGTAAGTTTTCCAGTCCGTTTTGGATAAAAACTTATTAATAAGCACACTAAAGAGAGCATACAGGATTTGTGCACACAATACATGACAGGTGCGATCATACCAGCACTAATGCACCGGATCCCATCAGAACTCCGCAGTTAAGCATTCTTGGGCGAGAGTAGTACTAGGATGGGTGACCTCCTGGGAAATCCTCGTGTTGCACCTCTCTTTTTGTAAGTTTTCCAGTCCGTTTTGTATAAAAAGTGATTAATTAGCGCGCTACAGAAAGAAAATAGATTTTGAGCACGTAAAACATGACAGTTGTGATCATACCGTCACTAATGCACCGGATCCCATCAGAACTCCGTAGTTAAGTGTGCTTGGGCGAGAGTAGTACTTCGTTGGGTGACCTCCTGGGAAGTCCTCGTGTTGAACCTCTCATTTTGTAAGTTTTCCAGTCCGTTTTGGAAAAAAAGTGATTAATTAGCGCGCTATAGAAAGCATATAGGTTTTGAGCACGCAAAACATGACAGGTGCGATCATACACTAATGCACTCCGCTGTTAAGCGTGCTTGGGCAAGAGTAGTACTAGGATGGCTGACCTCCTGGGAAGTCCTCCTCTTGCACCTCTATTTTTTTCTGTTTTCCAGTCCGTTTTGGATAAAAACATATTAATTAGCGTGCTACAGAAAGCATAGCACTAATGCACCGGATTCCATCAGAACTCCGTAGTTAAGTGTGGTTGGGCGAGAGTAGTACTAGGATGGGTGACCTCCTGGGAAGTCCTCGTGTGCACTAATGCATCGGATCCCATCAGAACTCCGCAGTTAGGCGTGCTTCGAGAGAAGGATTTGAGCACGCTTGGGCGAGAGTAGAACTAGGATGGGTGACCTCCTGGGAAGTCCTCGTGTTGCACCTCTCTTTATGTAACTTTTCCGGTCCGTTTTGGATAAAAACTTATTAATTAGCGCGCTACAGAAAGCATACAAAATTTGAACATGCAAAACATGAGAGTTGCGATCATACCGTCACTAATGCACCGGATTCCATCAGAACTCCGTAGTTATGCGTGCTTGGGCGAGAGTAGTACTAGGATAGGTGACCTCTTGGGAAGTCCCCGTGTTGCACCTCTCTTTTTGTAAGTATTCCAGTCCATTTGGGATAAAAAGTGATTAATTAGCGCGCTATAGAAAGCATATAGGTTTTGAGCACGCAAAACATGACAGGTGCGATCATACCAACACTAATGCACTCCGCAGTTAAGCATGCTTGGGCAAGAGTAGTACTAGGATGGGTCACCTCCTGGGAAGTCCTCGTGTTGCACCTCTCTTTTTGTAACTTTTCCAGTCCGTTTTGGATAAAAACTGTTTAAATAACGCGCTACAGAAAGCATATAGGATTTGAGAACGCAAAACATGACAGGTGCGATCATACCAGCACTAATGCACTAAATCCCATCAAAACTCCGTAGTTAAGCGTGGTAGGGCGAGAGTACTACTAGGATGGGTGACCTCCTGGGAAGACCTCGTGTTGCACCTCTCTTTTTGTAAGTTTTCCAGTCCGTTTTGTATAAAAAGTGATTAATTAGCGCGCTATAGAAAGCATATAGGTTTTAAGCACGCAAAACATGACAGGTGCGATCATACCAGCACTAATGCACTCCGCAGTTAAGCGCTCTTGGGCAAGAGTAGTACTAGGATGGGTGACCTCCTGGGAAGTCCTCGTGTTGCACCTCTCTCTTTGTAACTTTTCCAGTCCGTTTTGTATAAAAAGTGATTAATTAGCGCGATATAGAAAGCATATAGGTTTTAAGCACGCAAAACATGACAGGTGCGATCATACCAGCACTAATGCACTCCGTAGTTATGTGTGCTTGGGCGAGAGTAGTACTAGGATGGGTGACCTCCAGGGAAGTCCTCGTGTTGCACCTCTCTTTTTGTAAGTTTTCCAGTCCGTTTTGGATAAAAACTTATTAATTAGCGTGCGAAAGTAAGCATAATGGATTTGGGCACGCAAAACATGACAGGTGCGATCATACCAACAGTAATGCACCGGATCCCATCAGAACTCCTTTTGGATAAAAACTTATTAATTAGCGCGCTAAAGAAATCATAATGGATTTGAGCACGCAAAACATGACAGGTATGTTCATACCAGCACTAATGCACAGGATCCCATCAGAACTCCGCAGTTGAGCTTGCTTGGGCGAGAGTAGTACTAGGATGGGTGACCTCCTGGGAAGCCCTCGTGCTGCACCTCTCTTTTTGTAAGTTTTCCAGTCCGTTTTGGATAAAAACTTATTAATTAGTGTACTACAGAAAGCATATAGGATTTGAGCTTGCAAAACATGACAGGTGCGATCTTAGCAGCACTAATACATTGGGTCCCATCAGAACTCCGCAGTAAAGCGTGCTTGGGTAAGAGTAGTACTAGGATGGGTGACCTCCTGGGAAGTCCTCGTGTTGCACCTCTCTTTTTTTATGTTTTCCAGTCCGTTTTTGAAAAAAAGTGATTAATAAGCGCTCTACGGAAAGCATATAGGTTTTGAGCAAGCAAAACATGACAGGTGTGATCAAACCAGCACTAATGCACCGGATCCCATCAGAACCTCTCTTTTTGTAAGTTTTCAAATCCGTTTTGGATAAAAACTTATTAATTAGCGTGCTACCGAAAGCATACAGGATTTGAGCTTGCAAAACATGAAAGGTGTGATCATACCAGCACAAATGCACCGGATCCCATCAGAACTCCGCAGCTAAGCGTGCTTGGGCGAGAATAGTACGAGGATGGCTGACCTCCTGGGAAGTCCTCGTGTTGCACCTCTCTTTTTGTAAGTTTTCCAGTCCGTTTCGGATACAAACTTATTAATTAGCGCGCTATAGAAAGCATACAGGATTTGAGCACGCAAAACATGACAGGTGCGATCATACCAGCACTAATGTACCGGATCCCATCAGAACTCCGCAGTTAAGTGTGCTTGGGCGAGAGTAGTACTAGGATGGGTGACCTCCTGGGAAGTCCTCGTGTTGCACCTTTCTTTTTGTAAGTTTTCCAGTTCGTCTTGGATAAAAACTTAATAATTAGCGCGCTACAGAAAGCATATAGGATTTGAGCACGCAAAACATGACAGGTGCGATCATACCAGCACTAATGCACCGAATCCCATGAGAACTCCGCAGATAAGCGTGCTTGGGCGAGAGTAGTACTAGGATGGGTAACCTCCTGGGAAGTCCTCGTGTTGCTCCTCTCTTTTTATAAGTTTTTTAGTCCGTTTTGGTTAAAAACTGATTAACTAGCGCGCTACAGAAAGCATATAGGACTTGAGCACGCAAAAGATGACAGGTGCGATCATACGAGCACTAATGCACCGGATCCCAATCCTCGTGGTGTACCTCTCTTTTTGTAAGTTTTCCAGTCCGTTTTGGATAAAAACTTATTAATTAGCTCGCTACAGAAAGCATATAGGATTTGAGCACGCAAAACATGACAGGTACGATCATACCAGCACCAATGCACCGGATCCCATGAGAACTCCGCAGATAAGCGTGCTTGGGTGAGAGTAGTACTAGGATGGGTGATTGCACCTCTCTTTTTATAAGTTTTCCAGTCCGTTTTGGATAAAAACTGATTAATTAGCGCGCTACAGAAAGCATATAGGATTTGAGCACGCAAAATAGGATTTGAGCACGCAAAATATGACAGGTGCGATCATACCAGGACTAATGCACCGGATCCCATTAGAACGCCGCAGATAAGCGTGCTTGGGCAAGAGTAGTACCAGAGTAGTACTAGGATGGGTGAGCTCCTGGGAAGTCCTCGTGGTTCACCTCTCTTTTTGTAAATTTTCCAGTCCGTTTTGGATAAAAACTGATTAATTAGCGTGGTACAGAAAACATATAGGATTTGAGCACGCAAAACATGACAGGTGCGATCATACCAGAACTAATGCACCGGATTCCATCAGAACTCCGTAGTTAAGCGTGTTTGGGCGAGAATAGTACTAGGATGGATGACCTCCTGGGAAGTCCTCGTGTTGCACCTCTCTTTTTGTATGTTTACCAGTCCGTTTTGGATAAAAAGTGATTAATTAGCGCGCTACAGAAGGCATAGAGGTTTTGAGCACGCAAAACATTACATGTGCGATCATACCAGCACTAATGCATCGGATCCCATCAGAACTCCGCAGTTAAGCGTGCTTCGGCGAGAGTAGTACTAGGATTGTTGACCTCCTAGAAAGTCCTCGTGTTGCACCTCTCTTTTTGTAAGTTCTCCAGCCCGGTTTGGATAAAAAGTGATTAATTAGTGTGCTACAGAAAGCATACAAGATTTGAGCACACAAAATGTGACAGGTGCGATCATACTAGCACTAATGCTCTGGATCCCATCAGAATGCCGAAGTTAAGCTTGCTTGCGTGAGAGTAGTACTAGGATGGGTGACCTCCTGGGAATTCCTTGGGTTGCACCTCTCTTTTTGTAACTTTTCCAGTCCGTTTTGGATAAAAACTGATTAACTAGCGCGATACAGAAAGCATATAGGACTTGAGCACGCAAAACATGACAAGTGCAATCATACCAGCACTAATGCACCGGATCCCAATCTTCGTGTTGCACCTCTCTTTTTGTAAGTTCTCCAGCCCAGTTTGGATAAAAAGTGATTAATTAGTGTGCTACAGAAAGCATACAAGATTTGAGCACACAAAATGTGACAGGTGCGATCATACTAGCACTAATGCTCTGGATCCCATCAGAATGCCGAAGCTAAGCGTGCTTGCGTGAGAGTAGTACTAGGATGGGTGACCTCCTGGGAATTCCTCGGATTGCACCTCTCTTTTTGTAACTTTTCCAGTCCGTTTTGGATAAAAACTGATTAACTAGCGCGATACAGAAAGCATATAGGACTTGAGCACGCAAAACATGACAGGTGCGATCATACCAGCACTAATGCACCGGATCCCAATCTTCGTGTTGCACCTCTCTTTTTGTAAGTTTTCCAGTCCGTTTTGGATAAAAACTTATTAATTAGCGCGCTAAAGAAAGCATAATGGATTTGAGCACGCAAAACATGACCGTAGCGATCATGCCAGTACTAATGCACCGGATCCCATCAGAAATCCGCAGTCAAGCGTGCTTGGGCGAGAGTAGTACCAGGATGGGTGACCTCCTGGGAAGTCCTCGTGTTGCACCTCTCTTTTTGTAGGTTTTCCGGTCCGTTTTGGATAAAAAGTTATTAATTAGCGCGCTACAGAAGGCATATAGGTTTTGAGTACGCAAAACATGACATGTGCGATCATACCAGAACTAATGCATCGGATCCCATCAGAACTCCGCAGTTAAGCGTGCTTTGGCGAGAGTAGTACTAGGATTGGTGACCTCTTGGAAAGTCCTCGTGTTGCACCTCTCTTTTTGTAAGTTTTCTAGTCCGTTTTGGATAAAAACTTATTAATTAGCGTGCTACAGAAAGCATACAGGATTTGAGCACGCAAAACATGACAGGTGCGATCATACATGCACTAATGCACCGGATCCCATCAGAACTCCGTAGTTAAACGTGCTTGGGCGAGAGTAGTACTAGGATAGTGACCTCCTGGGAAGTCCTCGTGTTGCACCTCTCTTTTTCTATGTTTTCCAGTCGGTTTTGGATAAATACTTATTAGTTAGCGCGCTACAGAAAACATACAGGATTTGAGCACGCAAAACATGACAGTTGCGATCATAACGTCACTAATGCACCGGATTCCATCAGACCTCTCTTTTTGTAAGTTTTCCAGTCCGTTTTGGATAAAAACTGATTAATTAGCGTGCTACACAAAGCATACAGGATTTGAGCACACAAAACATGACAGGTGCGATCATACTAGCACTAATGCACCGGATCCCATCAGAACTCCGTAGTTAAGCGTGTTTGTGCGAGTGTAGTACTAGGATGGGCTGGGAAGTCCTCGTGTTGCACCTCGAAAGCATACAGGATTTGAGCACGCAAAACATGACAGTTGCGATCATACCGTCACTAATGCACCGCATTCCATCAGAACTACGTAGTTAAGCGTGCTTGGGCGAGAGTAGTACTAGGTTGGGTAACCTCGTGTGGTGACCTCCTGGGAAGTCTTCGTCTTGCACCTCTATTTTTTTATGTTTTCCAGTCCGTTTTGGATAAAAACTTATTAATTATCGTGCTACAGAAAGCATACAGGATTTGAGCACGCAAAACATGACAGGTGCGATCATACCAGCACTAATGCACCGCATTCCATCAGAACTCCGTAGTTAAGCGTGGTTGGTCGAGAATAGTACTAGGATGGGTGTCCTCCTGCGAAGTCCTCGTGTTGCACCTCTCTTTTTGTAAGTTTTCCAGTCCGTTTTGGATAAAAAGTGATTAATTAGTGCGCTACAGAAAGCATATAGGTTTTGAGCACGCAAAACATGACAGGTGCGATCATACCAGCACTAATGCACCGGATCCCATCAGAACTCCGCAGGTAAGTGTTGTTCTGCGAGTGTAGTACTAGGATGGGTGACCTCCTGGAAAGTCCTCGTGTTGCACCTCTCTTTTTGTAAGTTTTCCAGTCCGTTTTGGATAAAAACTTTTTAATTAGTGCACTAAAGAAAGCATAATGGATTTGAGCACGCAAAACATGACAGGTGCGATCATACCAACACTAACGCATTGGATCCCATCAGAACTCCGCAGATAAGCTAGCTTGGGCGATAGTGGTACTAGGATGGGTGACCTCCTGGGAAGTCCTCGTGTTGCACCTCTCTTTTTGTAAGTTTTCCAGTCCGTTTTAGTTAAAAACTGATTAACTAGCGCGCTACAGAAAGCATATAGGACTTGAGCATGCAAAACATGACAGGTGCCATCATACCAGCACTAATGCACCGGATCCCATCAGAACTCCGCAGATAAGCTAGCTTGGGCGATAGTGGTACTAGGATGGGTGACCTCCTGCAATGTCCTCGTGTTGCATCTCTCTTTTTGTAAGTTTTCCAGTCCGTTTTAGTTAAAAACTGATTAACTAGCGCGCTACAGAAAGCATATAGGATTTGAGCACGCAAAACATGACAGGTGCGATCATACCAGCACTACTGCACCGAATCCCATCAGAACTCCGCAGTTAACCGTGCATTTGCGAGAGTAGTATTAGGATGGGTGACCTCCTGGGAATTCCTCGTGTTGCACTCTCTTTTTGTAAGTTTTGCAATCCGTTTTAGATAAAAACTGATTAATTAGCGCGCTACAGAAAGCATATCGGATTTGAGCACGCAAAACAAGACAGGTGCGATCATACCAGCGCTAATGCACCGAATCCCATCAGAACTCTGCTGTTAAGAGTGCTTGGCCGAGAGTAGTACTAGGATGGGTGACATCCTGGGAAGTCCTCGTGTTGCACCTCTCTTTTTGTAAGTTTTCCAGTCCGTTTTGGTTAAAAACTGATTAACTAGCGCGCTACAGAAAGCATATAGGACTTGAGCACGCAAAACATGACAGGTGCGATCATACCAGCACTAATGCACCGGATCCCAATCTTCGTGTTGCACCTCTCATTTTGTAAGTTTTCCAGTCCGTTTTGGATCAAAACTTATTAATTAGCGCGCTAAAGAAAGCATAATGGATTTGAGCACGCAAAACATGACCGGTGCGATCATACCAGTACTAATGCACCGGATCCAATCAGAAATCCGCAGTCAAGCATGCTTGGGCGAGAGTAGTACTAGAATGGGTGACCTCTGGGAAGTCCTCGTGTGAGCACGCAAAACATGATAGGTGCGATCATACCAGCACTAATGCACTGGATCCCATCAGAATTCCGTAGTCAAGCGTGCTTGGGCGAGAGTAGTACTAGGATGGGTGATCTCCTGGGAAGTCCTCGTGTTGCTCTTCTCTTTTTGTAAGTTTTCCAGTCCGTTTTGGATAAAAACTTATTAAATAGCGCGCCACAGAAAGCATAAAGGATTTGAGCACGCAAAACATGACAGTTGCGATCATACCGTAACAAATGCACCGGATTCCATCAGATTTCCGTAGTTAACCGTGCTTGGGCGAGAGTAGTACTAAGATGGGTGACATCCTAGGAAGTCCTCGTGTTGCACCTCTCTTTTTGTAAGTTTTCCAGTCCGTTTTGGATAAAAACTTCTTAATTAGCGCGCTAAAGAAAGCATAATGGATTTAAGCACGCAAAACATGACAGGTGGGATCATACCAGCACTAATGCACCGAATCGCATCAGAACTCCTCAGTCAAGCGTGCTTGGGCGAGAGTAGTACTAGGATGGGTGACCTCCTGGGAAGTCCACTTGTTGCACCTCTCTTTTTGTATGTTTTCTAGTCCATTTTGGATAAAAAGTGATTAATTAGCGCGCTACAGAAGGCATATAGGTTTTGAGCACGCAAAACATGACATGTGCAATCATACCGGCACTAATGCATCGGATCCCATCAGAACTCCGCAGTTAAGCGTGATTCGGCGAGAGTAGTACTAGGATTGGTGACCTCCTGGAAAGTCCTTGTGTTGCACCTCTACTTTTGTAAGTTTTCCAGTCCGTTTTGGATAAAAACTGATTAATTCGCGTGCTACAGAAAGCATACACGATTTGAGCTCGCAAAACATGACAGGTGCGATCTTACCAGCACTAAGCACCGGATCCCATCAGAACTCCGTATTTAAGCGTGCTTGGCCGAGAGTAGTACTACTATGGGTGACCTCCTGAGAAGTCCTCGTGTTGCACCTTTGTTTTTGTAAGTTTTCCAGTCCGTTTTGGATAAAAATTTATTAATTAGCGCGCTACAGAAAGCATACAGGATTTGAGCATGCAAAATATGACAGTTGCGATCATACCGTCACTAATGCACCGGATTCCATCAGAACTCCGTAGTTAAGCGTTCTTGGGCGAAAGTAGTACTAGGATGGGGGACCTCCTGGGAAGTCCTCGTGTTGCACCTCTCTATTTGTAAGTTTTCCAGTCCATTTTGGATAAAAACTTATTAATTAGCACGCTAAAGAGAGCATATAGGATTTGTGCAAGCAAATCATGACAGGTGCGATCATACCAACACTAATGCACCGGATCCCGTTAGAACTCCGCAGTTAAGCATTCTTGAGCGGGAGTAGTACTAGGATGGGTGACCTTCTGGGATGTTGACGTGTTGCATCTCTCTTTTTGTAAGTTTTCCAGTCCGTTTTGGATAAAAAGTGATTAATTAGCGCGCTATAGAAAGCATATAGGTTTTGAGCACGCAAAACATGACAGGTGAATCATACCTCCACTAATGCACTCCGCAGTTAAGCGTGCTTGGGCAAGAGTAGTACTAGGATGGGTGACCTCCTGGGAACTCCTCGTGTTGCAGGTGCGATCATACCAGCACTAATGCACCGGATCCCATCAAAACTCTGTAGTTAAGCGTGGTAGGGCGAGAGTAGTACCAGGATGGGTGACCTCCTGGGAAGTCCTCGTGTTGCACCTGTCTTTGAGCACGCAAAACATGACATGTGCGATCATACCAGCACTACTGCACCGGATCCCATTAGAACTCCGTAGTTAAGCTTGCTTTGGCAAGAGTAGTACTAGGATGGGTGACCCCGTGGGAAGTCATCGTGTTGCACCTCTCTTTTTGTAAGTTTTACAGTCCGTTTTGGATAAAAACTTATTAATTAGCGCGCTAAAGAAAGCATAATGGATTTGAGCACGCAAAACATGACAGGTGCGATCATACCAGCACTAATGCACCGGATCCCATCAGAACTCCGCAGTCAAGCGTGCTTGGGCGAGAGTAGTACTAGGTTGGGTGACCTCTTGGGAAGTCCTCGTGTTGCACCTCTCTTATTGTAAGTTTTCCAGTCCGTTTTGGATAAAAAGTGATTAATTAACGCGCTACAGAAGGCATATAGGTTTTGAGCACGCAAAACATGACATGTGCGATCATACCAGCACTAATGCATCGGATCCCATCAGAACTCCGCAGTTAAGCGTGATTCGGCGAGAGTAGTACTAGGATTGGTGACCTCCTGGAAAGTCCTCTTGTTGCTGCTGTCTTTTTGTAAGTTTTCCAGTCCGTTTTGGATAAAAACTGATTAATTAGCGTGCTACAGAAAGCACACAGGATTTGAGCATGCAAAACATGATAGGTGAGATCATACCAGCACTAATGCACCGGATCCCATCAGAACTCCGTAGATAAGCGTGCTTGGGCAAGAGTAGTACTAGGATGGGTGACCTCCTGGGAAGTCCTCGTGTTGCACCTCTCTTTTTATAAGTTTTCCAGTCCGTTTTGGATAAAAACTTATTAATTAGCGTGCTACAGAAAACATATAGGATTTGAGCACGCAAAACATGATAGATGTGATCATACCAGCACTAATGCACCGGATCCCATCAGAACTCCGTAGTAAATCGTGCTTGGGCGAGAGTAGTACTAGGGTGGGTGACCTCCTGGGAAGTCCACGTGTTGCACCTCTCTTTTTGTAAGTTTTCCAGCCCGGTTTGGATAAAAAGTGATTAATTAGCGCGCTACAGAAGGCATAGAGGTTTTGAGCACGCAAAACATGACAGGTGTGATCATACCAGCACTAATGCCCCGGATTCCATCATAACTCCGTCGTTAAGCGTTCTTGTATGTTTTCCAGTCCGTTTTGGATAAAAGGTGATTAATTAGCGCGCTACAGAAAGCATATAGGTTTTGAGCACGCAAAACATGACAGGTGTGATCATACCAGCACTAATGCACTCTGCAGTTAAGCGTGCTTGGGCAAGAGTAGTACTAGGATGGGTGACCTCCTGGGAACTCCTCATGTTGCACCTCTCTTTTTGTAACTTTTCCAGTCCGTTTTGGATAAAAACTGATTAATTAGCGCGCTACAGAAAGCATACAGGATTTGAGCACGCAAATCATGACAGGTGCGATCATACCAGCACTAATGCACCGGATTTCATTAGAACTCCGTAGTTAAGCGTGGTAGGGCGAGAGTAGTACTAGGATGGGTGACCTCCTCGGAAGTCCTCGTGTTGCACCTCTCTTTTTGTAAGTTTTCCAGCCCGTTTTGGATAAAAACTGATTAATTAGCGCGCTACAGAAGGCATACAGGTTTTGAGCACGCAAAACATGACATGTGCGATCATACCACCACTAATGCATCGCATCCCATCAGAACTCCGCAGTTAAGCGTGATTCGGCGAGAGTAGTACTAGGATTGGTGACCTCCTAGAAAATCCTCGTGTTGCACCTCTCTTTTTGTAAGTTTTCCAGTCCGTATTGGATAAAAACTGATTAATTAGTGTGCTACAGAAAACATACAGGATTTGAGCAAACAAAACGTGATAGGTGCGATCATACCAGCACTAATGCACCGGATCCCATCAAAACTCCGAAGATAAGCGTGCTTGGGCGAGAGTAGTACTAGGATGGGTGACCTCCTGGGAACTCCTCGTGTTCCACCTCTCTTTTTGTAACTTTTCCAGTCCGTTTTGGATAAAAACTGATTAAATAGCGCGCTACAGAAAGCATATAGGATTTGAGAACGCAAAACATGACAGCTGCGATCATACTAGCACTATTGCACCGGATTCCATCAAAACTCCGTAGTTAAGCAGGGTAGGGCGATAGTAGTACTAGGATGGGTGACCTCCTGGGAAGTCCGTAGTTAAGCGTGGCTGGGCGAGAGTAGTACTCGGATGGGGGACTTCCTGCGAAGTACTCGTGTTGCACCTCTCTTTTTGTAAGTTTTGCACTCCGTTTTGGATAAAAAGTGATTAATTAGCGCGCTACAGAAGGCATAGAGGTTTTGAGCACGCAAAACATGACATGTGCGATCATACCAGCACTAATGCATCGGATCCCATCAGAACTCCGCAGTTAACCGTGCTTCGGCGAGAGTAGTACTAGGATTGGTGACCTCCTAGAAAGTCCTCATATTGCACCTCTCTTTTTATATGTTTTCCAGCCCGGTTTGGATAAAAAGTGATTAATTAGTGCACATCAGAAGGAATAGATGATTTGGGCACGCAAAACATGATAGCTGCGATCATACCAGCACTAATGCACCGGATGCCATCAGAACATTGTAGTTAAGTGTGCTTGGGCGAGAGTAGTACTAGGATGGGTGACCTCCTGGAAAGTCCTCGTGTTGCACCTCTCTTTTTGTAAGTTTTCCAGCCCGTTTTGGATTAAAAGTGATTAATTAGTGCGCTATAGAAAGCATATAGGTTTTGCGCACGCAAAAAATGACAGGTGCGATCATACCAGCACTAATGAACTCCGACGTTAAGCGTGCTTGGGCAAGATTAGTACTAGGATGGGTGACCTCCTGGGAAGTCCTTGTGTTGCACCTCTCTTTTTGTAAGTTTTCCAGTCTGTTTTGGATAAAAACTGATTAATTAGCGCGCTACAGAAAGAATACAGGATTTGAGCACGCAAATCATGACAGGTGCGATCATACCAGCACTAATGCACCGGATTCCATCAGAACTCCGTAGTTAAGCGTGGTTGGGCGAGAGTAGTACTAGGATGGGTGACCTCCCTGAAAGTCCTCGTGTTGCACCTCTCTTTTTGTAAGTTTTCCAGTCCGTTTTAGATAAAAACTTATTAATTAGCGCGCTAAAGAAAGCATAATGGATTTGAGCACGCAAAACATGACAAGTGCGATCATACGAGTACTAATGCACCAGATCCCATCAGAACTTTGCAGTTGAGCGTGCTTGGGCGAGAGTACTACTAGGATGGGTGACCCCCTGGGAAGTCCTCGTGTTGCAGCTCTCTTTTTTTAAGTTTTCCAGTTCGTTTTGTATAAAAAGTGATTAATTAGCGCGCTCAGAAGGCATAGAGGTTTTGAGCACGCAAAACATGACATGTGCGATCATACCAGCACTAATGCATCGGATCCCATCAGAACTCCGCAGTTAAGCGTGCTTCGACAAGAGTAGTACTAGGATTGGTGTCCTCCTAGAAAGCCCTCGTGTTGCACCTCTCTTTTTGTATGTTTTCCAGTCCGTATTGGATAAAAACTGATTAATTAGTGTGCCTTAAAAAGCATACAGGATTTGAGCACGCAAAACATGACAGGTGCAATCACACCAGCACTAATGCACTGGATCCCATCAGAACTCCGTAGGTAAGCGTGCTTGGGCGAGAGTATTATTAATATCGGTGACCTCTTGGAAAGTGATCGTGTTGCACCTCTCTTTTTGTATGTTTTCCAGTCCGTTTTGGATAAAAAGTGATTAATTAGCGCGCTACAGAAGGCATAGAGGTTTTGAGCACGCAAAACATGACATGTGCGATCATACCAGCACTAATGTATCTGATCCCATCAGAACACCGCAGTTAAGCGTGCTTCGGTGAGGGTAGTACTAGGATTGGTGACCTCCTAGAAAGTCCTCGTGTTGCACCTCTCTCTTTTTGTAAGTTTTCGAGTCCGTATTGGATAAAAACTAATTAATTAGTGTGCTACAGAGAGCATACAAGATTTGAGCACGCAAAACATGACAGGTGCGATCATACCAGCACTATTGCACCGGATCCCATCAGTACTCCGTAGTTAAGGGTGCTTAGGCTGAGTAGTACTAGGATGGGAGACCTCCTAGGAAGTCCTCGTGTTGCACCTCTCTTTTTGTAAGTTTTCCAGTCCGTTTTGGATAAAAAGTGATTAATTAGCGCGCTTCAGAAAGCATATAGGTTTTGAGCAACCAAAACATGACAGGTGTGATCATACCAGCACTAATGCACCGGATCCCATCAGAACCTCTCTTTTTGTAAGTTTTCTAGTCCGATTTAGATAAAAACTTATTAATTAGCGTGCTACAGAAAGCATACAGGATTTGAGAACGAAAAACATGACAGGTGCGATCATACCAGCACTAATGCACCGGATCCCATCAAACCTCTGCAGTTAAGCGTGCTTGGGCGAGAGTAGTACTAGGATGGGTGACCTCCCTGAACGTCCTCGTGTTGCACCTCTCTTTTTGTAAGTTTTCCAGTCCGTTTTAGATAAAAACTTATTAATTAGCGCGCTAAAGAAAGCATAACGGATTTGAGCACGCAAAACATGACAGGTGCGATCATACCAGTACTAATGCACCAGATCCCATCAGAACTCTGCAGTTGAGCATGCTTGGGCGAGAGTAGTACTAGGATGGGTGACCACCTGGGAAGTCCTCGTGTTGCACCTCTCTTTTTGTAAGTTTTCCAGTCCGTTTTAGATAAGAACTTATTAATTTGCACGCTACAGAAAGCATATAGGTTTTGAGCACACAAAACATGACAGGTGCGATCATACCAGCACTAATGCACCGGATCCCATCAAACCTCTGCAGTTAAGCGTGCTTGGGCGAGAGTAGTACTAGGATGGGTGACCTCCCTGAAAGTCCTCGTGTTGCACCTCTCTTTTTGTAAGTTTTCCAGTCCGTTTTAGATAAAAACTTCTTAATTAGCGCGCTAAAGAAAGCATAACGGATTTGAGCACGCAAAACATGACAGGTGCGATCATACCAGTACTAATGCACCAGATCCCATCAGAACTCTGCAGTTGAGCATGCTTGGGCGAGAGTAGTACTAGGATGGGTGACCACCTGGGAAGTCCTCGTGTTGCACCTCTCTTTTTGTAAGTTTTCCAGTCCGTTTTAGATAAGAACTTATTAATTTGCACGCTACAGAAAGCATATAGGTTTTGAGTACACAAAACATGACAGGTGCGATCATACCAGCACTAATGCACCGGATCTCATCAGAACGCCGCAGTTAAGCGTGCTTGGGCGAGAGTTGTACTAGGATGGGTGACCTCTTGGGAAGTCCTCATGTTGCACCTCTATTTTTGTATGTTTTCCAGTCCGTTTTGGATAAAAACTTATTAATTAGGGTGATACAGAAAGCATACAGGATTTTAGCACGCAAAACATAACAGGTGCGATCATACCAGCACTAATGCACCGGATCCCATCAGAACTCCGTAGTTAAGTGTTCTTGGGCGAAAGTAGTACTAGGATAGGTGACCTCCTAGGAAGTCCTCGTGTTGCACTTCTCTTTTGGTAAGTTTTCCAGTCCGTTTTGGATAAAAAGTGATTAATTAGCGCCCTACAGTAAGCATATAGGTTTTGAGCAAGCAAAACATGCCAGGTGTGATCATACCAGCACTAATGCACCGGATCCGATCAGAACGTCTCTTTTTGTAAGTTTTCCAGACCGTTTTGGATAAAAACTTATTAATTAGCGTGCTACAGAAAGCATACAGGATTTGAACACGCAAAACATGACTGGTGCGATCATACCAGCACTAATGCACCGGATCCCATCAGAACTCCGTAGTTAAGCGTGCTTGGGCGAGAGTAGTACTAGGATGGGTGACCTCTTGGGATGTCCTCGTGTTGCACCTCTCTTTTTGTAAGTTTTCCAGTCCGTTTTGGATAAAAAGTGATTAATTAGCGCGCTACAGAAGGCATAGAGATTTTGAGCACGCAAAACATGACATGTGCGATCATACCAGCACTAATGCATCGGATCCCATCAGAACTCCGCAGTTAAGCGTGCTTGGGCGAGAGTAGTACTAGGATGGGTGACCTCCCTGAAAGTCCTCGTGTTGCACCTCTCTTTTTGTAAGTTTTCCAGTCCGTTTTAGATAAAAACTTATTAATTAGCGCGCTAAAGAAAGCATAACGGATTTGAGCACGCAAAACATGACAGGTGCGATCATACCACTACTAATGCACCAGATCCCATCAGAACTCTGCAGTTGAGCATGCTTGGGCGAGAGTAGTACTAGGATGGGTGACCACCTGGGAAGTCCTCATGTTCCACCTCTATTTTTGTATGTTTTCCAGTCCGTTTTGGATAAAAACTTATTAATTAGGGTGATACAGAAAGCATACAGGATTTTAGCACGCAAAACATAACAGGTGCGATCATACCAGCACTAATGCACCGGATCCCATCAGAACTCCGTAGTTAAGTGTTCTTAGGCGAGAGTAGTACTAGGATAGGTGACCTCCTAGGAAGTCCTCGTGTTGCACTTTTCTTTTGGTAAGTTTTCCAGTCCGTTTTGGATAAAAAGTGATTAATTAGCGCCCTACAGTAAGCATATAGGTTTTGAGCAAGCAAAACATGCCAGGTGTGATCATACCAGCACTAATGCACCGGATCCAATCAGAACCTCTCTTTTTGTAAGTTTTCCAGACCGTTTTGGATAAAAACTTATTAATTAGCGTGCTACAGAAAGCATACAGGATTTGAACACGCAAAACATGACTGGTGCGATCATACCAGCACTAATGCACCGGATCCCATCAGAACTCCGTAGTTAAGCGTGCTTGGGCGATAGTAGTACTAGGATGGGTGACCTCTTGGGATGTCCTCGTGTTGCACCTCTCTTTTTGTAAGTTTTCCATTCCGTTTTGGATAAAAAGTGATTAATTAGCGCGCTACAGAAGGCATAGAGATTTTGAGCACGCAAAACATGACATGTGCGATCATACCAGCACTAATGCATCGGATCCCATCAGAACTCCGCAGTTAAGCGTGCTTCGGCGAGAGTAGTACTAGGATGGGTGACCTCCTGGAAAGTCCTCGTGTTGCACCTCTCTTTTTGTAAGTTTTCCAGTCCGTATTGGATAAAAACTAATTAATTTGTGTGCTACAGAAAGCATAGAGGATTTGAGCACGCAAAACATGACAGTTGCGATCATACCAGCACTATTGCATCGGATCCCATTAGAACTCTGTAGTTAAGCATGCTTGGGCGAGAGTAGTACTCGGATGGGTGACCTCCTGGAAAGTCCTCGTGTTGCACCTCTCTTTTTGTAAATTTTCCAGTCCGTTTTGGATAAAAAGTGATTAATTAGCGCACTACAAAAGGCATAGAGGTTTTGAGCACGCAAAACATGACATGTGCGATCATACCAGCACTAAAGCATCGGATCCCATCAGAACTCCGCAGTTAAGCGTGCTTCGGCAAGAGTAGTACTAGGATTGGTGACCTCCTAGAAAGTCCTCGTGTTGCACCTCTCTTTTTGTAAGTTTTCCAGCCCGGTTTGGATAAAAAGTGATTAATTAGCGCACATCAGAAAGCATACAGGATTTGAGCACGCAAAACATAACAGGTGCGATCATACCAGCACTAATGCAACGGATCCCATCAGAACTCCATAGTTAAGCGTTCTTGGGCGAGAGTAGTACTAGGATAGGTGACCTCCTAGGAAGTCCTCGTGTTGTACCTCTCTTTTTGTAAGTTTTCCAGTCCGTTTTGGATAAAAACTTATTAATTAGCGCACTACAGAAAGCATCAAGGATTTGAGCACGCAAAACATGACCGGTGCGATCATACCATCACTAATGCAACGGATCCCATCAAAACTCCGTAGTTAAGCGTGCTTGGGCGAGAGTAGTACTAGGATGGGTGACCTCCATGGAAGTCCTCGTGATACACCTCTCTTTTTGTAAGTTTTCCAGTCTGTTTTGGATAAAAAGTGATTAATTAGCGCGCTACAAAAAGCATACAGGATTCGAGCACACAAAACATGACAGGTGCGATCATACCAACACTAATGAACTGTATCCCATCAGAACTCCATAGTTAAGCTTGCTTGGGCGAGAGTAGTACTAGTATGGGTGACCTCCTGGGAAGTCCTCGTGTTGGACCTCTCTTTTTGTAAGTTTTCCAGTCCGTTTTGGATAAAAAGTGATTAATTAGCGCGCTACAGAAAGCATATAGGTTTTGAGCACGCAAAACATTACATCTGCGACCATATCAGCACTAATGCACCGGATCCCATCAGAACTCCGCAGTCAAGCGTGCTTGGGCGAGCGTAGTACTGGGATGGGTGACCTCCTGGGAAGTCCTCGTGTTCCGGATCCCATCAGAACTCCGTAGTTAAGCGTGCTTGGGCGAGAGTAGTGCTAGGATGGGTGACCTCCTTGGAAATCATCGTGTTGCACCTCTCTTTTTGTAAGTTTTCCAGTCCGTTTTGGATAAAAACTTATTTATTAGCGCGCTATAGAAAGCATACAGGATTTGAGCATGCAAAACATGACAAGTGCGATCATACCAACACTAATGAACTGGATCCCATCATAACTCCGCAGTTAAGCGTGCTTGGGCGAGAGTTGTGCTAGGATGGGTGACCTCCTGGGAAGTCCTCGTGCTACACCTCTCTTTTTATATGTTTTCCTGTCCGATTTGGATAAAAACTTATTAATTAGCGCGCTACAGAAAGCATATAGGTTTTGAGCACGCAAAACATGACAGGTGTGATCATACCAGCACTAATGCACCGGATCCCATCAAAACTCCGCAGCTAAGCGTTCTTGGGCGAGAGTAGTACTAGGATGGGTGACCTCCTGGAAAGTCCTCGTGATGCACCTCTCTTTTTGTATGTTTTCCAGTCCGTTTTGGATAAAAACTTATTAATTAGCGCGCTACAGAAAGCATACAGGATTTGAGCACGCAAAGCATGATAGGTGCGATCATACCAACACTACTGAACCGGATCCCATCCGAACTCCGTAGTTAAGCGTACTTAGGCGAGAGTAGTACTTGGATGGGTGACCTCCTTGGAAGTCCTCATCTTGAACCTCTCTTTTTTTAAGTTTTCCAGTCCGTTTTGGATAAAAAGTGATTAATTAGCGCGCTACAGAAAGCAAATAGATTTTGAGCAAGCAAAACATGACAGCTGCGATCATACCAGCACTAATGCACCGAATCTCATCAGAACTCCGCAGTTAAGCGTGCTTGGGCGAGAGTAGTTTCCGGATGGGTGACCTCCTTGGAAGTCCTCGTGTTGCACCTCTCTTTTTGTAAGTTTTCCAGTCCGTTTGGGATTAAAACTTATTAATTAGGGCGCTAAAGAAAGCATACAAGATTTGAGCACGCAAAACATGACAGGTGCGATCATACCAGCACTAATGCACCGGATCCCATCAGAACTTGCACCTCTCTTTTTGTAAATTTCCAATCCGTTTTGGATAAAAAGTGATTAATTAGCGCGCTATAGAAAGCATATAGGTTTTGAGCACGACAGGTGCGATCATACCAGCACTAATGCACTAGATACCATCAGAACTCCGCATTTAAGTGTTCTTGGGCGAGAGTAGTACTAGGATGGGTGACTGCGCTACAGAAAGAACTCCGTAGTTAAGCGTGCTTGGGCGAGAGTAGTACTAGGATGGGTGACCTCCTAGGAAGTCCTCGTGTTGCACCTCTCTTTTTGTATGTTTTTCAGTCCATTTTGGATATAAACTGATTAATTAGCGCGCTACAGAAAGCATATAGGAATTGAGCACGCAGAACATGATAGGTGCGATCATACCAGCACTAATCCACCGGATCCCATCAGAACTCCGCAGTTAAGCGTGCTTGGGCGAGAGTAGTTCTAGCATGGGTGACCTCCTGGGAAGTCCTTGTGTTGCACCTGTCTGAACTCCGTATTTAAGTGTGCTTGGGCGAGAGTAGTACTAGGATGGGTGACCTCCTGGGAAGTCCTCGTGTTGCACCTGTCTGAACTCCTTATTTAAGCGTGCTTGGGCGAGAGTAGTACTAGGATGGATGAGCTGTTGGGAAGTCCTCGTGTTGCACCTCCCTTTTTGTGAGTTTTCCAGTCTGTTTTGGATAAAAACTTATTAATTAGCGCGCTAACGAAAGCATATAGGACTTGAGCACGCAAAACATGATAGGTGCGATCATACCAGCACTAATGCACCGGATCCCATCAGAACTCCGTAGTTAAGCTTGCTTGGCCGAGAGTAGTATTTTCCAGTCCGTTTTGGATAATAACTAAATAATTAGCGCGCTACAGAAAGCATACAAGATTTGAGCACGCAAAACATGACAGGTGCGATCATACCAGCCCTAATTCATCGGATCCCATCCGAACTCCGTAGTTAAGCGTGCTTGGGCGAGAGTAGTACTAGGATGGGTGATCTCTTGGGAGGTCCTCATATTGCACCTCTCTTTTTGTAAGTTTTGAGCACGCAAAACATGACAGGTGCGATCATACCAGCACTAATGCACCGGATCCCATCAGAACTCCGAAGTGAAGCGTGCTTGGGCGTCCTCGTGTTGCACCTCTCTTTTTGTAAGTTTTCCAGTCCGTTTTGGATAAAAACTTATTAATTAGCGTACTACAGAAAGCATACATGATTTGAGCAGGCAAAACACGATAGGCGCGATGATACCAGCACTAATGCACCGGATCCCATCAGAACTCCGCAGTTAAGCATGCTTGTGCGAGAGTAGTACTAGGATGGGTGACCTCCTGGGAAGTCTTCGTGTTGCACCTCTCTTTTTGTAAGTTTTCTAGTCCGTTTTAGATAAAAACTAAAAATTAGCGCACTACAGAAAGCATACAGGATTTGAGCACGCAAAACATGACAGGTGCTATCATTCTAGCACTAATGCATCCGATCCCATCAAAACTTCATAGTTAAGCGTGCTTGGGCAAGTGTAGTACTAGGATGGGTGACCTCTTGGGAACTTCTCGTGTTGCACCTTTATTTTTGTAAGTTTTCCAGTCCGTTTTGGATAAAAAGTGATTAATTAGCGCGCTACAGAAAGCATATAGGTTTTAAGCACGCAAAACATGACAGGTGCGATCATACCAGCACTAATGCACCGAATCCCATCAGAACTCTGCAGATAAGCGTGCTTGGGCGAGAGTAGTACTAGGATGGGTGTCCTCCTGGGAAGTCCTCGTGTTGCACCTCTCTTTTTGTAAGTATTCCAGTCCGTTTTGGATAAAAATTGATTAATTAGCGCGCTATAGAAAGCATATAGGTTTTGAGCACGCAAAACATGACAGGTGCGATCATACCAGCACTAATGCATCCGATCCCGTCAGAACTCCGTAGTTAAGCGTGCTTGGGCGACAGTAGTACTAGGATGGGTAACCTCCTCGGAAGTTTTCGTGTTGCACCTTTATTTTTGTAAGTTAGGTTTTGAGCACGCAAAACACGACAGGTGCGATTAAACTAGGACTAAGGCACCGGATCCCATCAGAATTCCGCAGTTAAGCGTGTTTGGGCGAGAAGCGTGCTTGGGCGAGAGTAGTACTAGGATGGGTGACCTCCTGGGAAGTCCTCATGTTGTACCTCTCTTTTTGTAAGATTTTCAGTCCGTTTTAGATAAAAACTGATTAATTAGCGCGCTACAAAAAGCATATAGGAATTGAGCACGCAAAACTTGACAGGTGCGATCATACCAGCAGTAATGCACCCGATCCCATCGGAACTTTGTAGATAAGCGTGCTTGGACGAGAGTAGTACTTGGATGGGTGACCTCCTGGGAAGTCCTCGGTTGCAACTGTCTGAACTCCGTAGTTAAGCGTACTTGGGCGAGAGTAGTACTAGGATAGGTGACCACCTGGGAAGTCCTCGTGTTGCACCTGTCTGAACTCCGTAGTTAAGCGTGCTTGAGGGTAGTACTAGGATGGGTGACCTCCTGGGATGTTCTCGTGTTGCACCTCTCTTTTTGTAAGTTTTTCTGTCCGTTTTGGATAAAAACTGAGTAATTAGCGCGCTACAGAAAGCATATAGGATTTGAGCACGCAAAATATGACAGGTGCGATCATACCAGCACTAATGCACCGGATCCCATCAGAACTCTGCAGATAAGCGTGCTTGGGCGAGAGTAGTACGAGGATGGCTGTCCTCCTGGGAAGTCCTCGTGTTGCACCTCTCTTTTTGTAAGTTTTCCAGTCCGTTTTGGATAAAAAGTGATTAATTAGCGCGCTACAGAAAGCATATAGGTTTTGAGCACGCAATACATGACAGGTGCGATCATACCAGCACTAATGCATCCGATCCCATCAGAACTCCGTAGTTAAGCGTGCTTGGGCGAGAGTAGTACTGGGATGGGTAACCTCCTCGGAAGTTCTCGTGTTGCACCTTTATTTTTGTAAGTTAGGTTTTGAGCACGCAAAACACGACAGGTGCGATTATACTAGCACTAATGCACCGGATCCCATCAGAATTCCGCAGTTAAGCGTGTTTGGGCGAGAAGCGTGCTTGGGCGAGAGTAGTACTAGGATGGGTGACCTCCTGGGAAGTCCTCGTGTTGTACCTCTCTTTTTGTAAGATTTTCAGTCCGTTTTAGATAAAAACTGATTAATTAGCGCGCTACAAAAAGCATATAGGAATTGAGCATGCAAAACTTGACAGGTGCGATCATACCAGCAGTAATGCACCGGATCCCATCGGAACTTTGTAGATAAGCGTGCTTGGACGAGAGTAGTACTTGGATGGGTGACCTCCTGGGAAGTCCTTGGTTGCAACTGTCTGAACTCCGTAGTTAAGCGTACTTGGGCGAGAGTAGTACTAGGATGGGTGACCTCCTGGGAAGTCCTCGTGTTGCACCTGTCTGAACTCCGTAGTTAAGCGTGCTTGAGGGTAGTACTAGGATGAGTGACCTCCTGGGATGTTCTCGTGTTGCACCTCTCTTTTTGTAAGTTTTTCTGTCCGTTTTGGATAAAAACTGAGTAATTAGCGCGCTACAGAAAGCATATAGGATTTGAGCACGCAAAATATCACAGGTGCGATCATACCAGCACTAATGCACTGGATCCCATCAGAACTCCGCAGTTAACCGTGCTTGGCCGAGAGGAGTTCTAAGATGGGTGACCTCCTGGGAAGTACTCATTTTGCACCTCTCTTTTTGTAAGTTTTTCAGTCCGTTTTGGATAAAAACTGATTAATAAGCGCGCTACAGAAAGCATATAGGTTTTGAGCATGCAAAACATGATAGGTGGGATCATACCAGCACTAATGCACCGGATCCCATCAGAACTTTGCAGTTAAGTGTGCTTCGGCGAGAGTAGTATTAGGATGGAAAGCATATAGGACTTAAGCACGCAAAACATGACAGGTGAGATCATACCAGCACTAATGCACCGATTCCCATCAGAACTCCGCAATTAACCGTGCTTGGGCGACAGTAGTACTAGGATGGATGACCTCCTGGGAAGTCCTCGTGTTGCACCTCTATTTTTGTAAATTTTCCTGTCCGTTTTGGATAAAAACTGAATAATTAGTGCGCTACAGAAAGCAAATAGGATTTGAGCACGGAAAACATGAAAGGTGCGACCATACCAGTACTAATGCACCGGATCCCATCAGAACTCCGCAGATAAGCGGGCTTGGGCGAGTGTAGTACTAGGATGGGTGAACTCCTGGGAAGTCCTCGTGTTGCACCTCTATTTTTGTAACTTTTCCAGTCCATTTTGGATAAAAAGTGATTAATTAGCGCGCTACAGAAAGCATATAGGTTTTGAGCACGCAAAACATGACAGGTGCGATCATACCAGCACTAATGCATCCGATCCCATCAGAACTCCATAGTTAAGCGTGCTTGTGCGAGAGTAGTACTAGGATGGGTGACCTCCTCGGAAGTTCTCGTGTTGCACCTTTATTTTTGTAAGTTAGGTTTTGAGCACGCAAAACATGACAGGTGCGATTATACTAGCACTAATGCACCGGATCCCATCAGAATTCCGTAGTTAAGCGTGTTTGGGCGAGAAGCGTGCTTGGGCGAGAGTAGTACTAGGATGGGTGACTTAGTTTTAGAAAAATTTAAAATACTAACAAATTAATCTCTTAAAAATTTAAAATAGTATCAAATTAGTTTTTCATTATTTTTCAAAAGAGAGAAAAATAATATAGATTATGTAAGTAAATGGGAGTAAATAATATATAACCATTGATTTTAAAATATTTGTAGCTTACCATTGACATTTATGAATGTATACAATTAAACACCTGAGGAATAATTTTACGAAAAATTTCAGAAATTACTAAATCAATGGTAGAATAGAGTAATGGTAATCATTACATTTAAGCTTTTAATGTTAGAGCTCAAATAAATTTTACATATAGATATATATAGATAGATAGATAGAATTAATATTTTATTAAATTAGTTTTAAAAAATTTAAATAATAACAAATTATTCTCTGAAAGAATTAAAATATTATCAAATTATTAAAATTCAAGGATGATTTTGGATTTTCAGGTCAAATTAGTCCCTCATAGATTTATTATTTTACTAAATTAATTTTAAAAATTTTAAAATACTTCTAAATTAATCTCTTAAAGGATTAAAATACTATCAAATTAATAAATTAAAGATTAAAACACTACAAAATTAGTTTCTTTAAAATTTGAGACAATATCAAATTAGTCCCTCAAAACATCAAATTGATATTTTAAATTTTTTAAAACAATGCCAAATTAATTAGTCCCTTTAAAGATTTGAAATACTACAAAATTAGACCGTTAAAGATTTAAAACAACATCAAATAAGACCTAAAAACACCAAATTGCTTTATTTTCTTTAATAATGGAGAAAAATTATTAAAATTAAAGGTTGAATTTGGTTTGTCACGTCAAATTATTCTCTCATATTTAATAATTTATTAAATTAGTTTTAGAAAAATTTAAAATACTAACAAATTAATCTCTTAAAAATTTAAAATAGTATCAAATTATTTTTTCATTATTTTTCAAAAGAGAGAAAAAAAATATAGATTATGTAAGTAAATGGGAGTAAATAATATATAACCATTGATTTTAAAATATTTGTAGCTTACCATTGACATTTATGTATGTATACAATTAAACTCCTTAGGAATAATTTTACGAAAAATTTCAGAAATTACTAAACCAATGGTAGAATAGAGTAATGGTAATCATTACATTTAAGCTTTTAATGTTAGAGCTCAAATAAATTTTACATATAGATATATATAGATAGATAGATAGAATTAATATTTTATTAAATTAGTTTTAAAAAATTTAAATAATAACAAATTATTCTCTGAAAGAATTAAAATATTATCAAATTATTAAAATTCAAGGATGATTTTGGATTTTGAGGTCAAATTAGTTCCTCATAGATTTATTATTTTACTAAATTAATTTTAAAAATTTTAAAATACTTCTAAATTAATCTCTTAAAGGATTAAAATACTATCAAATTAATAAATTAAAGATTAAAACACTACAAAATTAGTTTCTTTAAAATTTGAGACAATATCAAATTTGCCCTTAAAACATCAAATTGATATTTTAAATTTTTTAAAATAATGCCAAATTAATTAGTCCCTTTAAAGATTTGAAATACTACAAAATTAGACCATTAAAGATTTAAAACAATATCAAATAAGACCTAAAAACACCAAATTGCTTTATTTTCTTTAATAATGGAGAAAAATTATTAAAATTAAAGGTTGAATTTGGTTTGTCACGTCAAATTATTCTCTCATATTTAATATTTTATTAAATTAGTTTTAGAAAAATTTAAAATACTAACAAATTAATCTCTTAAAAATTTAAAATAGTATCAAATTATTTTTTCATTATTTTTCAAAAGAGAGAAAAATAATATAGGTTATGTAAGTAAATTGGAGTAAATAATATATAACCATTCATTTTAAAATATTTGTAGCTTACCATTGCAATTGATGTATGTATATAATTAAACACCTTAGGAATAATTTTATGAAAAATTTCAAAAACAACTAATTCAAGTGTGGGATAAAGTAATGGTAATCATTACATTTAAGCATTTTTAATGTTAGAGCTCAAGTGAATTTTACATATAGATAGATAGATAGATAGATAGATAGATAGATAGATAGATAGATAGATAGAATTAATATTTTATTAAATTAGTTGAAAAATTTTAAAATACTAACAAATTAGTTTCTTCAAGAATTAGAATATTATCAAATTATTAAAATTCAAGGTTGATTTTGGATTTTCATGTCAAATGAGTCCCTCGTAGATTTAATATTTTCCTAAATTAATTTTATTAATTTTAAAATTCTTTTAAATTAATCTCTCTAAGGTTTAAAATACTATCAAATTAATACATTAAAGATTAAAACACTACAAAATTAGTTTCTTTAAAATTTGAGACAATATCAAATTAGTCCCTCAAAACATCAAATTGATATTTTTAATATTTTAAAACACTACAAAATTAGACCCTTTAAAGATTTAAAATACTACAAAATTAAATCGTTAAAGATTTAAAACAATATCAAATTAGCCCTAAAATCACCAAATTGCTTCATTTTCTATAATAATGAAAAAAATTATTAAAATTGAAGGGTTGAATTTGGTTTGTCACGTCAAATTATTCCGTCATAGATTTAATATTTTATTAAATTAGTTTTAAAAAAATTTAAATACTAACAAATTAATCTCTTAAAGAATTAAAATAGTATCAAATTATTTTTCATTCTTTCTCAAAAAAGATAAAAATAATATAGATGATTTAAGTAAATGGGAGTAATAAATATAGATCCGTTGATTTTAAAATATTCGTAGCTTACCATTGCAATTTATGTATGTATACAATTATATTCCTTAGGAATAATTTTGTGAAAAATATCAAAAATGACTAATTCAAGTGTAGAATAGACTAACGGTAATCATTACATTTAAGCTTTTAATGTTAGAGCTCAAGTGAATTTTACATATAGACTAGTGAGGTTTTCATTTTAAGTAAATGTTTAGACTATTTTTTTATGTATTATAATATTCAATATATAAGAATTAGATTTATTAAAAGTAATATAAGGTTTAGTCATTAAATTTTGGCTAAAATACACATTTGATCCTTTATGTTTTGCCGAAGTCCTATTTTGGTCATTTATGTTTATTTTGTCACAATTTGGTCCTTTACGTTTGTTCTTTTGACCAACGTTGCACTCTTCTTTGAATTCGTTAGTCTAAGTTAATAGAACTACTTACATGGCACCTATATGGAATTAACGGCGTTAGTCTAAGTAAACAGAAATGCATACACTTAAGAAAAAAATCCAATACGGTGTCGTTTTAGTCTGGAAAGGGATAACAACTAACGCCGTTAATGCCATGTAGGTGCCACGTATGAAGTTCGGTTAACTAGACTAACGGATTTAAAGAATAGTCTAACGTTGGTTAAAAAACAAACGTAAAGGACCAAATTGAGACAAAATAAATAAATAAAAAACCAAAATAAGTCTTCGGAAAAATATAAAGGACCAACTATATATTTTAGCCTTATATTTTTTTTAAAAATATATTATAAATTACTATAAAGTATATTTTTAGTGTAGTTTTAATATTTTTCTTCATCCTCTATGATAAGAATTCTTAACCCTTTTGGAGATGTTACTTTAGACAATGTCACATATAATTGGCCATGAAAGAACACTGTTTTAGGAAAATATAACCCAACGTAATTAAATAACCCTGAATTTTGTTTACTGTCATGGCATAAAATACTTTTACTGGAAATTATTTTCTTCGTAAAATAAAAGGTCACTTTGAGTCTCTTGCCGTTAGCACAATTCTTGAGATTAGGACTTTGGCTCTACATTGTAATAATTTTTGCTTCTATCACCTAGTCTCTTAAATGTGTTAACATTCCCAATGCGGGGTTAATGTTCCTAAGTAACATAACTAGCTTTCCTTCTTTGAATTGCAAGCTAATTTGAAATCCGTTAAAATTTAAAGTATTTAAAAAAAAGCATAAATTTAAGGTAAAGTCTTGGGTTTGTCCAACATCAAAAGATGCATAGAATTTGTAATTTGATCACTGTGGGCATCATTGGAATCCCTAAATTAAAATTTAGGGAGTTTGATAACTGTTGTGATCTAACCTAGCGGTGATGCCGGACGAACAAGATAGTTACATACCTTGCATGGTGCATTTAAGATAGTATTTATAGAGGAGCGTATGACCTGGGCGTGGACCTTATTGGGCCTGGACTTGGGACAAGGGCCCAATCCATGTTGACGTGACCTCGTACTTAAATAACATTCTTTGCCAAATGTACTCCGGGAAGATTCCGGGATTCCTTTGAGGTCCCTATCCCGGCATGGGTGGATATCACAGTGTGAAGGATGGGCAATTCCCGGATTTCCATGATTTTCATAATCCTGTCCCGCTAGATCCCACTGATCCCTGCCTGGAGCCGTTCGATTGTTGCACCCCTCCTCCTTCTGATGTCTCCCTAGAGCGTGAGGGAGCGTATGCCAGGGAAGCTCAATGAACTTGCTAATTTCATTCATTTTTTTGTAGGCTTAATGGCCCTTTTGTTTGGGTACTGCTGTGTTTGCAACATTTTGACCTGTATACAGTATTGGCTTTTTAATTTTCATAGCTCTGGTTATCCCGGGTTTGCTTTCCATATGTACTGTTCATCTTTAGGTTTTTATTGAGATTTTATCTCTTTGTCGTATTCTTGCAGCCCTTTAAGTCTTGTCGTTGAGGCTTAGCCACCATGCGCCTCTACTTGTGTAAAATTAATTGTTGGGCTTATCATTGATCGTTCTCGTTGTTCAGGTATAGTCGTCATGGCACCTTATTCTCTCAAGTCAGGAGGGAACGTTGTTTATATCTCTTCTGAGTTTGTAGCTGAAGTTTAACCTATATGGCACCTCGTTGCACATGGCCAGAGTTAACCTCCAAGAGGCCCCTTTTGAAATTGTAGCTAAGGTTTAGCCGGAATTGCACCTTGTTTCGTTTGGCCTTGATTTCATTGGTCCGAGCCATGCTAGTTTGTTAGTGAAGACATTCTTGTCGTCATTTTGATATTCCTGTATCTAAGAGCTTGGCTAACAAGGCATTTAAGATAATGAACAAGCACAAAAAATGGGAAATAATGCTTTTAATGATAATGGAGAAAAGTAGCTGGTGGGGCCTCATTAAAACCTCTAGCAGAAAAACCCTCCATAGGGATAAAACCCGCTATAGAAAAAAAAGTACCCCTTTTTTACATAATGTAAATTACATAAATGCTTAACTGTAGTACTGCTTTAAGTCAACTACATTAAGCGTTCTCGGTATCTCGTTGTCCTTGAGAGTTTCTTGATGGTATGTGCCCTTGGCCGCAATGCTCTTGATTCGGTATAGACCTTCCCAAACTTAAATTCCCGTATTTGGCATTTCGATCTCCAATGCTAGCCCTTCTTAGGACTAAGTCGCCAATCTGGAAGCTTCCCTGGATTACTCTCAGGTTATACCTTTGAACGACTTGTTGTTTCCGGGATAACTCCTTAAGCCTTGCTGCTTCTCAGATTTCTTCAACTATGTTGGAGTCCTCTCCCAGTAACTGCTCATTATTTAGGGCAAGGTACATATCTCTCCAGGATGGTTGTCCAATTTCCACTGGGATTACTGCGTCTGCTCCGTAGACCATTCTAAATGGGGTTTCTCCAGTGGTGCTACATGGTGTGGTCCAGAGCAGTTGATAAAGGTCTTCAACCCAGTTGGTCCTGGCTTTCTCAAGTCTCTTCTTGAAGAAATTAAGTATGACTTTAATGGCGGACTCTGCTTGTCCATTAGATTGTAGGTGTTCCACACTAGCGAAATATTGTTTAATATGGAGTCCTGTCAATATTTCTCGAAATTCTTTATTAGTTATTTGGGTCCTATTGAAGCAGATTATTTCTGCCGGGATACCAAGAAGAGATATTATTTGCCGGAATACAAAATTCTGAGCCTTAACAAAGGCTATGCTTGCTAGTGCCTCTAACACAATCCACTTGGTATAATAATCAACAACGACAATGAGATGTTTTAACTGACCTGTTGTTAGAGTGAATGGCCCTAGCAGATCTAATCCCCAAGTGTGGAAATGCAAAGGGGTGGACATGTTGTGCAAATATTCTACTAGGATGTAGGATATCGGGCTGTGCTCCTGGCATTTCTTCACATGTTCAACTGCATCGACATTCATGGTCGGCCAAAAGTATCCCGCCCTCAATGATTTCTTTGCTAAAGATTTGCCTCCGATATGGTGGCCACAACTCCCTTCATGGACTTCAGTGTGGACATACCATACCTCGTAGGATCCAATGTATTTAAGAAAGGGGGTTGATAAGCCTCTTCTAAACAATTGTCCTTCTATCACGGAATACCGGGATGCTTTCTGAATCAACTTCTTTGCCTCTTGCCGATTTTCAGGCAAAACCCCTCTGTTTA
This sequence comes from Cyamopsis tetragonoloba, assembly GCA_037177725.1. NCBI lineage: Eukaryota > Viridiplantae > Streptophyta > Magnoliopsida > Fabales > Fabaceae > Cyamopsis > Cyamopsis tetragonoloba. The sequence continues at coordinate 46,364,402 of CM074119.1, read as the reverse complement.
TAAATTCTTATAGTGGTATTCTCCAATCATCGGCTTCTATTTGGAGGATAGCGCATGACGAAGGAACGACTTCCTCAATTACCGACTTCAAAGTAGAGGACGACTTGGTACTAGCTAGCTTTGACAGCAAGTCTGCTCGACTGTTTTCTTCACTGGGGACATGTTTGATCTCAAACTTCGAAAGTTTGAGCAAGCTTTCCTTGACCATGGCCAAGTATCTTTGCAGCAGAGGTTCTCTGGCCTGATATTCCCCTTTGATCTGTGACACCACAAATTGAGAATCTGAACATAAAGTTATCGTGGTTGCTCCCAATTCTTTTGCTACACGTATTCCAGCTAAACAAGCTTCATAGTGGAAGTCCGAAATTTAAACTTCAACAAGTACTCCACGGTCAACCCCTGGCATATCGGAGGAGACCCAGGCGAATAAGTCCTTGTTCAGTTTCGACAATTCAATAGGCCGCCCTTTAATCCAAGGGGGTAGATTTGCCCCAAATTTAACAGTTTGATCTTTATTGGGCCCTATTTGGACAAGGATTTGGTCCCCTTCAGGTTGAGGTCTTTGAGATTCAAAATCTTCCCGGGGATCTAGATTGGTCATCATTACTCCAGCATCCCGGGTTAAGTCTCTACCTTCCATCTTCTGCTTGCCTTTCTCCTCATGCTTTTCTGGCATGGTAGATGGTGCTTTTGTGACTTTAAGGCTATCATGGTAACAACGTCTTGCATCACTACTCTTCCCATGGACCGTAACCACAGTGCCATTCTCCCCGGATACTTCATTGTCAAATGAATGTTTGAGACTATGACGCCCAAACTGTTTAGCATCGGACGTCCAATGATTGCATTATATGCAGAAGGGAAATCCACGACAATGAATCTTACTGGGATGGTCTTAGCATCAAACTTTTTCCTAAAGCACACCTTCAGATCAACATAGCCCTTCGGGGTTATCGTATCACCCGTGAAGCCAATCAAACTCCCCTTGTGGGGGATCAGGTCCTTAGATCCGAGCCCCATTTTATCGAAAAAGCTCCAAAACATGATGTCTGTCGAGCTTCCTTGTTCAATGAAGATCCGGTGGACTTCGAACCCACTCAACTAAGCGGCAATCACCAATGGCTCATTGTCTCGGATACTCTCTTTCGGTAGATCCGCATCTAAAAAGATAATATCGGGTTAGCTATGGATGTTACCTGTGAACAGGAGTCTCTTGCATCTCGGGTCCTCTTTCTGTTGTTGAGGTCTTTCAAACTTGCACCTCCGGCTATGACATGTATCACCCCTCTGGGGGCGATTCTGCATTCCTACATGGACTCCGGGATCTGTGCCGACTTTTAACTCGTTGATCTCGGATTCTAATAGGAGATCTCGGATTTTGGCTCCGGGGATATTGGCTCCGGGGATATTGGCTCCGTCGTCGATCTCTTCTTTCTAGAGAGACCCGTGTGTAATTTCTAAGTCTACCTTGTCAGATCAACTTTTCTATAGCATCCAAGAGTTGGACACATTCATTGGTGGAATGCCCCTGATCCCGGTGGTATTCGCAGTATCTATTTTTGAACTTCCCAACAGTCTATAAAGGAGGAGGTCGGTTTTTCAATTCTGAGTGCATTACCTCTTTGAGTATTGCAGCCGGTGAGACTTCCAATGGGGTTTAACTTGAGAACAATCCCCTGCGCTTTTTGGGAGATCTATCCCGCGGTTTATCATCCTTCCCCCGAGATTGGTTGGTAGAAGTGACCTTTGCTTTATCCTCCTTCTTGGCCACTTGGGCCTTCTCCCATTCTTCTATTCTTATCCACTTCTCTGCTCGCGCCTTTAGGTCATCCATGGAAGTGGGCTTGTCACCTGCCAATTGTTTGGCGAATGCTCCTGGTTGCAAGCCTCTGACAAAGAAATACAATACTAAGTTAGGCTCAACATTCCTAAGTTCTAACACTTCGTTATTAAAATGAGTGATATAGTCTCACAGGGATTCATCCTTCCCCTGTTTAATGGTTTCTAAATGGAATTCAAATTTAAAATGACATTTACTACTAGTAAAGTAAAGGATGAACTTATCTTTCAGTGTCTTCCAATTGTTGATGGATTGGGGTGCAAGATCTGAGAACCAAACGACTTGCAGCTTCATAAAGAGTTAGAGGAAAAGCATGACATACGATGACTTCATTAATTCCTTGAAAGTACGTGGCCCTTTCAAAGGTGCTCACATATAAGGTGGGATCCTTGGTTATGTCATACTCTTTTAACTGTTTGGCGAATTGGAAACCATGGGGCAAAGTGTGGGACATAATCCACGAAGTAAATGGGTTATCTATATAACCAAAGGTGGCGGGTTGGCTTCCTCCACCCGAGATTGGTGAGGGATGCCTTCATGTCGTCGGCTTACCCTTAGGTCCAACTGCTTTTCCGCGTTCTTCGGGTCATTTTCGTTATCCCCATCATTAGCGGAGTTCTATTGCTGCTTCTCACCTCCCTAAACCGGATCGTTCCCTAGATTTCTCATAGCTTGCTGAGATTGTTTCTCTACTCCGTGAGCTGGATCGTCCTCGACGACCTTTTCCTTGCCCTTTCGTTGTTGCTCCTTCTTATTCAGGGCCGCAATCTCTTTAGCTTGGGTTTGGAACAACTTTTGTAGCTTACGAAATTCTGCCTCAAGATTGAAGGGTTGCGATGCCCATGCTTGATTAGAGGCACCACCTTGCTGTCCATCTCCTAGGTTTTGAACACTTGGATCATTGTAATCCTTCTGTCGAGTAGAATAGACCATTGTTGACAACGGGTGAAAGCAAGACTTTTGTTGCGTTCCCCACAGACGGTGCCAATGTTGTGATCTAACCTAGCGGTGATGTCGGACAAGCAGGATGGACCTTCCTCTTAAAAGGAGGCTGAATTGGGCTGACTCCTGAGCTTGGACTCCAATAGCAGCGGTGGTGCACCTGCAAGGACTCCCACGCTCAAGTCAGTAGCTGAATTAGGGTTGTATGTGATAATTAGATAGTTACGTACCTTGCAGGGTGCATTTAAGATAGTATTTATAGAGGAGCGTATGACCTAGGCGTGGACCTTATTGGGCTTGGACTTGGGACAAGGGCCCAATCCATGTTGACGTGGCCTCGTACTTGAAAAACCGTCTATGCCAGATGTACTCCGCGAAAATTCCGAATTCCTTTGAGGTCCATGTCATGACATGGGTGGATATTGTGATTCTAGTCCACAATAGTAACGTATTTGCAATAAATGAGTAATTGTAAAATGATATTAATATATGTATTAAATATATAGTTTACTTGAACAATTATTTGAGTTCTCTAGCCTCTAGTATGTCAATATTGACATAAATGTTGGTTGATCTTGATGTAGAAATGGATAAATCACGTGTAATTATATGGACATAATTAAATATTAGTTTATGGTAATTGAGCTTTAATATTTAAATTTACATTGTTAATAAAATGTAATAATATAATTACATTACCTCGAAATTCTGTAACTCTTGTTGATGTAAAGATTGCAATATCAAGACTTGAAATTTCAGTGGCACTGACATTCATTTTTTCTTCAAAATGAGTAACATATTCATCCGACGATGTTATTTTCACTTTATTTTCCTTGCCAAGAAATTTAATTATATTTTTTAAAAATATATGTTTGACGAGGTATATGTCTATACAAAAATAATATTTCAAAGCCTAGAAACATACTTCACTCTTATAAACAATAAAAGTCTACATAATTTAAAATTAATAGAAATTTAGGATTAATTTTATTAAATTAACTTTTACATAGTATTATTAACTCGCATATTGTTAATTTGTGAAGCTTTGAAAAAGTTTAAAACACACTCAAAAAAAATGTATTAATTTTCAGAAATTGCACTCAAATAATTGTTTCATTTGAATAACCTTATTTAATACAATATCACAATTCAATAAAAATAAATGGATGTTATCGGAGGTGTTTATTTGAAGGTTTTATATATTGCATTTCCTAGTATTTTATTAGTGGAATGCATTCCCTATAATGTTTATTCCTTTGTATTCTAAGCTAGTTTAATAACTTTAAATCCTTAGAATATTTTTTAAAAATTTCTAAAAATATTTATAACCTATCCGTTACATATTTATAACCTATTTATTATATATACTTTAATTCCAAGAAATTATTTTCAGTTATATAATTAGTTATATAATTAGTAACAAATAAATAGTAAGTATTTATTATACTTATAATATTAATATTAATTTTTTATCTTCTCAGTATTTATTTAAATTAAATATATGCATATTTATAAGTATATTTTGTGAAATAATTATGTGGACGCGCAGTTTATAGTGAGCTACATGACGGTGGGCAATTTTATTACTATAAAATTGCCCATATTACAAAGAGTGGCTTAAATGTAATAAACTGTCCATATAATTATTTTACAAAATATACTTATAAAGAGTGGCTTAAATGTAATAAACTGCCCATATAATTATAGTGAGCTACATGACGGTGGACAAATTGCCCATATTTTAAACTTATAGTGGGCAATTTATTACATTTAAGCCACTCTTTATTTCCTAAATTAAAGGGACAAATAATCTAATAAACAGAATATTGTCTTTTACTTTTTGATTTAATAATATATAGATTTATGGCATATCTTTTCAGCTCAATGTGGAAAAAGACGTAGGATATTTTGAACGTATATGAAAAAATCAAGGGGCAATTTTTTCCAAAAATTTAATCTTTGGTTTCAAAACTATCAAAGTATGTTTTGACTAGTTGTGATTAATTATTAGTGAAAAAGAATCGATTACCTGAGACATAATCGATTTTTGTTTTCATATATTTGTTGTTACAAGCGATTTTTAAGATAATTTTAAGCTGTGAAAAGGGATTTTAAAACTTTTTGAAACAATGTTCAATTTTTAGCTGAAGGACAAAAAGTTTTTTTCTTTGTTAAAAGAATAATCAAAAGCTTTTATAAGTGCAAAATACAACTATCCAACCTACGTTGAAAAATAAACTTACCCAAATACAACCTTAGTATATATACACAGTCACACTAATTATATATTAACGACATGTTTCTTATTTTAATATATATCATTCATTTGATTCATTTATAGTTGATGTTGAAAATTTGTGTTATAATTGTAACATCCCAAAAATCCCTGATAGACTTAGGACTTAAGGGATTTGGTTGCAAATTGTAAGAAAAGAAGAAACAGGATCACAAAATATTGCTGTTCGAATATTGCTGTTCGAATATGCATGATCCATATTCGAATATGGACCGTGCATAGACTTAGGACTTAAGGGATTTGGTTGCAAATTGTAAGAAAAGAAGAAGGAGGATCACAAAATATTGCTTTTCGAATATGCATGATCCATATTCGAATATGAACAGTGATATCCGAATATGGACTTTTCATATTCGAATATGGATGTGTCAAATTCGAATATGAGGTCTGATATTCGAATATGGAAAGCTCATATTCGAATATAGAAGGGTGAAACTGATTACGGAAGCTTTATATTAGAATATATATTCGAATATGGACCCCCTAAGTCTATAAATAGGGGACTTGACCTCAAAAATTCACTATTTCCCTCTCCTTCACTCTATACTCTCTCAATCTCCTCTTCAAAATACCTCTCCAAACCTCTGTCACAAAGCAACAACACTCCAAAACTCTCCATCTTAGAATTCTTTCTCACAAGCACACTTCTTGACTAAAGGTTCGAAGGAGTTAGATTAAGACTCAGACACAAGTGCAAAAGAAGGGAATTGGAGACTGAGGTTGGAGTTGAAGGAGAAAAGGATTTAAGAAGATTCGAGGTAACCCTGAAAATCCCAAACCAAAGAAAATGCTAGGAACAAGTGACTAGGAAATGCTAGGAACATGTGTTAGGGACTTAGAACTATATGTCATAGATCGGTTGAGTTAAGACTATGTATATGTTTGAGGATTGAATGTTATGTTTCAAAGATGTTTGTATGCGATAAGATGATGCATGCTAAGGAATTGTGAATGATATGTTTAAATTATAAATTTTATAAATTAAAAAGGACAAGGGATTCCAGATAATAATGTGATGAAAATGAGACGAGGACTTTGGATGGATTTCCAAACTATTTAGAAAGACAAGAACCAAAGTTAGTATATTTGAATATGTATTAGAATATGGAGGATCATATTTGAATATGTTTTTGAATATGGAGGATCATATTTGAATATGTATTCGAATATAACACTTCTATCACATGGTATTCGAATATAGGATGTTTGTATTCGAATATGAGGTTACTAGAACTCTTGTAAGGAATGTCTATGATATTGATATGGATGTTTGATGCATTAGAACATGAATTGTGAAATCGAAAGGAAAAGTGGAAAATGCTTTCCCCCATCAACATTGGTTAAGTAAGAGGGTTCAATTCCGCCGGAAATAGACTGTGTAAGTGGACAAAGCATGACAAAGATGAAAATGTAGGGTTATCCCGAAAGGGGCAAATAACCTCAAGTGCTGGGCTCTCCTGAAAACGAGGTAGATAGCCTAGTGAAAAGGGGATATCCCAAAAGGGGTAGATAGTCCATGGGCTAGCCCGAGAGAGGGTTGGTAGCCCAGTAGTAGGATCCTGGAGGAACGTTTACCAGGACCATGATGATGAGCTCAACTGTGCATTTACTGTCATGCACCCATGGTGGATTCCCGGTGCACAAGGTTTCCCGGTAAAAGAGGAAAGAAATGGAAAATGGAATAATTCATTGCATGCATACATGATATATTGTCATTTCTTACATATTGTGTGTGTTTGTTAGGAATTAGATTTGGGGCAGTTTTCTTATTAAACTTGCTATAATACTGTATAAATACTATTTTCAATACCAACGGTTACTCAATTATATGCCGTGCATATAACTGACGGTTACAGTATTGCAGGTGATACAGACTCGGAGGGTGTCAGCGCTTGAGAAGACATTAGCAGTTGTATTTGGATATACTTAGGTAGTCATTAGTTTTGTTGTATGACTACTTAGGTGGACTAGTATTCTCTCTGAGTTGTACATAAAACACTTTTATGTAAATATTTGTGTGTATATATATATATATATAATGCTTTGACTTCCGCTGTTGGGTTTAAAACAAAACTGATCCTAAAATCTAGGTGTTACAATTTGGTATCAGAGATTTCCATGATTGATCTTCGTTTAGGATATCACCAGATTATGATTAAGCCTGAAGATATTCTGAAGACTGAATTTCACACGCAGTACAGTCATTATGAGTACTTGGTAATGCCGTTCGGATTGACAAATGCACCTGCTATTTTCATGGACTATATGAACCGTATCTTCCGACCATACTTGGACAAGTTTGTGGTAGTCTTCATCTATGATATTCTTATTTACTCCAAGATTGTCGAAGAGCATGAAGAGCATTTGAGACTGGTGCTAGGAATACTCAAAGAGAAATAGTTGTATGCCAAATTGGATAAGTTTGAGTTATGGCTAGAAGAAGTTCAATTTCTTGGCCATGTGGTTAATAAAGACAGCGTAGTTGGGGACCCAAGCAAAGTCGAAGCTGTTTTGAAGTGGGAAAGACCGACCAATGTCACAAAAATTTGAAGTTTTTTGGGATTAGCAAGATACTACCGACGATTCATCAAGGGATTTTCCCAGATTGCGTTTCTGTTTACCAAGCTGACATGAAATGGTGTTCTGTTTGTGTGGGATGCCAAGTGTGAAGAAAACTTCCAATTATTGAAAGAAAAGCCGACAACAACGCCGATGTTGGTAATTCCTAATCCAACCAAGAATTTTCAAGTGTATTGTGATGCATGTAAGCAAAGCTTGGTATGTGTACTTATGCAAGAAAGACAGGCAATTGCCTACACTTCCCGACAATTATGACCACATAAAGCCAATTACCCGACGCACAACTTGGAGTTAGCCACTATAGTCTTTGCGTTGAAAGTCTAGAGGCACTATTTGTACGGAGTCGCGTTTGAAGTATTCAGCAACCATAAAAGCTTGAGATACTTTTTCAATCAAAGGGAGTTGAATATGAGGCAGAGGCAGTGGATGGAGTTCTTGAAGGATTACGATTTCGAGCTGAAGTACCATCTGGGAAAAGCCAATGTAGTGGTTGATGCACTAAGCAGGAAATCTTTGCATGTGTCAACTATGATGATTCATCAGATGATACTCTTGGATAAATTCAGAAATTTGCTCTTGGATGTTTCTTGTTACGATGCTAGCATTTCTATGTGTAAAGTGTATTTGAAGAGTACACTTTGAGACCAAATCGAGGAAGCACATAGATATGATCACGAACTCCAGAAGCTCAAGGAACAAGATGATTTCTCTATGACGAGTGATGGTATGATTTTGTTTAGGAACAGAGTTTGTGTTCCAAATCACGCTAGAATCAAGAAGATAGTACTTAAAGAGAATCACAATAGCCAGCACTCGGTACACCCTAGGGCTACCAAAATGTATTAGGACATGAAAAAGTTGTTTTGGTGGCCTGGAATGAAGAAAGAAATTGCAGAATTAGTGTCTAAGTGTCTCACTTGCCAAAAGATCAAAGTAGAACATCAAAGACCCTCTGGACCGCTTCCACCGTTGGACATTCTAGAGTGGAAATGGGAGTCTATAGCCATGGACTTCATTGTTGGACTACCCAATACCCCAGGAGGACATGACTCAATTAGGGTTACAATAGACAGGCTGACCAAGTTTGCTCACTTCTTGCCTGTCAAGACTACCTACTCAGTGGAGAAATATGCCAAAGTGTACATTGCAGAGATAGTCCAACTACATGGGGCACCAATTAGCATAATATGAGACAGAGATCCCAAGTTTACTTCTTGTTTCTGGGGAGCATTGCAGAAGGCTTTTGGGACTCAGATGCATTTGAGTATCTCACACCATCCCCAAACCGACGGGCAGTCCGAAAGAACAATTCAAACTCTGGAAGAGATGTTGCAAGCTTGTGTGCTAGAAGAAGGTGGGGATTGGGGAAGATATCTGCCATTGGTAGAATTTTCCTATAATAACAGTTTTCATTTAAGCATAGGCATGGCACCCTATGAAGTACTCTACGGGAGAAAGTGCCGGTCACCAATGTGTTGGTTTGAAATTGGAGAAAAGTTACTATTGGGGCTAAACTTAGTGCAAGATACAACAGATAGTATTAGGTGTATCAAAGAAAGGTTGAAGAGGGCTCAAGACCATTGGAAAAGTTATGCGGATCAACGGAGGAAGCCCTTGGAATTTGAAGAAGCAGAGCATGTATTCTTGAAAGTTACACCTTATACCGCCATTGGGAAATCAATGAAGACAAAGAAACTTCAGCCTCGTTTGATTGGTCCTTATCAAATTCTCAAAAGAATAGTACCCGTATCTCAACTCTAGAAGTATGTTGCCGATCCCTCCCACATTTTAGAAGAAGACAACATTCCGTTGAAGTCGAATACCTCCTATCGGGTGGAACCTGTGAAGATTCTAGATCGAGGGGAGAAAACCTTACAGAATAAGGTGATCCCATTGGTAAAGGTTCTGTGGGAAAACATTGACTCATCAGAGATCACTTAGAAAAAGGAGCAAGACATGAAGGACGCATACCCTAAATTGTTTCAGTAATGGAGGTAATACTCTAATTTTGAGGACAAAATTATTTTTAGTGGGGTAGAATTGTAACATCCCAAAAATTCCTAATAGACTTAGGACTTAAGGGATTTGGTTGCAAATTGCAAGAAAAGAAGAAGGAGGATCAGTTGCAAGTAGAGGGGTCAAAGGAGGGACTAAAAGGACTTGTATATTCAAATATTAACAGCAATATTCGAGTATGCATGATCCATATTCGAATATGGATGAGTCATATTCGAATATGGACTGTGCATATCCGAATATGAACAATGATATTCGAATATGGACTTTTCATATTCGAATATGGATGTGTCATATTTGAATATGAGGTCTAATATTCAAATATGGAAAGCTAATATTCGAATATGGAAGGGTGAAATTGATTACAAAAGCTTCATATTAGAATATATCTTCGAATATGGCCCCTAAGTCTATATATAGGGGACTTGACCTCACTCACTCACTATTTCCCTCTCCCTCACTCTATACTCTCTCAATTTCCTCTTCAAAATACCTCGCCAAACCTCTATCACAAAGCAACAACACTCCACAACTCTCCATCTTAGAATCCTTTCTCACAAGCACACTTCTTGACTTAAGGTTCCAAGGAGTTAGAATCAGACTCGGAGATAACAAGTGCAAAAGAAGGGAGTTGGAGACTAAGGTTGGAGTTGAAAGAGAAAAGGATTCTGGAAGATTTGAGATAACCCTGAAAACCCCAAACCAAGGAAATGCTAGGAACATGGGTTAGGGACTTAGAACTATATGTCATAGATCGGTTGAGTTAAGACTATGTATATGTTTGAGGATTGAATGTGATGTTTGATGATATGTTGGAATTATAAATTGTATAAATTAAAAAAGGGCAAGGGATTCCAGATAATAATGTGATGAAAATGAGACTAGGACTCTGGATGGATTTCCAAATTGTTTAGAAAGACAAAAACCAAAGTTAGTATATTTGAATATGTAATTGAATATGGAGGATCATATTTGAATAGATATTCAAATATAACACTTCTATCACATGGTATTTGAATATAGGATGTCTGTATTCAGATATGAGGTTACTAGAACTCTTGTAAGGAATGTCTATGATATTGATATGGGTGTTTGATGTATTAGAAAATGAATAGTGAAATCAAAAGGAAAAACAGAAAATGCTTTCCCCCATTAACATTGGTTGAGTAAGAGGGTTGAGTTCTGTTGGAAGTAGACCGAGTAAGTGGACTAGGGATGGCAACGGGGAGGGGGCAGGTAGTAGCCCCCCGCTACCCGTCTCTGCGGATTTGCGGGTATCCATCGGGTATCCGCGGATATTTTATACAATTAAAAACTATTGAAAAAATATTCAAAAAATACAAAAAAGTATACCTAAATTCATATTTTAATATAAAATCCATATTAGTAATTATACTAATAACTAAAATAAAACAAAAATAAAAAATAAATGTTCAAATAATATAATTATCACTTAACGTTTATGTTTTTTTTCCTTAAGTTAAAAGTTAAGTAAGAAGATATTATATTTCTTCAAAGAAATTTCATAATGAATAAAATTATAACATATTCTTTTATATTAAATATTTAAGATCACCTTTAGAAATTAAGGAATAAGGTACTTAAAATACAATAAATTTATGTTTTTTAATTTATTTATTTTTAGTGGGTAACGGGTACCCACGAGTAACCGCGAGAATGGCTGGCGGGTATCCATGACAGGTATTATCCGCACATATCCGTGGCCGCGGGTTTTTTTGCCATCCCTAAAGTGGACAAAGCATGAAAAAGATGAGAATGTACGGTTATCGCGAAAGGGGTAGATAACTTGAAGTGCTAGGCTATCCCAAATACGGGGTACATAGCCTAGTGCAAAGGGGCTATCCCGAAAGGGGTAGATAGTTCCTGGGCTGGCCCAGGAGAGGGTTGGTAGCCCGGTAGTAGGATCTTGGAAGGACGCTTACCAGGACCATGGTGATGAGCTCAACTGTGCATTTACTGTCATGCACCCATGGTGGATTCCCGGTGTACAAGGTTTTCCGGTTAAAGAGGAAAGAAATGGAAAATGGAATAATTCATGGCATGCATACATACTATATTGTCATTTCGTACATATTGTGTGTTTGTTAGGAATTGGATTTGGGGCAGTTTTCCAATTAGACTGGATGTAATACTATATATACTATTTTCAATACCAACAGTTACTCAGTTATATATCGTGTATATAACTGACGATTACAGTATTGTAGATGATAGAGCCTCGGAGGGTGTCAGCGCTTGAGAAGGCTTTAGCAGCTGTATTTGGATATACTGTCATTTTATTGTATGACTACTTAGCTGGACTAGTACTTTCTCTGGGTTGTACATAAAATACTTTTATATATATATATATATATATATATATATATATATATATATATATAATGTTTTGACTTTCGCTGTTGTGTTTTTTTTTTAAAAAAAAAAAACTTATCCTAAAATCTAGGTGTTACAATAATACTAATTGATGTTATTCATTCATTCATTTAATATATGTTTCTTTAATTTGATTCATTTGATTCTTTTTTTCTAATTGATTCATTCATGCTATTCATTCATTATTTCATGCTATTAAGTTGAATTTGTTCATTAAAAGTTTGTTTTTATATATAATATTTAAAAATAACTTTTTATATTAAAATTTTCCCTCAAAGGTTTAATATACTGATAAATTAGTTTTAAAAAATTAAAACACTATCAAGTTACTCTTAAAAAAAATTAAAATATTACCAATTGTATCTCTTATAGATTTGGAATAATATCAAATTAATCTCTTATGTCAATTAAGATAAATAAGTTGTGACTGATCACATGATTTAATCCTTCAAAGATTTTTTTTCATATAAATCAAATCAGTCCCCAAAACATTTGGTATACTACTAAATTTTTTGAAATATTTAAAAGACAACAAAATTATTTTATAAAGTTTTAGAACATAATTCCTTGTAATATACTACTACTTTTTTTTAAAAATTCAATAACCACACTAATTTTTTGTTATAACACAACCAAACCAAACTGTTATTATATTGTTCAATTTGTAGGTGAAGTACACACACATAAAAATTAGTTTAAAAAATTTGGAACATGACCAACATTTATTAGATTAATGTTAAAATATAATTAAACAATGGGAGGAATTATTAAAATTTGAACGTTAAATTTTGTTTTTCAGAGTTTTTTTCTCATATTAGATTAGTCTCTTAAAGGTTTAATATACTACTAAATTAATTTGTTTAAAAAGTTAAAACAATATAAAAATTTGTAAGATTAATGTTAAAATATAATTAAATAATAGGAGGAGTTATTAAAATTTGAACGTTAAATTTAGTTTTTCAAAGTTTTTTCTCATATTAGATTAATATACTACTAAATTAATTTGTTTAAAAAGTTAAAGCATTATAAAAATTTGTAAGATTAATGTTAAAATATAAATAAATAATGGGAGGAATTATTAAAATTTAAACGTTCAATTTAGTTTTTTAAAGTTTTTTTCTCATATTAGATTAGTCTCTTAAAGGTTTAATATATTACTGTTATGGACCTAACCCGTGAATGAGGCACGTGCTAGGCCCACATGAGTGGGACATGCCGTTGACCTCATGTCGCGTGAGCCACGAAATGGATACCCGACATGAGGCGCAGACACACTTTCCACACGTGGAGTTAGTTACATATTCGTACTTAGTGCCGTGGTTCACGGAGACGTGACAATGACAGGTTTGACTTTCATAGCTCATGGATCTCTGTAAATACCCATGAATTATCTTCATTTGGTAGGCTTTATACACTTAATACCAGAACTATTCTCTCTAAGAGATCTCACTGACTTCATCGTCAGAGTGCTTGCAGGTATCCCACCCTCACCGCTAGGTGAGTGGCTGTAGATGTTAAACCACCATGCCGGAGACCAGAACGGAGGTCATGACCGCCATGCCCAAGCACATGACGGATCAACTACTAAATTAATTTGTTAAAAAATTTAGAACATTACAAAAAGTTTAAAAGGTGAATTACTTGAAGAGATTAATAGAATAGTAATCAACACATTTGAATATTTAAAAAGAGTTCAAGTCAATTTTACATATAGTATATATATATATAAATTTGAAGGGTTGAATTTGGTTTGTCACGTCAAATTATTCCCTCATTGATTTAATATTTTATTATATTATTTTAAAAAATTTAAAATACTAACAATTTAATCTCTAGAAGAATTAAAATAGTATCAAATTTTTTTTTCATTCTTTCTCAAAAGAGAGAAAAATAATATAAATGATGTAAGTAAATTGGAGTAAATAATATATAACCATTGATTTTAAAATATTTGTAGCTTACCATTGCAATTTATGTATATATAAAATTAAACTCCTTAGGAATAATTTTATGAAAAATCTCATAAATGACTAATTAAAGGGTAGAATAGAGTAGTAGTAATCATTACATTTAAACTTTTAATGTTAGAGCTCAAGTGAATTTTACATATACATATAGATAGATAGATAGAATTAATATTTTATTAAATTAGTTTAAAAAATTTAAAAAAATAATAAATTATTCTCTGAAACAATTTAAATATTATCAATTTATGAAAATTCAAGCTTGATTTTGGATTTTCACATCAAATTAGTCTCTCATACATTTAATATTTTACTAAATTAATTTTAAAAAGTGTAAAATACTTCAAAAGTAATCTCTTAAAGGATTAAAATACTATCAAATTAATACATTAAAGATTAAAACACTACAAAATTAGTTTCTTTAAAATTTGAGACAATTTCAAATTAGTCTCTCAAAACATCAAATTGATATTTTAAATTTTTTAAAACACTGCAAAATTAGCCCCTTTAAAGATTTAAAATACTACAAAATTAGACCATTAAAGATTTAAAACAAAATCAAATAACTCCTGAAAACACCAAATTGCTTTATTTTCTTTAAAATTGGAGAAAAACTATTAAAATTGAAGGGTTGAATTTTGTTTGTCACGTCAAATTATTCCCTCATAGATTTAATATTTTATTAAATTAATTTAAAAAAATTAAAATACTAACAAATTAATCTCTTAAAGAATTAAAATAGTATCAAATTGTATTTTCATTCTTTTTCAAAAGAGAGAAAAATAATATACATGATGTAAGCAAATGAGAGTAAATAATATATAAACGTTGATTTTAAAATATTTGTAGCTTACCATTGCAATTTATGTATGTATAGAATTAAACTCCTTAGGTATAATTTTATGAAAAATTTCAAAAATCACTAATTCTTAGGTGAGATAGAGTAATGGTAATCATTACAAATTATTCTTTAAAAGAATTAATATATTATCAAATTATTAAAATTGAAGGATTATTATGGATTTTCACGTCAAATTAGTCCCTCATAGATTAAGCATGTTACAAAATTAATTTTAAAAAGTTTAAAGTACTTCTAATTAAATCTCTTAAAGGATTAAAATAATATCAAATTATTACATTAAAAATTAAAACAATACAAAATTAGTTTCTTTAAAATTTTAGACAATATCTAATTAGTCCCTCAAAACATCAAAATGATATTTAAAATTTTTAAAACACTGCAAATTTAGTCCCGTTAAAGATTTAAAATGCTACAAAGTTAGACCTTTAAAGATTTAAAACAATATCAAATAACTTCTGAAAACACCAAATTGTTTATTTTCTTTAATAATGGAGAAAATTTATTAAAATTGAAGGGTTGAATTTGATTTGTCACGTCAAATTATTCCCTCATAGATTTAATAATTTATTAAATTAGTTTAAAAAAATAAAATACTAACAAATTAATCTCTTAAAGAATTAAAATAGTATGAAATTATTTTTTCATTCTTTTCAAGAGAGAGAAAAATAATGTAGATGATATAAGTAAATGGGAGTAAATAATATTTAACCATTGATTTTAAAAAATTTGTAGCTTACCATTGCAATTTATGTATGTATACAATTAAACTCCTTAGGAATAATTTTACGAAAAATTTCAGAAATTACTAAATCAATGGTAGAATAGAGTAATGGTAATCATTACATTTAAACTTTTAATGTTAGAGCTCAAATAAATTTTACATATAGATATATATAGATAGATAGATAGAATTAATATTTTATTAAATTAGTTTTAAAAAATATAAATAATAACAAATTATTCTCTGAAAGAATTAAAATATTATCAAATTATTAAAATTCAAGGATGATTTTAGATTTTCAGGTCAAATTAGTCCCTCATAGATTTAATATTTTAGTAAATTAATTTTAAAAAGTTTAAAATACTTCTAAATTAGTATCACAAAGGATTAAAATACTATCAAATTAATGCATTAAAGATTAAAACACTACAAAGTTAGTTTCTTTAAAATTTGAGACAATATCAAATTAGTCCCTCAAAACATCAAATTGATATTTTAAATTTTTTAAAACATTGCAAAATTAGTCCCTTTAAAGATTTAAAATACCACAAAATTAGACCGTCAAAGATTTACAACAATATCAACTTAGCCTTGAAAACACCAAATTGCTTTATTTTCTTTAATAATAGAGAAAAATTATTTAAATTGACAGGTTGAATTTGGTTTCTCCCATCAAATTATTTCCTCATAGATTTAATTTTTTATTAAATTTGTTTTAAAAAAATTTAAAATACTAACAAATTCATGTCTTAAAGAATTAAAATAGTATCAAACTATTTTCTCATTCTTTTTCAAAAGAGAGAAAAATAACATAGATGATGTAAGTAATTAGGAGTAAATAATATATAACCATTGATTTGAAAAGATTTTTAGCTTACCATTGCAATTTATTTATTTATACAATTAAACTCCTTAGGAATAATTTTATGAAAAATTTCAAAAATGTCTAATTTAAG
Source organism: Cyamopsis tetragonoloba (assembly GCA_037177725.1). NCBI lineage: Eukaryota > Viridiplantae > Streptophyta > Magnoliopsida > Fabales > Fabaceae > Cyamopsis > Cyamopsis tetragonoloba. Next base: position 46,347,831 of record CM074119.1, on the reverse strand, counting down.
AGTAGGATAGAATAATGATAATCACTACATTTAAGCATTCAAGGTTAGAGCTCAAGTGAATATCATTACATTTAAGCATTTAAGGTTAGAGATCAAGTGAATATCATTACATTTAAGCATTTAAGGTTAGGGCTCAAGTGAATTTTACATGTAAATATAGATAGAATAGATAGATAGATAGAATAGATAGATAGGATAGATAGATAGGATAGATAGATAAGATAGAGAGATAGGATAGACAGATAGGATAGACAGATAGATAGACAGACAGATAGAATAGATAGACAGATAGACAGACAGATAGAATAGATAGATAGATAGACAGAGAGACAGATAGACAGACAGACAGATAGACAGACAGATAGACAGATAGAGAGATAGATAGATAGATAGATAGATAGTAGCCTAAGAATATTCCCTCGTCAGTCTTTGCATCAAATTTTCCCAAGTTATCCTTTCCGTTGTTTAAAACAAAGCATTTGAATCCAAAAACATGTAAATGAGAAATGTTTGGTTTTCTACCTTTGTAAAGCTAATAGGGTGTTTTCTTCAAAATAGATCTAATGAGAACTCTATTCATGACATAACATGCAGTACTAACTACATCTGACCAAAAATATTTTGGAAGGTTTGTATCATTAATCATCGTTCTAGCAAGCTCTTCTAAAGAATGATTTTTCCTCTCCACAACACTATTTTGTTGTGGTGTCCTTGGGCCAAGAAATTATGTTCAATTCCATGTTTGTTACAAAACTTTTCCAAGAAATGATTTTCAAACTCCCCACCATGATCACTTCTAACGCATATTTTTAAATCTTTTTCATTTTAAAAAACTCTTGCTAATCTTTTAAATACAGAAAAAGCTTCATTTTTATGAGATAGAAAGATGGTCCATGTGAATCTAGAGAAATCATCTACTATAACAAGAGCATAATAACTACCACCCAAACTCATAGTCCTAGAGGGTCCAAACAAGTCCATGTGTAAAAGTTGTAGAGGTCTAGAAGTAGAAATAACATTTTTAGACTTAAAGGAAACTTTTACTTGTTTTCCCTTTTGACATACATCACATAACTTGTCTTTTTTTAAACTTAAGCTTAGACAAACCAATAACTAAATCTTTTGAAATTAGTTTGTTTAAATGATCAATATATATATGAGCAATTCTTCTGTGCCATAAGTTCTATCCTTCCCTTCTCTACTCATTTTCTTTTGTCAAAAATACTGTTATTGATTGGGTTGCAACTCAGTTCTTTGTATGATTGATGTACCTCTAAATAGTTACTAAATATGTATTTTTTTTCTTGTTAATTTAGTGGTTGCAAAATTATTGTGTTTCTATTTATTTTTTATTCTTTTGTAAAGTAGAGGAGAGGGTTTCAACTTGTGAATGTTGGAAAAGTATTTGCTTACTTTGCCATTAATTTCTTGTTATACCATATAACATGATATGTTCTTGCTCTGTTATTTTGGCTCCATTTAAGGTACATTGCCAATGTTCTTAACGGCTCCATTTAAGGTACATCCGGAAGTATCATACACCCTAAAAATATTACTATAAATAGTAAAATTTTAAATTATTTTATTTTATTTTATTTATTTCATTAATATTATAAATATTTTTTTTATTACTAAAAATAGTAAAGGAATATGGTAGTTCAAAACTAATAGAGTCTATTGATAAGTGTCCACTTATCTATGTTCAAAGGTCTATTTTAGTCTCTTTTTATTAGTATTGTAGTGTGTTTGTGGTCTTTTAGCTCTTAGAAATGAATAAAATCAAATAAAGTGCTTTCTTGCATAGTTAGTTGTAGTCTCTTGGAAATTGATGAATTTTGATGTAGTTTTGATGATCTTTGATCTTGATTTGTGTTTGATTATGTTCATGTAGGAATAAATGATGGAGAAGTTTTGTTTTTAGAAGATTGGACTTGAAGAATGAAGAAAAGAATGAAGGAAGTTGAAGAAAAGAGGTTAGAAAACACTAAGAAGCTGTCAAGTGCTGTCAAATGCTGTCAAGTGCTGTCAAAAGCTGTCAAGTGCTGTCAAAGCCCAAATCCGTGCGCACACCCTCCAGATATGTGCGCACCTTAATTGATCCCGGAAGGTGCTGCCTCATCCCGTGCGCACACCCTCCAGGACATGTGCGCACCTCAAATGGTGCAGAGCAGATTTAAGTAGTGCGAAACAGAACAGTTTTTGGAACTTTTGGGTGCGATTTTCTCTTCTTTTCTCACCTTTTCTCCTCATCTTTGTGGATGAACATGGAAGATCCTTGGAGTTCTCGGTGATTCTTAGTTCCTTCATGATGATTTCCTTCATCTCCTCTTCCATTTCTTCTTCTCTCTCCATGTTTGGCTAGTTTCTAGGTTAGGAGATTGGGGATTTTGATCCCAAACCTGATGTAATCTGAATTCTTGTGGTTGATTCTTGTTCTTATGATTCTAATTGAGTAATTTCTTCTATGCTTAATGATCTTTCTCTGTTAATTATGCTCAATTGTTGAATTGCTTCCGTTGTTGAATGCTCACTTGAAATTGATCAATGAAAATATGATTTTGATGCAATTGTGAACTGGAAAATTGATAGTTGTGTTAGAATTGAAGTAGATTACCATAATCTTGCATGTGCTTAGGGATAAGACTTGTGGATTATGAGGTCTTGATGAATTTACTCTTTCTCTTGTTTCTATTGGAATTGTTCTAAGGGATTAGGGAATTTGAGTAGAAGCAAAGTGATTAATGATCTAGGAATAGACTTAATCTATGGTTTGGTAAATTCTACCTTCAATTAGGATTTGTGAACTTGAATTGACCTTGGAATTAGGATGCATGAGGGGAAGATCAAATGAACCAAATCTCCTAGCTCTCTTCTCAATTGGTTGCGCCATCTTTTTAACTAGTTCTTTTAATTTCTCTGTTTTTTGTGTAAGATTCTGCTAGGATACACTATTCTCTATGCATTATGTTTGTTCGAATAGCGAAAGTCTTGGGAATTCGATAGTCTATCGCATAGTCCCTGTGGATACGACAACCCCTATTTTCCCTAATCTATCTAAACTCGACTAGTGCACTTGCTAATGTGACAATCAAACTATCATCTATCCTAAATGAGACCTGTTCTTAATACTATGTTGTCCTTCAAAGTTTTTATTTTTGTTTTAAGCAATCATGGTAACTGTAGAGGTGTATCTAGTAAAGTTATCAGTGATTCTAGCTGCTCGTGAAGTATATCTATTTGTTATAGTTCAAGATTGATTGCATCTGATATTGATAGTGGATCTGATCTTCCTTAAGATTATGCCGCCATATGTTTTATTTATGATAGTTAATGCATATTGTTTGCATTATTGTGAAGAATTCTATCAGCTCTCCTCATGTTATGTTATAAATTGATCGGTAAGAACTTCAGTGTTTCTGCCCTATTTTTAACTTCTTAATTAAATTTTGATACTTATTTACTTTGATTGTTTGTGGCTGTGAACATTTTTGTTAACTCAGGCTAGTTTGTAGATGAATATCTTTGTAAACACTCAGTTTCTTCCTTTTTTTTTTTGTCCAAATAACTTCTTTGGTTTAGTGTTTTTTGTTTTTTTGTCTTTGTTTTGGTGGTAAAAGGATATTTTAATGGACCTGATAGTCTCATACATTTTTATTGTACATAGCACTGCTTGTGCAATACTTATCCTCTTTATTGTTGATCAATGATAAATTTCTTTCTTGATGAAAATCATAAAATTAAATTAGTAAATAAGAGAGTTTTGAATTTAAATTAATTCTTAAAACGAAAATGAAGGACTTCTAAAATTGAGAGTTACTTGAGATGAAATATGCACGAGAATGAAAAAGTAAAATGTCTTTATCATTAACACCAATTGTATTTTTTTTAATTAATATAATCATATAGGCCATACACTTGTAGTTAATGCTTGTATTTCACCAATTAATATGTTGACTCATTTTCCTGCATAATAAAGTTACTAACTGCTTATGGAAATAAAGCCCTCATATTATTTTGGAGCATTTCATTTTGTTACTTAATCCATCCTTGCATTTAGTAAAATTAATAAGAAGCAAATCCCATGTTAAAAGTAAGTGTCTCGATTTTCAGTCATTTTCTATATGTATTATAAACTTTAAATTAATTTTATTCATGTAAAATAGCAGTGTATGTTGGAAAAATGATGAGATGGTTTTTGATAACTACTAGAATTAAGTGATTTTATCATGAGTTTATACTCTTATTTAGATTTAATTGCGTATATTTAAAGATTAAATCTCTTAAAAAAATTGAATTTATAAGTGTGTTTTAGAGAGATGATTACATTACGATAAAATTGGACCTCAATTGTATCATTTAAAGGTGAATTTGAAGCGGATGACAAAAAGTTCATCATTTGAGGGGCAATTGTCGCTCAAGCAAGACATGATCTAATTTTTGATGTCAGGGTGTATTTGCTTGTTGATTGAGACGCTTAGTGCTTGATTTATTCATTATTGGACATTCTAGCTTCCTATTAATTTCTTGAAATTGTGGGTTTTTCTAGTTTGTCTCCATTCTTGTGCCATTGCCTCATACATGTATTCCATTTTGTGTACCTTTTCTTGAGTTAGCCATTTTCTTGCTTGTTTTTGTTGACCTCTTGGTTTTGTCAGAGTATTTCACTGTACTCATTTGTCACATTGCTTAGATTTTTGATAAACTTTGTTTTGTTTTGCCACTTGGAACCATCAAGCTAGTCTCATTAGACTAAGTTTCTTGTACTTTGAAGCTTTACTTGCTATGTACTTTGGAGAGAAAGAGTGGTAAAAGGCAAGAGAGACTTTCATTGTGGAAAAAGCCTTGACAAAGAGTGCATACACGAGTTGACTTGAGTGATATACTTGTGAGCTTTGTGTGATTGTCAGGTCCTTAGTTAGGATTTCTTTCTTTTTTCACTTTTGATTTGTTGTAAATTTTTCTTGGTTTAGTTTGAGCCACTTGGCTTGCATAGAATTTTGCTTTTTAGACACTTGTATAGGTTCTCTTTTGTAATTTGTACTATGGAGGATCCAAATGAGTCTTCATCCTTGGGTGCTAACAAGCTTTTCTTGGAACAATTAACACCCCATATGAAGAAAATTGTGACAAAAGAACTTGAAGGTGTGTATGATGAGTTGGACAACATAAAAGAGTCCAAAGAAGCTCATAGAAACCGCAAGCATTGCAAGGAGAAAATGCATCCTTCTCCTAGGGTAAGTGAAGGTATTCCCTCTCCATTTCTCAATGCATATGATGATCATGATTCTAGGGTTGCTAAAAATGCTTCTAGGCAACATAGAGCAAGTACATCACATAGAACTCATAATAATCCTCATACTATGCATGATGTTTCTAGTGATAGTGAATACGAATTACATGAGTTACCTAGGCATCATAGGACTAGAAATCATAGACATTTGCATGATGATTTACATGATGGAAATAGGCATGATATGCCTAGGCCTAATGCAAGAAATGGCCATGGAAATATGCTTGATGAGATACCTCGTTTTGGTGATCATAGACTTGAAAATAGGTATCTTGGTGTGAAGTTAGAGATTCCCACATTTGATGGAAATGTAAATCCGAAAAAATATTTAGAGTGGGAAATGAGACTTGATCAAATCTTTGAGGCTCAAAGGTTTGATGATGAAAAAAGAATTGCCTTAGCAACGGTTCATTTGACAAACTATGCTTTATTGTGGTGGGATAATCACAAGAAAACCGTTATGCCTTGGCACCCCATTCATAGTTGGGAAGAGCTTAAGGCTAGGTTTAGAGTTAGGTGGGTTCCCCCTCATTATGTCAAAGAGTTGCATAGGAAACTCCAAACTATCTCTCAAGGTAGTAAGAGTGTTGAAGAGTATTATAGAGAGATGCGGATAGCTCTCACTAGAGCTAATATCCAAGAGCAAGAAGAGTCTACTATGGCTAGATTTTTAGATAGCTTGCATCCTACAATTAGGGACATTGTTGAGTTACATGATCATGCATCCATGGAAGCATTAGATCAAAGCCAAAGAGTTGAATCTCAACTCTTGAGACAAGGTAGAGACTCATATTACTCTTCTAAATATTCCAAATCTCATTCTAGCTCTTATGGTAAGTATTCTTCAAAATATGATTCTAGAAGAGATTAAAAAAAAGTTTTGAAAGAGATGAGAAAAGTGACTTCAAAAAAAAGATGGGAAAAAAAGTCACAAAACCCATGATGTTTGCCACGGCCATAAAGGATTTTCTTCACATAAATCCTCAACTTCAAGGTCTAACGAAGTTGTTCATGGTAAGGAAGAAAAGCATGAAAAATCTAGTGCAATCAAGTGTTTTAAATGCTTGGGTAGAGGTCACATAGCCTCTCAATGCCCTTCAAAAAAGACCGTGATTTGTGTGGATGGTGTTTATCAATCTACTTCTAGTTCTTCTAATGATACATCCTCTTCTAACTCTTCTTCTTGTGAAGCTTCCAGTAGTGATGAAGAATTGTATCCAAATGAAGGAGATCTACTTGTGGTAAGAAGACTCTTGGGTAGTCATCCAAAGGATGATCATTCATCCCAAATAGAAAATATATTCCATACAAGGTGTTTGGTAAGAAATGCCACATGTTCTTTAATCATTGATAGTGGATCCTGTGTAAATGTAGCTAGCACTAGATTGGTTTCTAAACTCAATTTGCCTACTACCCCCACCCCAAACCATATAAACTTCAATGATTAAATGATAATGGTGAATTGCTTGTAGATAAACAAGTTTTGGTGGAATTGGAAATAGGTAAATATCATGATTGTATTGTGTGTGATGTTGTGCCCATGGAGGCAACCCAAATCTTGTTGGGAAGGCCTTGGCAATATGATAGAAGTGCAATACATGATGGGCATACAAAAAAGTATGTATTTGAGTTTAAGGGTTCAAAGTATACCCTAATTCCCTTAAGTCCCAAAGAGGTTGGACATCACCAACACCTCATGAAAAAGAAGAGGGAAACAGAACAAATGGAGTTGAAGAAATCCAATAAGGGTTTCACTAACCCTTTTGGTAGTGATGAAGGGAAAAAGAGCTCAAAAAGCTCTTCAAAGTCCTCTAAAAGGCCACATGGCCGAGAGCTACAAGAGGCAAATGAGGACAATTCTCATTCCAATTTGCTTGTTTCTAAACATGAATTGAAAAGCCTATTTCTTGTTCAAAAGCCTATGTACATGTTGGTTCCTAATGATATGTGCTTGCATATTGATGCTAATGATTGTAACCATGTTGTGCCTAGTGTTTTTACTAAAATGTTGGATAGGTTTCAAGATGTCTTCCCCAAAGACATGCCCAAGGGATTGCCACCAGACCGTGGCATAGAGCATCAAATTGACTTTGTTCCGGGCTCCTCCATTCCAAATAGACCGGGTTATAGAGCAAATCCACAAGAAAGTGAAGAGATACAAAAGCAAGTGGATGATCTCATGAGCAAAGGATGGATTAGAGAGAGTTTGAGTCCTTATGCGATTCCGGTGATCCTAGTGCCCAAGAAGGATGGTAAGTGGAGAATGTGTTGTGATTGTAGACCCATTAATGCAATCACAATAAGGTATAGACATCCCATTCCTAGATTGGATGACCTTCTTGATGAACTTTGTGGTGCTACTTTATTTTCCAAGATTGATTTGAGGAGTGGTTATCACCAAATTAGAATGAAAGAAGGTGATGAGTGGAAAACCGCATTTAAAACAAAGTTTGGTTTGTATGAATGGCTTGTAATGCCTTTTGAACTTTCCAATGCTCCTCGTACTTTTATGAGACTTATGCATCATGTCCTAAGAAACTTTATGGGTAAGCTTGTGGTAGTTTACTTTGATGATATTCTTATCTACTCTAGGACTTTTGATGAACACTTAGAGCATGTGTAACAAGTGTTACTCACTTTGAGATGTGCCAAGTTATATGCTAATCTAGAGAAATGCTCTTTTTGTATGCATAGGGTTGTATTTCTTGGCTTTGTGATTATTGAGAAAGGTGTCCATGTTGATGACATCAAGGTCAAGGCTATTAAGGAATGGCCGCGGCCTACATGTGTAAAAGAGTTGAGAAGCTTTCATGGTTTGACTAGTTTCTATAGGAGATTTGTTAAGGATTTTACCTCTATAGCCTCTCCTTTGAATGAACTAGTCAGGAAGGGTGTCACATTTCAATGGGGCCCTAAGCAAGAAGATGCCTTTGTTACCTTGAAAGAAAGGTTGAAAAATTCACCAATCTTAGCTTTGCCTAATTTCCAAAAGTCTTTTGAGTTGGAATGTGATGCTTCTAATATAGGAATAGGGGCTGTCCTCCTTCAAGAGGGGCATCCCATAGCCTATTTTAGTGAAAAATTGAGTGGTGCATGTTTGAATTATCCTACTTATGACAAATAATTGTATGCATTAATTAGGGCTCTTCAAACTTGGATTCATTACTTTCTTCCTAGGGAATTTGTTATCCATAGTGATCATGAATCACTAAAGTACCTTAAAGGCCAAGGAAAATTGAACAAGAGACATGCTAAGTGGGTAGAGTTCTTGGAGCAATTCCCATATGTCATTAAACACAAGCAAGGAAAGGCAAATAAGGTGGCAGGTTCCTTATCTAGAAGGTATAATCTCTTAACCTCCCTTAGCTCTCATTTTATGGGGTTTGATTCCTTAAAAGACTTGTATGCTTGTGATAGTGATTTTGGAACAATTTTTGGAGAATTACATGATATGGCCGAGAGGCACATCCTCAAGGCAAGTGAGGATTTTCATCTTTTAGATGGTTTCCTTTTCAAGTGTAATTTGCTTTGTGTGCCTCACAGTTCCATAAGGAATTTTCTTGTAGTGGAGGCTCATGAGGGTGGTCTAATGGGTCACTTTGGTGTGGCTAAGACATTGGATATTTTGCATGCTAAGTTCTATTGGCCACACATGAGGAAAGATGTTGAAAAACTTTGTAAGAGATGCATTGTGTCCTAAGTCTAGACTCATGCCACATGGTTTATATATGCCTTTACCTATTCCTTCTTCTCCTTGGACACATATCTCAATGGACTTTGTACTTGGTTTGCCTAGGTCCAAGAAGGGTAAGGATAGCATTTTTGTGGTAGTGGATAGGTTTTCAAAGATGGCTCACTTTATACCTTGTGCAAAATGTGATGATGCAACTTTAATTGCTTATTTGTTTTTGACCATATTGTTAAGTTGCATGGTATACCTATGAGCATTGTGAGTGATAGGGACACCAAGTTCCTTTCTCATTTTTGGAAGATACTTTGGGCCAAATTGAGTACAAAGCTTTCTTTATCTTCCACTTGTCATCCACAGTCGGATGGACAAACGGAGGTAGTTAATAGAACACTTGGTACCCTCTTAAGGACCTTTGTCTCTAAGAATTTGAGGTCTTGGGAGGATTGTATATCTTATATAGAGTTTGCTTACAATAGGGTGCCCAACTCTACTACAAAGCACTCTCCATTTGAAATTGTGTATGGTTTTAATCCTCTAACCCCTTTGGATTTATTGCCTTTGCCTCTTGATGAGTCTTTGTTACATAGGGATGGTGAAGCCAAAGCTTCCTTTGTTAAGAAGCTACATGCTAAAGTGAAGACCCAAGTGGAGAAAAAGATGGAGCATTATGCATGGATGGCAAATAAGAAGAAGAAGCCCATGGTATTTGCACCCAGAGATTGGGTTTGGGTTCACTTTAGGAAAGAGAGATTTCCTAATGAGAGGAAGTCACAATTACACCCTAGAGGTGAAGGACCATCCAAGTGGTGGAAAAGATCAACAACAACGCATATAGAATTGATCTTCAAGGTGAACATCATGTTTCTTCAACTTTCAATGTTTGTGACCTCTCTCCTTTTGATGTAGGTACTTTGGATTTGGATTTGAGGACAAATCATCTTTATGGATGGGAGGATGATGTAGATTTGGTTGATCAAGAGCTTGTGGAAGTTGAAGGAATTGAAGAGGAACCTAAGAACACTCTAGGTGATGGACCTTTAACTAGGTCAAAGAAGAAGAAGCTTGAAGGCCTTGTTCAAGACTTGTTGAGTTCAAAGTTGGAGCTTCACAAAGACACACCATACAAATTCTTTCACTTGTTCATGATTGTAATAAATACATAGATTTGGGGCTGTTTTGAATCTTTGTTAGTGTAGGGGCTGTTTTGGTATTTTAAATATGTTCAAGGGCTTTACTATGTGGTCCTCATGCTTTAACCTTCCTACACTTAGGTCCTTGTTGATAGAAAGTACATATACAATTTGTAAAAACACAATACATAGACTTTGATTGAATGAAAATAGATTGAAATTGTTTGGGAGAAATTCTCTCTTTGTTCATAGCTTGAGAAGCTTTGAAACCTTGATTCTTATCAGTGGAGTTTAGCTCCCTTGTGGCGAATCCCAATAGGGTTTATCAATCAACCTAGCTTGATTGTGACATCCAATCACTAATTCTTCCATCTCCTTCTCCTTTCCATCATTTTCGGTTTAGGCATCAAAAATGGGTTTAAACCCATTTTGAAGGTTTCGGCCAATTAATCCATGTTCTTCAAGAATTCATGCCAATTGAAGCTAGATCCTTACTCACCCTCACATCAGGGTGACTTGTTCTAACGTTATTAGCATTTTGCAGAAGGCATATTTGGAGAAGGGAAAGAAAAGGGAGAAAAGATTTTTTTAAACTGTGAACTAAATGAATAACTAGATATTAAGAAGCTACAGTAACATGTTTTTATCTACAGAGAAGACTAAAAACTACATATCAGGAAGCTCATGAAATGTTGGGTTATTTGGTGTATACATGTTTGTGTTTATATATAAGAGGATCCGTTTACTCTAGGATATATATATATATATAGATCGAGTGAGGAAGGATTCATTTATTCAAAGAGTAAGTGTTGCCACACTTATTACGCTTTATAACTCCATATAGTCATCGAATTTTACCAATCCGCCCGTTTAGTTGAGTGTTCATAATATATTGATCAACTATACAAAATTTTATTTGATTTGAAAACTTTTTGATCTCTCATCTATCGACTTTAATTTAATGAATAAAAGGCATTTTAAAACATACATAAATGTCACCTACAAGTTGATGTATTTAGAGATGTTCGATTTTTTTAAAATTTGGTATACAGAATTATCATGATAATATCTAATGACTTAATCACTTAATGACCGCTTTGTAAGTTTGTGGGGAACGGTAAAGCGTTTTCCTATCCTTTACAATGGCTGGCATCATGAGAAGAAATTCAATGGTGATAAACTAAAAAAAGTAAATTTCAATTCAGATTTTTAATCGAAATGGGAGAACTGCAGGATCCGTTACAGAGTAGGTTGAACCGATGCAATTAAAGAGATAGTAGGATGAACCACAAAGTGAAACTTACTGTGAGAAGGTTGAAACATATACGTAAGCTTGAAGTCAAGGAAGCCTCGATGCCAACGGATTGCCGAAAATTTAATGACGAATACCAAGGAGTGGTTGTGACTTTTAACACCACTAGTGCCAAGAAACGTGACGGAGAAGCAGGTGTGTCGATCGCCAGAAACAGTGGCAGTGGCGGAGTCGAGAACAACGCACAGGAGTAGGTGCGCCCTACTTTTCAATACGGTGACACAAGGAGCAGTAGATGAACAACGTGTGCGCCCTTGATGCGTGGTGGGATAGTGGCGACTTGTGGTTGTGGTGGCTAGTGGTGCGGCACCGTGACTGTGTTGATGTGGATGGCTGGGTTGCGCTGCTATTCAAGAAGGTAACGAGTGTTGCGACGTTGTGCTGCGTTCACTTTCCTAGGATAGGGAAGACAGGTGGTGCACCTAGCAGAACAGGCCACCTGCCAAACTGGGTGGTCCCCTTTTAAAAAATAAATAAATAAAAGAAGTGAAGAGAGCCCAGGTGGCACATCTACCACCAAAAAAACAAAATGATGATCAGGAAAATAAAAAAGGAAGGAATGGTACAGTCAGCAAGGGTGGTGCAGACAGCGAAACAGAAAAAGGAAAGATGTCTTGCAGCCAGAAAAAAGAGTAAGTCTCATGCGCCTTAAAAAACAAAAAACGGTGGTGTGTGTAGCAAAAACTTCATCTCGTTCAGAAAAAAGAAGAGGAAGTCAACAAAAAGCAAGGGAAAAGGTCCGGTAAAAAAAAGAATGGAGAAAGAAATATAAAAGGGGAAGAAGTGGTGCAACTAGAAAACAAAGGAAAGCCCATATGCCTCATTGGACAAAGAGACATAATCAAAAAGCAGTGGTGAGCATAGCAAAATACATCATTTTGGTTGCAAAAAAAAATGACAGAGAGAGCTTAGTCAGAACAAACTAAACAAGGTTGGTGCACTTAGAAAAGGAACTATCTTGCTTCAAAGAAGACGTTGTCAATCTACAAACCATCTCGGTTCCACATAAGACTATTTCAGTTCAGAAACCATCCTGGTTGTGAAGTCCGTGTCGGGCTATCAAGAGGCAGAAGTGTGGATGTGTGAAACTTTATTAGGCCCGGCCTACTATGTAGTATCACTTAAATCCCAAATCCCTAGTGTACGGTATAATCTAATTCAGTTTATATGCTTCATGCTCAATGTTTATTCATCATAATCAAGTCTGACGTTACACGGTAAAATTATCTTAATACGATATGCTAACGTCCATTACATTGTCTGTGAAATATCTCATGCTCAATAGTTGCTTCATAATTAAATATGCTAGCATTAACAATATTATCTATTCAATCAACATCTGCTGCTTAAAATACGTTCATCCATGATATTGTCTGTATTAGTTCCATATATGCTAGCATCAAAAGAATATTGTCAGTACAATGCTTCCTAATTAATATTTGCATTATAGTATTAAGTTATATGTTAGCTTTTATTGTTGTATGCACAATTAACATCATTTTCATAATATTATATGCTCAATGACCAACATGTATGGATGATAAGTGGCAAGACCAGCATGAACATCATGTCGATAAACTATATAATAGTCGTGGAGCCTTGTTCTTATTTGTAAACAAGTGAAAGTTAGATTATGGTGAAAATTTCAAAAAGGGGAAAATCTTAAAGATTAAGATCTTTGTGAGCGAATCAACAACATGGTTACAACCAACCCAGTTCTACAAAGCGAGATGATAAAATGTCAAAGGTCAATGGCCACAGCCAACCCAGTTCTACAAAGTGAGATGATAAAATATCAAAGGGAAATGGCCACAACCAACCCAGTTCTACTAAATGAGATGATAAAACGTCAAAGGGCAATGACCACAGCCAACCCAATTCTACAAAGCGAGATGATAAAACGTCAAAGGGAAATGGCCACGGCCATCCCAGTTCTACAAAACGTGATGATGAATTGCCAAAGGGAAATGGTTATGACCAACCTAGATCTACATTACCCAGATGATGAATTGTTAAAGGGCAATGGTTACGACCAACCCAAATCTACATTACCAAGATGATGAATCATCAAAGGGCAATGGTTACGACCAATCCAAATCTACATTACCGAGATGATGAATTGTCAAAGGGAAATGGTTGCGACCAAACCCCAATCTACACTACCGAGATCGTGAATTATCAAAGGGCAATGTTTATGACCATCTCAGTTCTACGCTACCAAAATCATGGCTTCTTAAAGGGAAACAATTACAATAATTCGGGAGCAACGACATCAATAACACTTAAAAAAAAGAAGAAAGATGGACAAGACCATCGTAAACTGATGCTATAGAAAATAAGATAAGCTCCAAAAGAAACCTAACATCAAATCAGATCTTAATCCCCAATTCACAGGATGATAATCCCCCTAAATACAAAAATGACCTGCGGGCTAACCCAAGAAAAACACTTGGATCAAATTTGGAAGTAGGGGTGGAAAAAGGCCAGCCGACCTAACAGGGGCCTATGACGTGGCCTATTTAAAGCCTGACCTAGCCTGTTTAATAAAGAGGCTAGGTTTAGGCTTTTTAAAAAGCCTATTTAAGTAAAAAGGCTAGATACAAGCCTTTAAAAAAGCCTATTAAGCCTAATAGGCCGGCCTATTAAATCTTAATATATACTATAAATTTTATAAATATAAATAAAATATTATTTTTTTCAAAAATTAATATATATATATATAATAAATTTTATAAATTTAAATACAATAAATTTTTCTAATATGTTTATAAATTAGGCTTATTTAGAGGGCTTGTTAAAAAGGCCTATTAGCCTATTTAGTGGCTTGTTGGCATATTTAATATAGAATTGTTGGCTTTTTTAGAGATCATAGGACAAAGTAGGCCTACTAATAGGCTTTCTGGCCTTATAAGCTAGGCTTAGCCTGAAAAATGAGCCTATGATAAGCCAATAGGCCAGGTTTAGCTCCATCAATTATAAAACAGGCCTGGCCTGACCTTTTTTCACCCCTATTTGGAAGGATATGGCCATCTATGGACGACAATTCCTCGAGATACTAAACAATACCTACGGGTCACTCCAAGACAAAGTACTTGGACCAAATTCGGCGAGGCTATGACCATCTCGAGAAGATAATCCCCCGAGATACTAAAAAGGGCCTACGAGCTATTCCAAGGCAAAGTACTTGGACCAAACTTGACAAGGCTACGGCCATCTCGGGACGACAATCCCCTGTATATCAAATAAAAAGGCCACAGGCCATTCTAAGAAAAATACTTAGATCAAATTTGAAAAGGCCACATGCTACCTTGAGATGTTCTCTCCCTGAAATACCAAGAAGGGCCAAAGGTCATTCCAAAATACAAGTTCTTAGAATAAATTTGAAGAGACTATGTGCCATCTTAGGATGTCCTTCCCTCGGAAAAATTATAAGGCCGATGGTCGTCCCAAGAGGAAAAGTCCCCCAAGACAATATCAATGAGGCTAATAGCCATTCCGGAATGAAAGTCTCCCGAGATAATACACAGTATGTCATAGGCCACTCCGGGATAGGAGTTCCCGGGAAACCACTACAGGATAAGAGTTCCCCGAAAAATATGTAAAAGAATCATGGACTAAGATTCTAAATCAAGAGGGAAATCCTCTCTGAAAATAACATTGGTAGAGAAATTTGGAGAAGGCTATGAAACATATAAGATACGAATATGTTGAACGAGCAACTAATTCGGGATGAAGGTTGACTGTTATAAGCTGAAAAGGGAAAAGGCTTTTTGCCAATTGATCAAGAAAGTATCATGAATTGATTCCAGGAAATAGTTATGACAATGTACTTACAAGAGATTAAATCCCTTCTAAATCACGGAAAACGAGATTATGCTCTAGTAGAATAAACACATCAAGCTATGGATATCAACTATATGTTTAAATTGGTCTGTGGCCAAAGCGTGAAAGAAGTACAAAGGTTCGTTACAGAAGAAATGTTAAAATAATTAGAAAAGTAAAATTAAATGACAAATTTATTAGAAGATAACTCAAGAGGCTTTGGCTTCACCAACAGTAGCGCCATGATCTTCTGGAGGGCGCAAAGATCAAAAGGAGCAAGCACCCGCAAAGCTGAATTGAACACCGAGATTCAAAAATCATATTATCTTAACACAATCTCTGAAGGCATTGATAAGTGAAAATTATATGTATTTTTGTGCTTTAAATTATGCACTTATCAATGTGTTTTAAGTTGATTTTGATGGAAAAATAGCCAACTTTCGTAATTGCAAGTCTTAGGTAAAATTATTGTTCCTTTAGTGTTTTTATATTGAATTGATGCTAATTACATTAATTTTAACTTAGGTTGGAGCTTGGACGAGTTGGAGGCTTGGAAAATGGCTAGAAGAGGCTTAAAATGCAATTTTTGAATTTCAGGCCAAATAAGCGTGGCGATTTTTCACTTATTCTCTTGCTTATCCAGATCTTTTGGGCGTGGAGAAAATTTAGGAGCATTTTAAATTAAATTGATTTATATTCTCTCAAAATATCTTTTAAATTCCATCCATCTATATTTTTGGAGTTGATGATTATCTTAATTTGATTTATTTTCATTTATCTTGATCAAATAATAATATTTTATGTTTTGATGTGTAGATAAGCGAAGTGCATAGCAAGGAAGCGCCTAAAACATCATGATAGATCCTATTGGAAGATTTGTGGACTAAATAATTCATAGAGTGTTGTATTTTATCTTATCTTTAATCAACAAAAGCCATGTCTTAGATTCTATAAATACATGTAATTAGTGCTAGGTCGAGGGAATGCAGACCATAAGACATCGCTTCTCTCTCTTCTCTCTCTAGACTTAGTTTTCTCTAGGTTTAGCTTCTCCTTGTGAGGGAGAAGATGTGATGGGGTTGAATCTTAACGCAACATCTCAAGAACTCCGGGAGGATTCATTCATGGAGCACGAAGGAGGAAAGAGAAAGACAAAACGTTTCCACCAGCCTCAGTCCTCTTCTTTGGAGTTTCTTCCATCCCTCTTCTCCTTTCTTTACGTTTTATTTTATAGTTTACTATATTTGGATCTTTATAGATTTGATTACGTTGAAGTTTGACCGTTTCTTTATTAATCTATGAAGTATTTTAGTTGTTTGAGTATATATGTTGTGCTTAATGCTTTTGGGTGCGTAGCTAACATTCAATTGAATTGATTACTCGTATTGAGACTGGAGACGGTAATATATGAGTGTGATTCTTGCATATTATACTGTGTACGTTGTAGATCTAGAGATCAACTATACTTGCAGGTGGTTGTTGTGAGTTCTTGGGTTTAATACTTATCTTGGGCTTAGGAGAGTCAAGGGATTGACCTCTTACGTTAAAGTCAAAGGTTATTGAGTAAAGGAATTGATCATTAATTAACTTTTTGAACTTGGCTATCAACAAGAAAATATGGAGTAGATTCATGAGGCTTTTGGTAATTCAAACGGGGCTTTGTCTTTGAAGTCCCCGGATGGGTAACTAATTCGTATTTGATCTTAGATGAAGCTTTAATTCTAGTTTTTCTTTTCTATAAAATCTTCTCTTGGTTGAGTAGAAAAGAACTAAATTTAAGGCTCAAATCCTCACCTGGTTCTATGATTGTTAATACATTGCGAAAACACATGAAATATGCCACAATCGTAGCATTCTTGACCTATGCACATATTCATCAATCAAGCACCAATTAGACACTTCAAGAGCATACAATTTTGCAATGAAAGTCATGAGTAATCCTAAGTGTCTAGTGCACATGCATCATCTCTACTTGAATATAGAATCAATACCATGCCACAACCAATTACAATACAATCAACAAACTAAGGAGTTCCAATCTACAACCAACTAATCAAGACTAGAAAAGGAAGGTTGAGAAAGTACTCCCCTTTGAAGACTGATCCTCATGCTTTGATGTTGCAACAAGTACCAAGTATCCTATGCTCCAAGAGTCAAGGCACCTATAAAATAAGAAAAAATAAAACAAAACAAAGCAAACATATAATAATACCAAACAGGCATGGATTGCCTCCTATGAAGCGCTTGTTTAACGTGTCTAGCTTGAGGTAGCCCTTCATGGAGGTTTAAAATTTGAAACATGTAATCTAATAAATGTGTAAGTGTCTTGGAATAATGGAGGTGACATTCATGTTTATGTTCTTAAGGATACTTGAAGAACTTGGGGAACCATGGAGTCCTTTGATATATTCTTGATATCCAAACTCTATCATAGATTTCCTCCTGTTGAATTATAGAGTCAATCAAATTACTTTTAAGAATATTATAGTAGAGTTTCTTTAACTTCTTTCAAATCTTCTACTTTTGATTCTTTCAAATCATCAACTCTCAAACATTCTACCCTTGGGTTGGCTACCATCTCTCCAAGAAAAGTTTCTCGGGATCTTTTGGATAGTTGCTTTGAGAGTTGATCAATTTGATTATCAATATTCATCATAAATTCATCATGAGTCTTCCATTCATTGCATAAAAGATAATAATGCAATCTCTAAACTTGGAGAAATAACTTGATGAGCTTGCCTCACCTCATGTGATTTTTGAATTGCATTACCATATGGTTGATTCAACTCTTGAGCACAACTATCTTGAGGGTTTGGCATGTAATGAGATGTATCCGATTGAAGATAATTTGAACTTTGGTAGGAAAAATACTGATGACTCATCATGCTTGGAAGGTAGTTGTTTGTTTGAGGATAGAACTTACTACTTGGTGCGTAATATTGAGATTGATAAGAGTTACCAACCTCAAATGAACCACAAGCACCATTTAAATGGTTACCTACACAAAAATCACAACAATGCAAAACTTGCAACTATTGAGAAATAGAGTTTCGATAAGTATAAATGATATTTTTATTTTTAAATTCCAAGATTCAAAGACAAAGCAAAACGTGAGAACAAAACAAAACAATAACATAACAAACAACGGAAAACAAAAATATGAATATGAACAATGAGAATGAAGAGTTCAAACTAGTAGCCGCCTCGGGACTATTGATATCTAATCAATAGTCACTGGCAACGGCGCTAGAAACTTTTTGGCATTTTACCATGACGACAAGCACTACAAGAAAAACTGTAAATAGCCACCAACAGTTGCCACCGAAATTTGATAGTGGCAAATTGCCACCAAATTGCTACCGCTCTGACACTAATTACGTTAGTGAGTATTTTACCGTTGAAATGGCCATTGAATTTGTTAGTGGAAAACAAAACAGTAGCAAGTCAATTGCAAACTCGGTGGCGGGTTTTCTTTTTTTAATTTTTTTTCTTTTTGAAAAGAATTTAAATTTGCCATCGATGCCACAGACCAATTTCGCTGGCCGGTTACTAAATATTCGGTGACAGTTATTTAATTGTTTGCCACTGAAATTAAGCCAGCGGACAGTGAATTTTTCGGTGGCAGAAAATTGAAAACAAAACCGTTTCCTTCGTTGAGCGCTAGACTTCCTCGAGCCATCTCCTTCCTCGAACTATCCTCATAAACCCTAGCTCCCAAATTTCTGAAATTAATCGCTAAAAATCATCATCATCGTTGCTTTGGTTGGATGTGCTATTGGTCCTCCTCCACCGTTCTCTCTATTCTCACTGTTCTCACTGTTTTCTCCGTTCTCTCAATGGGGTAAGTGTCCTTTGGTTCATTCTTGTGGATGCTGCCGTGTTTCCACCGTGAGAACATTTCAATTCCAAACCTCACCGTCTCCTTCACTCTTTCTCTCTGCTACTAACTATAAAGTTCGTTCCAGCATCAACAGCACTGGTTATGGTTTTTCCGGCGACTCAGGCTCCGATAGAGAGCAAAAATCAAATTACTCCAGTGTGCGTTTGGAGGAAACCGTTGACAGCGGAATCGAATCTAGAAAACTCAGACTTGATAGTTGGATTTCTTCTCGAATCAACGACACCAGCAGAGCTCGCGTGCAATCAAGTTTATTTTAAAGCAGGACTCATTCATGTCAATGGCCGTGTGGTTGATAAGGTATTCTCAATGCGGATTCTGTGTTATATTCTGATTTTCCAGTGCTATTTTTGCTTTCATTTTGGATATGTCAGCGAGGAATTGCAGTACCTATGTATGACTAACTTGGTTTGTGTTTGAAAACATGTTTCTATTCTCCTAAAAGGAATTTTCATGTAAATCTACATTGAGTACTGCTATATATTTGTGTTATTCTGTTCTGGAATATTCCTATGTATGCTTTATTTTTGTATGAGAAATGTGCTTTGTGTTAAGAATTCAGAAGTGTGATAATTTATTATAGGAAGCTTGGAATAAATTCAATTAAGAGGAGCTTTTCTAATCTCAGATTCACATAACTACTTCAAGATAGTTTACTGTAATTCC
Source organism: Cyamopsis tetragonoloba (assembly GCA_037177725.1). NCBI lineage: Eukaryota > Viridiplantae > Streptophyta > Magnoliopsida > Fabales > Fabaceae > Cyamopsis > Cyamopsis tetragonoloba. Next base: position 46,328,022 of record CM074119.1, on the reverse strand, counting down.
ATTCTGTTGTGGGGAACCATAAACCTATTTCAGCTGCCAGCAGCTTAAATTAGTACACACTGTAGTGGCTATAGTGTTCTTCGATCTTATAGTTCGTTAAGATTAGGCAATTGTTCGGAAAAGGTAGTTTATAGCTTTTTTATGTAGTTTATATCTTATAAGTATAAGTCAGTAGCTATAAGGTCATCAAAATTCCAAAGCTCACAAGCTAAGGCTAACAAGAGAGAATGCTCTCCAAGAAATCTCAATTTCATTCAATGATCAAAAGTTTTTTTACAAAAGACCTAATATGGGTATTTATACTACTACCTAGAGGTCCAAAAGTGGCACATAAAAAAATATGGCAGCCCCTAAAATTGAAATACAACCTAGGGACTAAAAACCAAAATTAAAAATGTCTAACATAAATGTGAGCTAAGACACAAAACTCACAATTAGTACAAAATAATCCAAACCTAACAATTTAATCCCTAAGACAAACTTTTGTTTGTAAAACATTAAAACAAGTTGGAAAATCTTCAATGTTGTCACTTGTTTGCTCTTCTTGAAACTTCAATCATCAAGCAATCCATGATCACATCACCATCCCTTTCTTTCTACTAAGGCTTATTTTGTATACTTGTTTCTAGTCCATTACCATGTTTTGGGCCTCTTGCTAGTAATGGCTCTTTTAGGGTTAGTTGGGCTTATTTCTTGTAAGCCCATTAGGTTAGTCTTAGTTGCTTTGATACATAACCTTGTTATTTTCTCTTTTTCATTGCAATTTAGATTCATTTTACACAAAATCTATTATGGTATCTATGAGTCTTCCCTTCCTTTGGCCTCCATGGCACTAGGGTTTTTTCTCACCCTTTTCCTTCTTCACATTCCCACCACAACAACGACGTTAGGGTTTCCTCGCCCTTTGTCTTCTTCCATTTTCCACCGCAATGTTCACACTGGATTCCTTTTCCCCTCGCCTTCTTCTCTTTTCTTCTACAACGAAGACATTATTTTCCCTTCTCTTTCATCCAAATGTCTTCTTCCTCTCTCTCCTTGCCTTATTTTGCCTTACTCTTGATTCTAGTTTTAAATCTTGGTTTAAAAGTTAGATTTTAAAGTCACCATTTCAGATCTTGTGGCTCCAGTGAGTTCTCCACGGCAGTGGTTCAGATCCGAATGCAAAGGCCCTTGCATATTGAGCAAAACAAGTGATGAAGAAAGAGGAGGTTTTTTCATTTTTCTAACTTTTGGGATTTTTTTCCTAGTAAGTTATACCGATCTAATAATTTAGCAAATTTCTATTTATTTTTTGTGTCTTTTATTTTTTCTATTATTTATGCCGAACTTATCATATTTTTAGAGTGATATTTTGAGCATTTTCTACCATTCTACTTACATTAAATGCTCTAAATACTCTATGTTAATAGCTATAGCTGTAGCTCATAATAAAAAGGAGGGAGTTGGGCCATGGTATAGAAATCTCATCCTATTTGAATTAGAAAGATTGATTAGACAAAAAAAATAAGACTATAAATCCTATAGTGTAATGACATTTATACAACTTGTTATTATAAATATGTTGATAAGAAACAAAGCCTAATTTTGTATTCCAATATGTCGAACAATGGTCATCTAGTTTTCCTCTAGAAGCAAGTATATACATTGTATTTTCCGGTTTAGTTTTCCATTTTATGCTTGTAGGTTTTTTACTAGAGTAGGTGCAATGACTGTAATTAACAAATTTTTTGAGTAAAGCATATGTTGTAGAGAAAATTTGTGTTATTCTTTTTGTATTGAAGGTAAAACCGCATCCTCTATTTATGAGCTTAATAAGTCATTGAAATCTATTAAAGTTAAAAAAAAATCTCATATTTTCCTAACGTTGGCAATTTTTCCAATATTAAATATAATAATTGTCACAATTTATTACCCGAATTCCATTAATATTTCTAATGGTAATGTTGCTAATGTTAATGGCAACTTTTTATACACCAGGTTGTTGGTCCTAAAAATCAACCAGCAAGTATATTCTAAAGATATTCGTTTTTATCAATTTCTCAACTCATGGCTCACTAGTAGAACTAGGTGCCCTAGTACCACTTAATTGTCGAATTGAGTTTAATAACATTAATTGCAATAGTTTGTGTACCAAATAAAAAAAATCATGTATATATGTTATTAATAGATTATTATATCATTGTTATAAAACTAAGGATAAAGACAGAAATAATAAAAATATCATAAAAACCATAATATTTGTTAAATAATACTAAAACATTATAAAAATCAAAATACCTAATGAATAAAAGGTTTCTTTCTTATATATATAGACAAATATTTACGAAGTGTACGCTCTCTTCGTGAGCATGTGTTAACATGTTATTAGCTTTTTCTCAATATAAATACGAAGAGCTTTTTCCCCTTAAGTGTGTTAATATATTACTCGCATAACTAACTGCTTTCAAACATCCTAGTTGACTCTGTTGCAGGTTCATTGTCACTTGATTTACACAATGCCCTGACTACCATCATATTAGCTAGATTACATAAAGTTAACTATGATTCTACATATTTTCTTGTGTGTTTATCTTTTTTAGACCTAATTCCATCAAGCTTGACTCTACCATTTATTCCTTATATTTTCTGCATTCTTTATGCTCCGTTTTTGTGTGTATATTCTCCAAAGATGGTACCTAATAGCATGTATTTGAAGATAATATCATATATAATGCACAAATATACGATCAAAGTATAGCACACTCCTTGCACTAGGAATACTTCAACATGTGGTTAGCTTGTTTTCCCTGGTATCCCTTCTTACAATACTACGCCTAATTCCAAATTGTCAGTTATGCTTCTTTTATTGTGTTTTGGAATCGTATGTTTCTGTTCTAGGTGGGTGTTGATTGGGAAACTGGTGAATGATATATTATTTATATTTCAAGCTTGAATTCTTAATTTTAATATTGCTTAAGTTGACAATAATTGCTAGGTATTATTGATAGTATTGATCTTTCAGTTAGCTCTGAAAGATAGAGAGGAGGAAAGGGGATGAATTGACAATTGAGTCTAAGTCTTACCCATAGGCTGTTGCATCTACTCTGACCAGATGTAGGACTTTGTGCGACATGGGACAAAAAACTCTTCAAAGGTTTATGATGGACCGGTTTATTTGATATGCTAAAGTAATGTGGTAAGTAACATTTTATTTTATTCACTTTCCTCTTATGAGATACATTTAATTTGTCTCTTTCTAATCTTGAATATTCATTACTAAATTCATTTTTGGAAGTTAGTAAATCTTTCAATTTTTTATTGAATGGGTAAATGAAATGATGAAAATAAGTTATTTATATTAGATATTTACCATGATAGCAGGACAATGACAAGTTTCTAGCTACCTTTAAAAAAATACAGCTTTAAAGTGACAATTATAACACGGGCGCTATCGCCCGAGAGAAGGTAGAAGTTTCTCCCATCTCCTACTCCTTCAAGTGACCATAGGACGGTGCATGCTTTGAATTCATACTACAACTATTTTCCAAAGTTCTTTTCATCATGTCTGATGTCTCCTATCATAGTTCCATGCACACAACATTAGCATATTAGCTTGTAGATGTTGAGAGTTGAGAAACAGATAGCACCTTTTAGCAAAGGGTGTTGGGGACATGGGTTTTTTTTTTGTGTCTCAAATTTAGTTGGAAATAAATTGATTTCTAAGTTCTCTCTCACATGACCAAGAAAAAGTTCTTTCTCCTTTTATTGATCTAAACCAAGGTTGGGAGTATATGCCCAAGGGGATTACCAACTTAAGCAAATTGTTAAAGGCTTACTGTGAAGTCCTCTGTTCTATCCCTTTTAGTGAATAGTTTTGGATTATGTTTATGGTTTTTTTATTAAGCTACCATCACAAAACAATTTATAATATGCACATTTAGAAGTTGCCAACTGACCACTCACAATAGGTTCACCACAAATACAAAAGACTTTGGATGAATATATTAAATCTATAGTAGGAAAATTACCATCATTTATTTATTTTTTTCCTCTTTTATGCTATAACCTTTTGTTTTATGTTTGCCATATATAAAATATTACTATAATACTTTGACTTTTATGTTAACTAGTTATTATTTTAGGTTTTGCTATCTCTATTAGAAAAGCATGATAAATTCATGCTCATCAAGGAGTTGGTCCATAGATGGTCAAACCACAAGGTCATGGTCCGACTATTATCACGCTTCTTATATTATGTTGATTATTACTTCATTTTGTGACACTCATTTCCAAAGTTCAAAACATCTTGGCATATTTGCTTATTTTTTTATTTCATCAGTTATCTTAATATTTTAAGTTGTTATTTTTTGGAGAATTCCCCGTGATGGAAGGAGACGATGGGGGCCTGAAAGCCTTCCCATGTTGAAGAAGAAGAAGACCCCGTGGCAGGAACGACGGGGGCAGCCCCTACACAAATTGAAATAAACCAGAGTTAACGACATCAAAGCATTAGCTAAATTATGAATTTTGCCACACACATAAGTATAAAAGATTACTCGAAATAAAGATGTGGATTAACTAACCTCTTTGACGGTTCAGAGCAAGTCCAACGGTCTCCGTCTCCTCATCATCCGAGATTGATATCTCGTTTTCAGGAGCGGGTTGGGCTGCTTCCAAGACAGGAGGGGGAGCAGCAGAAGGCTTCTTGCCTCCTCGGAGGATCAATTTCCTCTTCTTTGCAGCTTGAGCCTCCGATGAACCCGCCATGACATCGGCCATCTCTACCTCCGAACCTTGGGACATTCCAGGAGATTGAACCCCATGGTCAGTTGTCAGCTCTCGGACCAAATTCTGGGCCGGGGACTCCTTCTTCCCTTTCTTCGTCAAGCCCCCTGTCTTTTTCATCAATTGGGCATATCCCAACATGATAGCAGCTGAAAAGAAAGACAATAGCAAAATTAACAATATGAGCAGAAATAAAAAGAGAGTGACATGTGCTTTAAAGGGCAATAATAAAATTATAATGAAACTGTCTAAGATGATTTTACCCATGGTATCAGCCCGGCTAACACAGCGGCCTTGAATCACGACTTTGCACCGAATGAGCCCGTGCTTCCCGGTGAACTCCCGGAGTCCAGCAATCACAGCATGTTCAGAATCCAACAAGGAAGCCTCGTTGGTAATGAATGACTTTGTCTCCCGGAGATAATGCTCGTATGATCAGTATAACGAGAACAACGGAGACCCGGTGGGACTAGTCCAGAATGGATACTCCTCCCCAGTGTATAACACCTTAAAATACAAGTCCTTAAAAGGAGGGAAGGAATCCTCAAGGAGCTGGAAGAAGAAATGATCTTTCCGTTGACGAAAGGAGATGAACCCAAAGTCGGAAAGATGATAAGGGGCAAAAGGATACAAGAACAAGTTATTGGAACTCTCCCTGTTGTTAGCCCAACAAAAAATCTCAAAAGCGTTGATCAAGCCCTAGGCGTTGGGATGAACTTGTGATGGTGCTACTTCAAGTTGGTTAAGAATCTCAATTTGAAAACTTGAGAAAGGGAAGCGCAGGTGAACGAGCCGGAAAAAGCACTCATAAACCATTAGAAAGTCGGGGGCACCTTGGCGAGGCCGGGACCCGATCCTTTCATTGGGATCCACGCGCTCGGCCTTGTACAGGGTAACGGGACCAGAAGGGACATCATCTTTTGGGGTCACCCCAGGGAAATGCATCGCATCTCGAAATTCCACGTCAGCGACATGGAATTTCAATGTCGTGTTAAGTCCGGATGGGACTTGGAGAATATCATGGTGAATCCAATACATTCTCCGTACGTCCCGTATACCCCTAAGCTTCTTAGGGACTTCAATCCTGGCAGCTTCTTTCGGACTCCGAACCCGACACGAAAGGTGAAGCCGACATTGGTTCTACAACAGAAATAGGAGGGACAAAAAGAGGGTCAGAAGAATTTGAATCAGAAGAGTTAGATGAATTATTGGAAGAATTAAAACTAGAAGTTGCAGACGAAGAACAGATTAACAAGGGGGCAATAGGATGTAAGGTGGACGTTACAGCATTGTCACTATCCTCAGATGACTCATCATAATCATACTTACCCATACTATGCCTTAAGGGTATGGGGGCAACGGATTCAGAATATGGAGCCCCTGAGAAGGGGATAATCTGGGGATTTCCAGGAACGATCTCCCCAAAGGCTTCAGGCCCAGAAGGGGGAGTAGGAATATGATGATCACTACCATCGCAGGGTTCAGGCCCAGAAGGGGAACCGATGAAATAACCAACTTCCTCAGAAAGGCTTTCTTTTGGGGGAAAGTTAGTAGGCCTCCTAGGAGTAGACATTTCTTAAAAAAGATCAAAAAAGAAAGAAAACACACAGGAAAAGCGATTAGGGAATGAAGAAGGTACTTGGAAATGGTGAGGCGAGAAGGACCAAGGAAAGCTGGAAGATAGCAAGATGGAGTTGACAGCAAGAAAAGGAAGAAGAAAGCTTTCACGCAGAGGAAAAACTTGAAAGGCAGGGAAGAGTTTTAGGTTAAGAAATGGAGTACTTATAGAGAGAAAAAGAGGAGATGAAACGTGAAGAAGAAGTGACGGCGTGGGGTGCAATTAATGCGCACAGGCCTGACGTCACTAAATGATGATGGGCGCGGCCCACAAAGGGTCAGGACCAATACCACAGAGACACGTGCCAAGGCCTAAACTGACAAATAGGAGTCGAAACAGCAGCGACTTTGGAGGATAATATGTCACCAGGACGGGTCAAAGTCATAAGTCAACGGCATGCCGAATGACATACCGAAGACTTGGGGGCAATTGTTATACCCAAGTCGTTGGTCCCATGTCGTGTACACACGACATCGGGACCCGACATAAGGCACAGGGGACATCACCCCCACGTGAGGACCGTTACAGATCCGTAACTACCGCCGCAATTCACGGAACTGAGACAATGACAGGTTTGACTTTGGTGACTTTGTTTACCCTATACATACATGTGACTAGTCTTCATTCGGTACATTTTCATAACTCTAGATCTGAGAATTCCTACTTAAGACACACAACTGACTTGATCGTCGGAGTGCTTGCAGGTACCCCCCTCACCGCTAGGTGAGTGGCCGGAGATATCCAACCACCGCACCAGAGATCAGATAGGAGGCCAGATCCGCCATGCCAAGAGCATGGTAGAACAGATTCGCTGTGAGGAGAACTGCACTGCTATTGTGGCACCAGATGGTTGGTGTTGTTGACGAGGAGGAGGAATGAAGTTCTGTAATAATTTGCACAACTTTCCAATGACTATGTAGAGGTTTCTGCATAAACTGACACAATTTATTGACAGTGTATGATAAATATGGTCAGGTGATTGTTGTATATTGCAAAGCACCCACGACTGATCTATAGAGAGTGGGATCCGAAACTTCATCTGTGCCATCAGAGAGTAGTTTCAGAGTTGGTGCCATCGAGGTCTTCATAGGTTTGGCATTAAACATATTAAGTCGTGTGAGAAGATTAGTAAGGTATTTTGTTTGGCTCAAATGAACACCTCCATCAGAGTCTCTTTGCACCTTAACTCCAAGAAAATAATGAAGAGGGCCAATGTCTTTAAGGGAGAAGACATGATTTAGTTTGGAGATGAGGTGAGTGATGACTTTGGAAGAATTGCTGGTTATTAATATATCATCAACATAGATGAGGAGGTAGACAAGGAGGTTTGCTTGGTTGAAGATGAAGATAGAGGTATCACATTTGGCTTGCTGAAAACCAAAGGAAGTGAGAGTAGTAGCCAATTTTTCAAACCAAGCTCTAGGAGCTTGTTTTAGCCCATAGAGAGCTTTCTTTAATTAACAAACTAGTTGCGGATTAGAGCTTTCAAAACCTGGTGGCAGTTTGAATCGTGCCATTTAGGAAAGCGTTGTCAATGTCAATTTGATGGAATGGCTAGTTCTTCGATACTGCTATGCTGATCACAGTTCTGATTGTAACAGGACGAATGATAGGGATGAATGTGTCTTTATAATCAAAACCTTTCTTCTGACTGAACCCTTGAGCTACCAACCTATCTTTATTCTTTTGAATAGACCCATCACGATTGTATTTCACCCGAAAGATCCATTTATGTCCAATGCTTTTTCTGTCAGCAGGGAACTTCACCAAATCCCACGTTTGATTCTTGAGTAAAGCCTGATACTCATTCTGCATTGCTGTCTTCCAATCTGCTGAGGAGAGAGCTTCTGATAAACTGCTGGGCACAGTGTGAGCAAGCAAGGCTTTGGGCTTGAAAATCCCTGCCTTAGCTCTAGTGGTCGTGTGATGCTGATTCACAGGTATAGAATGAGCAGGGGAAGGTGAACTTGGTGGAGCCGTAGCAGCAGTTGAAATGGAAGGATGAGTAGTGATTTCTGCAGATATTGGATTGACAGAATTTGGAACAGGTTCCATAGAGCTCCGTTGGGATGAGGCACCTATTAAAGGAACAACATTAGAGTCTGGTGGTGCTGTGGTTGGTGTAGAGATGACCTGTTGAGAACAGTTGTTAGGCATTGCTGTTGGGATGGCTGGAGCATAGGTTGAGGGAGCCTCTTTTGTTATTGAACCCTGTGACAAGAAATCTGGACAATCCTTGAAAGGAAAACAATTTTCATAAAAAATAACATGTCTTAATAGATATATTTTCCCACTTGATGAAAGACATTTATAGCCCTTATGCAATGACGAATAACCAACAAAGATACACAGTTCAGATGTGAAATCTATTTTGTGCTTATTATAGTCTCTTAAATGAGGATAACAAGCACAACAAAATGGCCTAAATATAGAGTAATCAGGATTTTTGTTAAAGAGAATGTTAAATGGTGACCTCATTTTAAGAGACTGAGATTGTAATCTATTAATGACAAAAATAGCACACGCAAAAGCATCTGTCCAGTAATTATGAGGAAGGGAAGAAGCAGATAACAGAGTTAAACCAGTTTCACAAACATGGCAATGTTTCCTTTCAGCACACCCATTTTGTTCGTGTGTGTGTGGACAACTAAATCTGTGAAGAACACCATGATCTTGCAAGAATTTACATACAGGAAGGTACTCTTTACCCCGATCTGTGTGCAAACATTTCAACTTAGTGTTAAATTGCAACTCAGTCATTGCCTTAAACTTCAAAAAATTAGCGTATACCTTAGATTTATTCGTCATAAAGAAAAGCCAAGTAAACTGGGAGTATGTATCAATAAAACTCACATAATAACGGTAACCTTCCCTTGAAGGATAGGGAGAAGGTCCCCACACATCTGAAAAGACAAGTTCAAGAGGAGCATTATATATAGAAGTTGAATCATAGAAAGGTAAATGTTTTGATTTTCCAATGCAACAAGATGAACATACAAAGGAATCAGTAGTTTTATTGTGAACAAAAGGAATATTACACAATTTGAGAACATGATTCACAGCCTTGGTAGAGGCATGAGCTAACCTAGAATGCCATTTAGCAAGTGTACTATCTATTTGATTACGTGTAACAAAATGATTCACTTCAGGATGCACAATGTCATAGCAGGTAGGAGTCAAAAAGTTCAGATTTCTAAAAACATATAGTCCTTTCTTAGCATAGCCTTCAAGAAGCAGTTTCTTGGTCACCTGGGATTTAACATAGCAATGATTTGGGTGAAATTCAAAATAAACATCATTATCTTTAGCAAATTTATTAACACTAAGAAGATTCTTAGAGATGTTAGGAGCATGTAATAGTTTAGAAAGAGTTAAAACAGTTTATTTATCTTTAGCTAAAAAGGAGGAACTACCAATATGATTGATATTAATGGCTGAACCATTACCCATATGAATTTGAGCATTACCAGAATATTCAGTTTTGTTCATCAGATTGGAAGAACCTAGAGTCAGATGGTTGGTTGCTCCAGAATCCGGGTACCAGCTATCATCAAAGTTGAATGTGTGGCTTGGGGAAGCTACCATTGCTTGGACATTGGATTGATTTTGATTACTTGAGTGATTTGGCTGTTGGTTCTGATTTGGAGTTTGTTCAGGGTGTTGCGTTTTTAACCATGAATGTGCGGAAGCATCATTAATGGAGTTCTCAAGCGTAAAGGCGAGGAAGCAGAGAACGGAAGAAGCAGAGAATGAAAAACAAAACTTTATTGATGATGTATTAAGAATTACATTATCCAAAAAAAGAAAAAGAAGAGGGTATATATACAAGGAAGAGAAGAGGATCGAGAGGGAACAGAAAGGGAAAATATAAGGATGAGGAATAACAGAACATAACAGATATAACTGAAAATAACTAATCTTTGGAATGCATCTCTGTAGGGGTATTTGAGAAAAGAAAGAAGGGGCTCTTTAACAAAACTTAAAACGAAACTCTTATTTTGCTGACCGGTCTTTTCGCTGCTTTCTTCCATGGCTTTCTGCTTCTTCTGATTTTTCGTGAGGATCATGCTGGGATTCATGATCAATGTTCTTCATCTCTGACACGCCCCCTCAAGCTGGAAGGTAGATGTTCTTCATTCCAAGCTTGGCTTCTGCATCTTCGTACGGTCCTTTGGCAAGGCTCTTGGTGAAAATGTCCGCTACTTGAGAATTGCTCTTTATCACCATGAGTTGAATAATTCCTTTCTCAACAACATCCCTGACAATGTGGTAGTCAAGCTCTATGTGTTTGGTACGCTCATGGAACACATGGTTGTTACCTATGTATACTGCAGACGGGTTGTCGCAGTACAGAGGGATGGGAATATTTGCGCTGATGTGAAAATCCTTGAACAACTTTAATATCCATTTAACTTCACATGTTCCATGAGCCAGTGATCTGTATTCTGCTTCTACTGAAGATTTCGATGGTGTGTTCTGTTTCTTGCTTCTCCAAGTAATAAGGGAAGTACCAATGAAAAAACAGTAGCCTGAGGTAAACTTTCTTGTTTCAATGGAGCCTCCCCAATCAGCATCCGAGAAACCTCTCAAGTACATGTCTAAAGTTGCTGAGAAGAAGAGGCCTTTCTCTAGTTCCTTCTTGATGTATCTGACTATTTTCAATGCTCCTTGTAGATGGATATCAGTTGGTTGTTGCATGAATTGGCTGAGATGATTAACTGAATAGCAAATATCTGGTATGCTATGTGTTAAGTACAATAATCTTCCCAAGAGTCTTCTATTTCTTTCTTGATCTAGCATCAGCTCTCCCATGTTTTTGCGATACTTTATTTTGTTGTCAATTGGTGTATTGCATGGTTTGGCATTGATTAATCCTGCGTCTTGGATGATGTCCATAGCATATTTTCTTTGATTCAACATAATTCCTTGTCGGGTCTTGGCAAGCTCCATTCCTAGAAAATACTTAGCAGCTCCTATGTCCTTGATGCTGAATTCCTTGTCTTGCATTTGCTTGATATAGTTTATCTCTACATCATCATCTCCTGCCAGCAGTAAATCATCTACATACACAAGTATAAATGTCAGTTTAATTCCAATTTGTTTTGAGAAGAGAGAATAATCTGACTTGGATTGCCTGTATCCAAGTTGATTTAGAAAACATGTGAGCCTATGATTCTTTTCTCTGCTAGCCTGTTTGAGTCCATACAGAGACTTTTCTAGCTTGCAGATATCAGAGGGATTTTCCACTTCCAATCCATGAGGGACCTTCATATACACTTCTTCCTTAAGTTGTCCGTGAAGAAAAGTCGTGTTCACGTCAAATTGCTGCAGGTTCCAACCTTTGTTGGCCACAAGGGTTAAGAAGATCCTCACTGTTGACATCCTTACTACAGGGCTGAAGGTCTCAAAATAGTCTAGTCCTTGTGTTTGAGTGAAACCCCTTGCTACAAGGCAAGCTTTATGTCTTTCCAAGCTTCCATCGACCTTTCTTTTGATCTTGAATATCCATTTGCAGGTGACTGCTCTTTTGTTTGGTGGCAGAGTAGTTATTCCATGTGTGATTCTTCTTGTGTGCCTCCAGTTCACTTTGAATAGCTTTTCTCTGGCATTCTTCTTTGACATCTTCTGCATACGTTTGTGGTTCTGTATCTTGTTGATATGGCAAGGCATAAATTTTTATAATTGTCAGATATATTGTGATAGGATACATAGTTTCTCATGGGATATGTCACTTTCTGCAGGTTCCTTTGTCTGTCAGATGTGTATGCTAGAGTAGTGATCTCCTCGGTTGTTTCAGTTTGTGTGCTAAGATCATATGCCTCTAGGTGTTTGGGAATCCTTCTTTCTCTGGTGGATCTTCTCACAGGTTGAGAGTCACTACTCCCATGTCTGTTCTCCTGCACAAGATTTCCTCCTTCATGGTTTTCTTCCTGCAAAAAATCTCCTCCTTCATCTTCTTCACTTGACTCAAGGTATCTGCTTTTGAGATTTGCTAGAGGATCTGTTTGGAAGTCTTGAGAAGTATTTGAGTTTGCTTTATCCTGTTTGCTATCAAAAGGAAAAACATGCTCATAGAAAATAATGTTTCTACTGATAAATATTTCCCTATTGCTGAGATCAAATAAAATGAATCCTTCTACACCATGTTTATAACCAATGAACATGCATTTTCTAGCCCTACTATCTAGTTTCTTTCTGTTATGACATAGAGTAGAAGCATAGACAAGACAACCAAAAACCTTTAGATGACTAATATTAGCAATGTTGTTGTTAATAACATGATGAGGGGATATATTGCCAATTTTCTTACTCGATAACCTGTTTATTATGTAAGCAGCATGAGCAATGGCATAGGTCCAAAAAACTTTTGGGATGTTAGACTGATGCATGATGGCCCTGGCTTTTGAGAGAAGGTGTTGATGCTTCCTTTCAACCCTCCCATTTTTTTCTGGACATTCCAGACAGGACACTTGATGTATCATTCCTTTCTCTGCATATAAATCTTTCATGCTGAATTAGGTCCATTGTCACTCCTGATACACTTCACACTTTTATCATATTGAGTTTTGATCATAGCAACAAACTGTCTAACAAGATTTGATGTCTCAGATTTAGATTTCATATCAAAAATTTGTGACCAAGAATAGAAGGGATGGAAAGAGAACCCCATATGTCAACATGAATCATATCAAAAACAGAAGGAGCATTATTAACACTGTCCTTAAAATGAAGCCTTTTTTGTTTAGCAGTGTGACAAATGTCACAAGGTTCAGAGTTTCTAATGACATCAATGCATTTATAATACTTTTTCATGTTGTGTAGTTTATTAATAGGAGTGTGCGCAAATCTAACATGCCACAAATTTCTTTTATTTACACTAATAGAGTTTGCAACATGTGAAGAAGCACGATTATCAGGTCAACTTAAAGCATATAAACCACCACTAATCCTACCAGCACCAATCTTCCTCAAGGTTTCCTGATCCTGCACAAGGCAAAAACTCTTGTTAAAAATCAACATGCACAAGAGGTCAGCAGTTAGTTTTCAGACAGCAATGAGATTGAACTGGAAAGATGGAATAAATAAAACATCATTTAAATAAAGATCTGTTGTGATCGTACCTGAGGAATCTAGGATGAGGCCTGATAGGGTGACAAGGTTCCTTCGCGGCGGTGTGGCCACCTGCAAACACTCCAACGCCCAAGTCAATATGGGAATTAGGTTATCTGTGATATATTAGATGAGAACGTACCTCTCATGCAATATGCATGTGGTTATTTATATTGAGTTATTAGGGTTAAACCTGTATCGTTCTGGGCTTGGTTATCATGTTGGAGGCCCACTGGTGAATCCATATTGTTACGTGTATCCCGCTCGAAGCCCTGCTATTTACTCGACGGGTTATAATTAACGAAGGTCCGACGACATTCGTATTGGTACCTTGGTTGTCTTAATCCCAGTCCATAACAGTTGCTCCCCAAGTCGTCGACTTCTCCCGTGTGAAGTCGGCGAATTGCATTTGACGTATGTCGTCTTAATCTTCATATTTCTATGTCGTCTTAAGGTGTGCACGGTTGATCTTCTTCGAAGAACGTGTGTTCACGCGCCTTTATGGGAGGTCGTACGTTATGATTGAAGGATTTCTTCAGCCACTCGCTTATTAATGCAAGGGGACAGTTACTATGCCTTCGTCATTTCTGCTATCTGCTGCACTTCCTTTTCCTGTTTCAGTTTACAGAGAAAGAAAACTTGGCATAGTCTCCTGCTTTCCTACCTTCACTGCCATTCTTCCTTTTTAGAGGTCTCTTTTTTCGTGAAGAAGGGACTATTCTTCAACTTTCTCTGCATGCTTCTTCTGTAGCATTCAGGTATTTCTTTTCTTCCCCCTGATCCTTTCTTGCTCTTTTTGTCATTTCTCTTCTTCGGTGAGGGTATGAACAGATTTTAGGGTTTTACTTAGGCCCGTTGTATGATTTTTTCTAGTGTGGTTCTTTCCTTCCATGGGTGATCAAATCATTGTCATTTCCAGCAGCGCTTCTTCTGACTCTTCTTCTGATTCCTATGACACTGAAGCCCTTATGGCTTACGCCAAGGGACTCAAAAATCCTTCCAAGCCTCCAAATTTTGACCTCGTAAGAGGTATGTGTTCTGTCAATAATCTTCATTTCTCTGAGCCACGTTTTATTTGAGCTTATTCACCTCAAAGTTCTGAGAGTGGAGAGTCTGTTACCCAGACCGTGAATGACCCCTCTAGGGTTCTAAATCCTGAACCTCCGGTATATCTAAAAGCGATTAGGGAATCTCTAGGGAGATCCCTCAGTTCGTCCATAGAAGAATCCCTTCCCAGGTATAAACTAGTGAGAAGTCAATTTCCCCATCTTGATCCCAGGGGTAATGTAGAGGGTGTGGATGATCTGTCATCGTCTATGACAAATTCTGTGGATTCTGAATCCGATCCCGCGTACCAACCTTCTTCCTCTCCTCCCCCCAGTCCGCCATACTCGGGCTCTAACTGTTATCCTTCTGACCTTGTAGATATGACGCCAAAGAAATCTCGCCGCCGAACTACCAAAGATACTGATGTGCAAGGGGGACAAGGGGGCAAGCCGGTCCATCTAGAGCTAATTTTAATCTTCAAACAATGAGGACAGAGTGGTTTGGGATTAGAGGAATCCAAAATTTGCTATGGGTCCCTTCTACCTAGCTTAGCCAACCTAGTTCCATCTCTTCTCCTGAGGAACTAGAGCTCGTGGAGACAGAGTGGAAAAAGTGTTTTCATTTTGGTCCCAATTCACCCGACAATTCCTATACCTCAGATCCCGCTATGGATTATCAACTAGAGATCCCCGGAGAAGATGAGCGAATTTGCTCCTATGCTACTGATGGAAGCAAAGCATTTTTTATGGCATATACCGCCTTATTTGATCAACTCCGCATTCGCTTTCCTTTTTCTGACCTTCAGATAGAAGTTCTTCATAACCTTCATCTCGCCCCTTCTCAGCTTCATCCCAACGGTTGGGCCTTTTTACAAGCCTTTGAAGTCTTTTGCTAGGCTAACGAGTGGAAATATTCTTCTAGCTTGTTTTTATATTTATTTGGTCCATATCGGGGATCTTCCGTGTGGTCTTGGATATCTCTCCGGCACCGAAAAAATGTCACTCAGATGTTTATCCCGTGGGATGATTCGGTTAAGGCACGCCGTGATCTGTTTGTGAAGGTGACAACCCGGGATGATGATTTTGTAGATTTCTGGGAAAGGGCTGATCGTGAACCGCTTTTTCCCCTTTATTGGTCGGCTGAACATTACTCCAAGTCGTTTACTTGCGATGAGTTGGAGTGCGGTTTTCTTGATGATGATGACGAGAAGACTTTCAGAAACTTACACGACTTTGTCACTAGCCAAGGGATGGCCATCCATTGCTGTGATGTACTTGGGTCTTCTCGTGCTAGTCCCGCCGCTTGTTTATGTACTGGCTTTATCTCTTTGACCTTCTTTAATTTTGACTTTTCTACCTGGTGGTTTGATATTCTTTATGTTTTCTTTTCATTTGGCAGCCGAGATCATGACAAAATTTTCCACTCGCTTCGATGCTAAAGCTGCCAAGAATGCCAAGGGGAAAGCAAAGGTTAACCCGCCTAGTATTCATTCTCAAGATGTAGCTGGTGCGGCGGCCGGGAGCAATACCGGTGGGGGAATCAAGGTGGCATCTATACCCGGGATCCGCCTATAGCGGGAAAGGCTCCGGCGATATCGGTTGCTAGGAAAAGAGGGGAAACCCGTCCAACAAAGAGAACCCGGTGTGCAGCTGAGTCGGTGCCGGTTGGAGACGAATCTCCCATGCCTTTGATCTCGTTGGTTTCCCACAAACCTCAAGTCTAGGAGGGCTTTCAACCTCCTAGTATCCAGTTTAGGCATGGGGATTTCTTTCAGCAGGGTAGTGCTGAGACCTGGAAGGTACTATACCTCCTTATGTTTCGATCTCGTTTGAAGCTTCCTTTTTAGTGTACTAACTTGTGATTTTTTCTTTTATTGTAGGGACAAGTTCAGTCCCTCATGGGTTGGATGTCTATGGGTTTATCCCTGCTCCAATCCGTCCAAGAAGAGGCGGACCATTCCGAGGAGGTATCTCGGCTAAAGGGGGAGCTCCGAGATGCTCAAGATGAGATTGAGCTGAAGGAGACTCTCCTGAGGAAATCCAAAGAAAGTTCCAGCCTTCTGGAAGATTAGCTTGCATCTCTTCGGGCAGAGATAGAGAAAAAAGATCGGGTTTTGGCGGAGAAGGATGACCTGCTGAAGGCCGAGAAGAGCATGGCGGATTTTAATGCCGCTAAACTGAAAGAATCAGCTGGAGAAGTGGTCCATCTTAAAGCCCAAGTGGTTGAGCTACAAAACACCCTGGAGGCGAAAGATGACGAGATGATAGGCGAGCTCAAGGAAGCGGGATTCGACGCTTATCGTGAAGCTGTCTGATCTATCGTCTTTCTGAATCCTGGGGTGGAGCTCAACCTTCGCGGCCTGGATCCATTCCATGGCGTGAAAGATGGCCAGTTCTGGGACTTCCATGACCATCAAAATCCTGTTTTGCTGGATCCCGGGAAGTTGGAGCCTTTTAACTATGACTCTCCTCCTCCTGCCGAAGAAGGTGAAGCCGCTCCAATCGTGGAGGATGTCGGGATGGGAGCTTAATGCTTTGTATTTCCTTTGTATTTCGAACTTCTTTTAATTTTTGTTTTGTGGCTTCTGGCTTGTAATTTTGACATATTTCTAAGTATCCATTTGCTGAAGTCCAATTTGCGCTTATCATTTATTTTCTAAGTGCTTTTTGAGTTATGACGTCGGTTGACCTTAGTTTTTTGGTTTGATAAGCCGTTTAATATCGTCGTGGCCTTTATCATCTTCTTTGAAGAGACCTTGGCCTTCGGTTCTTTGTAAGCCGTTTTAATGTCGTTATGGCCTTTATCACCTTCTTTGAAGGGACCTTGGCCTTCGGCTTTATAAGCTGTTTTAATGTCGTTATTGCCTTCTTTGAAGGGACCTTGGCCTTCGGCTTTATAAACCGTTTTAATGTCGTTATGGCCTTTATCACCTTCTTTGAAGGGACCTTGGCCCTCAGCTTTATAACCGTTTTAATGTCGTCGTATGCATCTTCCGAGATGTTACTATGATTCCTGCGCTTTATTGAACACAAAGTAGTAATGACAGAAATATCAAATAAATCAATTTATTGCATGGGAATTGACAGTTGGGGCCTCGTTGAAACCTCTAGCAGAAAAACCCTCCTTAGGGATAAAACCTGCTGCAGGAAAAAGAGTACCCCTTATTACATAATCAAAGTTACATGCTTATTTAACTATAATACCGCCGCAAATCGGCGACATTCAATGTTCTTGGTAACTCTTTTCCTTTCAAAGTTTCTAGGTGGTAGGCACCCTTCTCATTTGCTTGCTTTACCCAGTATGGGCCTTCCCAATTCTCTTTGAGCTTACCATCCTTAGCGTTTCGATTGCCAATGCTGGCTCTTCTCATGACTAAGTCTCCCACCTGAAAATTTCTTTTAACTACCTTAAGGTTGTATCTCTGTGCTATCTGTTGTTTCCTTGACAATTCTCGAATCCTGGCGACTTCTCGCGCTTCATCTATCATATCCGAATCTTCTCGGAGTAACTGTTCATTGTTCTCGGCGTGATACATCACTCGCCAAGACGGTTGGCCGATCTCTACCGGGATAACTGCATCTGATCCATATACCATTCTGAAAGGAGTTTCCCCGGTAGTATTGTGGATTATAGTTCTGTAACTCCAAAGCACTTGGTATAAATTTTCTGTCTAACTTGCTCCTACTTTCTCAAACCTCTTTCTTAGGCCATTTAATATGACCTTGTTTGCTGACTCTGTCTGGCCATTAGACTGGGGATGTTCCACACTGGCAAAATACTGTTTGATATGGAGTCCTGCTAACATTTCTCGAAATTCCTTATCTGTGAATTGAGTCCTATTATCGCAGATAACCTCTGCTGGGATACCGAAGCGACATATAATTTGTTTGAAAACAAAGTTTTGTACTTTTATAGACGCTATGCTAGCCAGAGGTTCCAATTCAATCCATTTAGTATAATAATCAACAGCAACAATTAAATGCTTTAACTGACCTACCGCGGGCGTGAATGGACCCAGGAGATCCAAACGCCAAGTATGAAAGGGCCAGGGTTTTGAAATGCTGTGCAGATTTTCGGCGAGAATGTGAGTGAGGGGACTGTGTTCTTGACGTTTCCGACATCTCTTAGCATATTCCGCCGAGTCTGAGTTCATTGTGGGCCAAAAATATCCCGCCCGCAGAGACTTTCTTGCTAACGATTTTCCGCCAAGGTGGTGTCCACAGCTGCCTTCATGTACTTCTGCTAGTATATACTAGACTTCAGAGGGTCCGATACATTTGAGTAACGGGGTGGACAACCCTTTTCTGAAGAGATGACCCTCAATTACGGCATATCTGGTTGACTTCTGGATGATCCGTTTAGCTTCTTTCTGATCTTGTGGCAGTATCCCTTTGGCGATATAATTCTTCAACGGGGTTCTCCAATCTTTGCTTTCTACTTGGAGAATGGCCCCCGGTGCCGTGATGACCTCTTCTATTACTGAATGCAAGACGAGGCTGACTTTGTACTTGCCAGTTTAGATAACAAATCTGCCCTGCTGTTTTCTGAACGTGGGACATGTTTGATCTCAAATCTTGACAACCCTACTAAGTTTTCTCTGACCAAGGCAAGATACTTCTGCATCAGTGGTTCTTTTGCCTGGTAATCTCCCCTGATCTGGGATACCACCAACTGAGAATCTGAACATAGTGCTACTGTTGTGGCTCCCGATTCCTTGGCTGCTCTTATTCCTGCCAGGCATGCTTCGTATTCTGCTTGATTATTTAAAGTTGGGAATTCGAATTTAAGGGAGTATTCAATTACTACTCCCTGATCATTTTCAATGAGTATCCCGGCTCCAGATCCTTTAACATTCGAGGAACCATCTACATATATCGTCCAAGATCCCTTATTTTGGTCCCCAAGATGAGTCATTTCGGCTACAAACTCTGCTAAGACCTTAGCTTTTATTGCTTGCCTTAGCTCATAAGTGATGTCGTATTGTGAAAGCTCAATTGCCCAAGCCATCATTCTTCCAGCGAGATCTGGTTTGTGCAGGACTTGCCTAATTGGTTGATTAGTGCGAACTATGATAGGGTGGCACTGGAAATATGGACGCAGGCGGCTTGATGCTAATAATAAAGAGTACGCCACTTTTTCTAGCCTTTGATAATTTACCTCTGATCCTTGCAAGGCTTTGGAGACGAAGTATATCGGACTCTGAGACCGAGAATCCTCCTTGATTAGAACGGCGCTCACTGCTTCATCAGATACCGCCAAGTACACATACAAGTTTTGGCCGGGCTCTGGTTTTGATAGTACTGGGGGCGAAGCTAAAACTTCCTTTAGCACTTGAAAAGCTTGCTCACAATCTGCATTCCATTCAAATTTCTTCTTGCTACGAAGTGTCTTGAAGAAAGGCAAGCATCTTTTGGCGGAGGCCGGCAAGAAACGGGTTAATGCCGCTATTCTTCCCGTCAATTGTTGAACCTCTTTTATGGTTCTTGGGCTCTGCATTTTGAGAATAGCACTACACTTGTCCGGGTTGACCTCAATCCCCCGGTTAGTTAACATAAATCCCAAAAATTTACCGGCTTCTACGCCAAAAGTACATTTATTTGGATTTAATCTGAGATCATACATGCGTATCTGGCCGAAGGTTTCCTCCAAATCCGCCACTGGATCCCCAAGTTCTGGAGTTTTGACTATCATATCATCAATGTAAACTTCCAAGATCCGGCCAATTTGTTCTTTAAAGACTCTACTCATTATTCTTTGATAAGTTGTGCCAGCATTCTTCAGACCGAATAGCATCATGTTGTAACAGTATACCCCCATGTCAGTGATGAAGGCGATTTTCTCCTGATCATCGGGATACATTGGTATTTGATTGTACCCCGAGTAAGCATCCATAAAGGAGAGATACCTGTATCCCACCGAATTGTCTACCAACTTGTCAATGCATGGTAATGGGAAGGGGTCTTTCGGGCAAGCTTTATTCAGGTCCGTGTAATCTGTACACATTCGCCACTTCCCATTTGCCTTTTTCACCATTACGACATTTGAAAGCCATTCCGCGTAGCGTATTTCCTGGATAAACCTGGCTTCTAGGAGCTCCTTGACCTGTTTCTCAATGGCTTCTGTCCTCTCAGGCCCCATCTTTCGTTTTTTCTGAGCTACCGATTTGCATCCTAGTTTAATAGACAAGCGATGGCATTTTAGTTCTGGCTTTACTCCCGGCATGTCAGATGAGACCCAAGCAAATAAATCGATATTTCTTTTGAGAAGCTCAATAAGTCGCCCCCTGATGGGTGGGGGCAAATTTGCTCCTACCTTCACCGTTTGATCTATATTCTAGCCGATTTGGACCAAAATCTGTTCTCCCTCTGGTTGAGGCCTCTGTTCTTCGAAATCGGCGCGGGGATCAAGATTTGTCATCATTACCCCCGCCCCTTGCGTCGAAACTCGGCGCTCTATCTTCACTTTGCCTTTTCCCTCAGGAACCTCAACGGGTTGTATGGGTGTCTTCGTAATTTTTAGACTCTCCTTGTAACATCGCCTAGCGTCACTGCCCTTTCCTCTTACCATAATGACGGATCCCTTATCCCCAGGGAACTTCATAGCCAAATGTACAGTTGAGACAATCGCGCCCAAGTGATTCAAAGTTGGGCGACCCAGTATGGTGTTATAGGCCGAGGGACAATCCACGACGATGAATCTGATCATTAACGCCTTGATGTCCGGCTTTTGCCCGAATGAGACTTTCAGATCGACATATCCCTTTGGCATGACAGTATCTCCAGTGAAACCGATCAGGCTACCTTTATGGGGAGTTAGGTCTTTGGTCCCCAGGCCTAGCTTGTCGAACAAGCTCCAGAACATAATGTTCGCTGAGCTTCCTTGGTCTACGAAGATATGGTGGACTTCGAATCCTGCCATACTTGCAGCTATCACTAAAGGCTCATTATCTCTAACCTGCTCCTGTGGCAAATCATCGTCAGAAAAAGACAAAACCGGGTTTTTTACCTGGGTTATCTGTGAACATGAGTCCCTGGTGTCACGAGTTCGTCTTTTGTCTACTAATCCCTTCCAGCTGATTCCCCTTGCTATAACTTGTATCACCCCCCTTTGTGGGGATCCCTGGTTGCACCTAGGACTCCGGGATCTATTCCGGGTTTCGGGCATCGGATGTCAGTTGGCTTGCGGTGATCTCGGTCGACGCTCCCAGGGATTGGAGCTTTGCCTGCGGCCTCTTCTATTGTTGGACTCTTAAGTATAATTCCCCAACCTTCCCTGGCGAATTAGTTTTTCAATGGCATCTCTCAGCTGAACGCATTCGTTTGTCGAATGCCCTTTGTCTCTGTGATAATGACAATATCGGTTCTGAAACCGCCCTGGGTTCCTTAGAGGGGGAGGCCTATCTCTGATCTCCGAATTCATCACCTCCTTGTACACCGTGGCTGGAGATACGGTCAATGGAGTGTAAGTATTGAACATTCCTCGGGGACTCTTTGACGGCTTGTCTTGAGCCTTGTCCTCCTTTCCCCGTGCTTGAGGGTTTTGTTGGTTCTTCCCTTTGTCGTCTTTCTTAGAGGCTTGAGCTGCCTGAGCCCTTTCCCATTCTTCAATTCTGATCCATTTCTCGGCTCTAGCCTTCAAATCGTCCATGGACGTTGGCTTTTCGCCGGCTAGGGCTTTGGCAAAGGCGCCTGGTTTTAGAACTTTAACAAAGAAATACAACACTAAGTTAGGTTCAACGTTCCTAACTTCCAGTACCTCATTATTAAACCGGATAATGTATTCTCTTAAAGATTCGTCTTTCATTTTTAATTGTCTCTAAATGAAATTCAGACTTAAACTGTCTTTTACTACTAGTAAAATGTAAGACAAACTTATCTTTAAGAGTCTTCCAATTGTTGATAGACTGCGGTGGCAGGTCGGAAAACCAACGGCTTGCTGCTTCTGATAAAGTCAAAGGGAATGCCCGGCATACAATGGCCTTGTTGACCCCCTGGAAATACATGGCTCTTTCAAATGTGCTCACATGCAGAGTCGGGTCTTTAGTCCCATCATATTCTTTCAGCTGTTTGGCGAACTGGAATCCATGGGGTAATGCGTGAGACATGATCCATGGGGTGAACGGGTTGTCAATGTAGCCAAACTCTAGGATATTCTCCGCTATGCGTTCTTGTGGGCCGACCGGGTATGCTGGTGGCGGGTTGGCACCACCTATCCGTGATGCCGCTCGTAAATCTTGCTGGGCCACATCTTCTTTCTGGTGGTTAGCCCTGATCTCCAACTGTCGCTCCGCGTTACGCGGATCCGGATTACCATCAATCTCCAGATTATGAGGGATATTATGTTGCCCCTCTTCGCCGTTTCTCCCAACGCGTTGAGGCTGTTTCTCAACCTCTTGCGCAAGACCTGCTTCTGGCATCTTTTCCTTTCGTAGCCGAACCTGCTCTCGTTTCTTCAAAGTTTCAATCTCCTTTGCCTGCGCTTGCACCAGTTTCTGGAGCTTAAGGAATTCTACTTCTAAGTTAAAGGACGGTTGCTGCTCCGGTTGCTGCTCCGGTTGCTGATTAGATCCTTCACCTTGCTGGCCATCCCCCAGATCTTCAAGTTCTGGGTCGTTGTAGTCTCTGTTACGTGTTGAATATACCATCACTGATAATGAAGAGAACACAACTTTTTGTCCTGTTTCCCACAGACGGCGCCAATGTTGTGATCGTATTTGAGGAATCTGGGATGAGGCCTGATAGGGTGACAAGGTTCCTCCGCGGTGGTGTGGCCACCTGCAAACACTCCAACGCCCAAGTCAATATGGGAATTAGGTTATCTGTGATATATTAGATGAGAATGTACCTCTCATGCAATATGCATGTGGTTATTTATATTGAGTTATTAGGGTTAAACCTGTATCGTTCTGGACCTGGTTATCATGTTGCAGGCCCACTGGTGAATCCATATTGTTATGTGTATCTCGCTCGGAGCCCTGCTATTTACTCGACGGGTTATAATTAACGAAGGTCCGACGACATTTGTATTGGTACTGGTTGTCTTAATCCCGGTCCATAACAAGATCTTCGGAGAAGATAACAATCCTTGCCATGGAGGCATTGACTTTCTCTCCATTAGGTAATTTAACCCGCATAGGCCTTATTCTTTTGACCAAAATTCCATACTAAAGTGAGCATTCTCCTTTTCCATACTTGGACATGCATATTTTCCTTCTAAAGGTAGATGTATATTCTTATTTCTAAATGATCGTCCCCTTTTTGTTATTTATCGTTGACTTCTATGTACAATTTCAATAGAAGTAGTAAAACTTTGTGCTCTACTTAGTTTATTGTTGATAAAGAGTAAGAGGAGAACAAAAAAGAAGGGATGTACACTAATAATTTTATTTCAAGTTCCACGCTCTACATTGCAGGTGCATTATATTGAAAATAAATATTAATGTTGTTGCGTTCTAAAAATATAGGAATGACATATATAGAGGTACTTGGCTAGAAGGCAATGTTGATGGGATCCTCGAGAAGAACTCTAATCTTCGAGTGCTCCAGTGACGCTCCACGACAGTGGGTGGGGGACCTGCAAGGACTCCAACGCTCAAGTCAGTGACTGTATGGGTCAGAGTAATTATTATTAGATTAATAGCCTACCTGAGTAATTATAATGTATTTTATTAATAGAGTTATTAGGGTCTGCAGGTTATATTTTGAGCCTCGTGGGCGTTGCCTTTGGGTCTAGCTCAATTCCAATAATATCTATGATATCGTGCCCAACATAGTATTTACAACCGGGATATCTTAATTTCGATCCACAACAAATGCATACAAGTACACCTTGTCTTGTGAGATTAGGTTTGGTTGTTTAGCTAAGTGAAAGAAAAATTGTCTGTGATCTAACTCTTCTTTCCATTATTTGTGTCTTCTTTTTCCTTCCGTAGTAATAAAATGGACATGTAAAAGGATTATAGAATCATCTTACAGACTAAATAAGCTGGTTGCTACATTACAATACTGAGAATCTTATAGCTATGTTGCAAATTTGGTCATTATTGACAAATTTTATCATGATCCTTTTACTACTAAATAGCACAATTACTTTTGAATTCTTGAGAAAATTTTATATAAATATACATATCATGTCTTATATTTTTTTGTAGAAACTTCAATTTAAATTGTTTTCAAAAAGAAAATAATTAGTGAATGTTATATTGATAATTTAGATTTGATTAGGATAACAATATTAGTTATAAATCTGATTGGGATATCATTCATAGGTAGCTTGTTTACATACCTCTATACTAGACACAAAATCTTACTATAAAACTTCAAGGGATAATGATATATACAAAATTAGAAATCCAAATTTGTGCATGCTTGTGTTGCATGCCAGAAGAAGAGGTTGATCTTTTTTATATTAAGCGTATGGTTATGGTGCAACAGAAATGAAAATATCATAGCAACGAAAAAAAATGAATGAGATAGAATTGGATCTTTATCACAAATACTAAAAATATTGAGTAACAGTAAACAAAAAATATAATAAAACAAGGACCAAAATAAAAAACACAACAAAATAATTCTTTAAAATTTACAAAAGCTACATTTTTATAGGTAAAATACCCTTGTCCATCAATGAACCAAAAGTTATGAATAACTATAGAAATAAGAGAAGAATGGTTAAAGGCTGCTAACACTGAGAAGCTGCTCTTTACCATATCCGTAGATTGTGTAACTGTGTTGTATTTATATTATTGTTGTTGTTGATGTTCTTCTTCCATAATGCTACATTTATATGAACTCCAAGTTAGCTAAAGTTTAGATTCTATAAGATTTTTCATGTTATGAATTTCCTAAGGTCAAGAGAAAAGACATGGATAAGTCTAGATTGTCAGGTCATAATCATATATTTAAGAATATTTAAGTAGTGTTTGCCCGAATATTTTTTGAGCTTATTTTTCTTAAGAGTAAGAGTTGAGTCAAAAAGATTTTGCTAAAAAATTTCATCTTATAAATAGCTTATTTTTAAGGAAGGAAAACATGCAAGTTTTAAGAAAAGCTCTTCTCCTCTAAAATTTCACATTTTTCTACTTTTAAAAATCTAACAAGTGTATAAAATACTTTATGAAATAAATAGCTTTTCACTTATAAGCAGCTTATACGTTAAAAAATAATAATAAAATTGTCAAACAACTTTTTTTTTTTAAAAGTTCTTATTCATAACTTTAACTTAAAAGTAACTTTTAACTTAGAAAAAAGACGAAACAAACGAAGTCTTAATAATATTTCTGTCGACCTAATCAAAATCAAGTTAATTTGAGTTGTGTTTTTTTTTGAAAAAAAGATTTTATTTATCAAAATTGGGTAGTATCTAGAGTTAAACACATGCAGAACTTGCCTTTTTCGTTGGCCTAGACCTAAAAAATTGTGAGTAGTTTAAATTGCAGATTTCTACATACTATTCCGTTTATATTAACAAATTAAATATGAAAAAACCACAGGTTATGTGGATTGTCGGTTTACCTGCGTATGTTTTTTAAAAAAATATTATAAGAGTTATATATCTTCTGGCTATTTTCTTCTGTGAAGTCATTGTTTATACTAAATTGAGAAATAATTTATTTTTTTCAATAAATTATTTAATGCAATCCTTATATAAGTATAAGGATTACTAAAAAAAAATTTATAAGATGATATAACAATTCTCTTTTTAAAATATCTGCATTTTAAATATGTTTAGGCAAATTACATGTGCACTTTCTACACAAAATGCAACCTCGTAAATTTAAATCATCTTTAGGGTATAGGGTTTGGCAGATTAGTTCATTTACTTGTGGATTTTGTGAGACGGCTTGGACTAGTCTTTATACTCTATAACAAAATATTCAAATTCTCAATATTCTTCTAGAAAAAATAATTATTTCTATAAAGCTTCTTAATCAATACATTTTGCATAAAAATGATATTATTTTGCTAGTATAACTCTTTAAATATTATGAAATATCATTATTTTTAATTTCATATGAAAAATTTTGAATGTATAATATTTATATTTATGCATTTCAATTTCAATTGAATATGAAATCAACTTGGTTTTGACTTGGTATCAAACTTGTAAGGAATTGAGCATAGGAGGAGAAGACGTAAACTAAAAATACCTCAGATTCTATTATTCATTGATTGTGTTTATTTACATTGAATGAGAGTATTTAAACATAAACATAATGGTAATTAAGTAACTAATTACATTTTCTATATCTCAGTAATTTTACATTTTGACTTAATAATGCTTTTGTTCCTAATACCCTCCGGCAAACTCAATGTGGTTGTTGATGTAACATTGAGTTTGGGACGCATATCCAAGAAGGTTGTTGCAGAAGGGGATTTGGTAAGAAGATCTGCAAGCTGAAAGCGAGCTGGAACGTGTTTAGCAACGAGTTGTCCACGAGCTACACGTTCTCTTATGAACTAGAGATCAACTTCAAAGTGCTTAGTTCTTGAGTGAAGAACTAGATTCGCTGTGAGGAGAACTGCACTGCTATTGTCGCACCAGATGGTTGCTGTTGTTGACGAGGAGGAGGAATGAAGTTCTATAAGCAAATTCTGCAGATATGAAATTTCAGCAGCAAGAGAAGCAAGGCTTTGAAATTCAGCTTCTGTGCTGCTGCGGGACACTACTTTTTGTTTCTTAGCTAACCAGGAAACCAGATTTTTGCCAAGGAACAAAGAAAATCCGGTTGTAGACCTCATATCAGATGGATCGGAAGCCCAATCTGAGTCATTAAATCCTGTTATGGTGTTGCAGCTTGAAGGTTTGTAATGTAGGCCATAGTCCAGGGTCCCAAAAATATATCGCAACGTGCGTTTGACAGCTTTCCAATGACTATGTAGAGGTTTTTGCATAAACTGACACAATTTATTGACAGTGTATGATAAATCTGGTCTGGTGATTGTTGTATATTGCAAAGCACCCACGACTGATCTGTAGAGAGTTGGATCCGAAACTTCATCTGTGCCATCAGTAGTTTCAGAGCTGGTGCCATCGGGGTCTTCACAGGTTTGGCATTAATCATATTAAGTCATGTGAGAAGATCAGTAAGGTATTTTGTTTGGCTCAAATGAGCACCTCCATCAGAGTCTCTTTGCACCTTAACTCCAAGAAAATAATGAAGAGGGCCAAGGTCTTTAAGGGAGAAGACATGATTCAGTTTGGAGATGAGGTGAGTGATGACTTTGGAAGAATTGCTGGTTATTAATATATCATCAACATAGATGAGGAGGTAGACAAGGAGGTTTGCTTGGTTGAAGATGAAGAGAGAGGTATCACATTTGGCTTGCTGAAAACCAAAGTGAGAGTAGTAGCCAATTTTTCAAACCAAGCTCTAGGAGCTTGTTTTAGCCCATAGAGAGCTTTCTTTAATTTACAAACTAGTTGCGGATTGGAGCTTTCAAAATCTGGTGGCAGCTTCATATAGATGTCTTCTTGAATCGTGCCATTTAGCAACGCGTTGTCAATGTCAATTTGATGGATTAGCCAGTTCTTCGATACTGCTATGCTGATCACAGTTCTGATTGTAACAGGACGAATGACAGGGATGAATGTGTCTTTATAATCAAAACCTTGCTTTTGACTGAACCCTTGAGCTACCAACCTATCTTTATTCTTCTGAATAGACCCATCACGATTGTATTTCACCCGAAAGATCCATTTATATCCAATGCTTTTTCTGTCAACAGGGAACTTCACCAAATCCCACGTTTGATTCTTGAGTAAAGCCAGATACTCATTCTGCATTGCTGTCTTCCAATCTGCTGAGGAGAGAGTTTCTGATAAACTGGTGGGCACAGTGTGAGCAAGCAAGGCTTTGGGCTTGAAAATCCCTGCCTTAGCTCTAGTGGTCATGTGATGCTGATTCACAGGTATAGAATGAGCAGGGGAAGGTGAACTTGGTGGAGCCGTAGCAGCAGTTGAAATGGAAGGATGAGTAGTGATTTTTGCAGATATTGGATTGACAGAATTTGGAACAGGTTCCAGAGAGCTCCGTTGGGATGAGGCACCTGTTAAAGGAACAACATTAGAGTCTGGTGGTGCTGTGGTTGGTGTAGAGATTACCTGTTGAGAACAGTTGTTAGGCATTGCTGTTGAGATGGCTGGAGCATAGGTTGAGGGAGCCTCTTTTGTTATTGAACCCTGTGACAAGAAATCTGGACAATCCTTGAAAGGAAAACAATTTTCATCGAAAATAACATGTCTTGAAAGATATATTTTCCCACTTGATGAAAGACATTTATAGCCCTTATGCAATGAAGAATAACTAACAAAGATACACAGTTCAGATGTGAAATCTATTTTGTGCTTATTATAGTCTCTTTAATGCGGATAACAAGCACAACCAAATTGCCTAAATATAGAGTAATCAGGATTTTTGTTAAAGAGAATGTTAAATGGTGACCTCATTTTAAGAGACTGAGATGGTAATCTATTAATGACAAAAATAGCACACGCAAAAGCATCTGTCCAGTAATTATGAGGAAGGGAAGAAGCAGATAACAGAGTTAAACCAGTTTCAAAAACGTGGCAATGTTTCCTTTCAGCACACCCATTTTGTTCGTGTGTGTGTGGACAACTAAATCTGTGAAGAACACCATGATCTTGCAAGAATTTACATACAGGAAGGTACTCTTTACCCCCATCTGTTTGCAAACATTTCAACTTAGTGTTAAATTGCAACTCAGTCATTGCCTTAAACTTCAAAAAATTAGCATATACCTCAGATTTATTCGTCATAAAGAAAAGCCAAGTAAACCAAGAGTATGTATCAATAAAACTCACATAATAACGGTAACCTTCCCTTGAAGGATAGGGAGAAGGTCCCCACACATCTGAAAAGACAAGTTCAAGAGGAGCATTATATGTAGAAGTTGAATCATAGAAAGGTAAATGTTTTGATTTTCAAATGCAGCAAGATGAACATACAAAGGAATCAGTAGTTTTATTCTGAACAAAAGGAATATTACACAATTTGAGAACATGATTCACAGCCTTGGTAGAGGCATGAGCTAACCTAGAATGCCATTTAGCAAGTGTACTATCTATTTGATTACATGTAACAAAATGATTCACTTCAGGATGCACAATGTCATAGCAGGTAGGAGGCAAAAAGTTCAGATTTCTAGAAACATATAGTCCTTTCTTAGCATAGCCTTCAAGAAGCAGTTGCTTGGTCACCTGAGATTTAACATAGCAATGATTTGGGTGAAATTCAAACTAAACATCATTATCTTTAGCAAATTTATTAACACTAAGAAGATTCTTAGAGATGTTAGGAGCATGTAATAGTTTAGAAAGAAACATTTTATTTATCTTTAGCTAAAAAGGAGGAACTACCAATATGATTGATATTAATGGCTGAACCATTACCCATATGAATTTTAGCATTACCAGAATATTCAGTTTTGTTCATCAGATTGGAAGAACCTAGAGTCAGATGGTTGGATGCTCCAGAATCTGGGTACCAGCTATCATCAAAGTTGAACGTCTGGCTTGGGGAAGCTACCATTGCTTGGACATTGGATTAATTTTGATGACCTGAGGGATTTTGCTGTTGGTTCTGATTTGGAGTTTGTTCAGGGTGTTGCATTTTTAACCATGAATGTGCGGAAGCATCTTTAATGGAGTTCTCAAGCTTAAAGGCGACGAAGCAGAGAACGGAAGAAGCAGAGAACGGAAGAAGCAGAGAATGAAAAACAAAACTTTATTGATGATGTATTAAGAATTACATTAACCAAAAAAAGAAAAAGAAGAGGGTATATATACAAGGAAGAGAAGAGGATCGAGAGGGAACAGAAAGGGAAAATATAAGGATGAGGAATAACAGAACATAACAGATATAACTGAAAATAACTAATCTTTGGAATGCATCTCTGCAGGGGTATTTGAGAAAAGAAAGAAGGGGCTCTTTAACAAAACTTAAAACTGCTCAAGAAACTCTAACTTTGCTGACCGGTCCTTTTGCTGCTTTCTTCCATGGCTTTCTGCTTCTTCTGATTTTTCATGATGATCATGCCGGGATTCATGATCAATGTTCTTTATCTCTGACACGCCCCCTCAAGCTGGAAGGTAGATGTTCTTCATTCCAAGCTTGGCTTCTACATCTTCGTACGGTCCTTTGGCAAAGCTCTTGGTGAAAATGTCCGCTACTTGAGAATTGCTCTTTATCGCCATGAGTAGAATAATTCCTTTCTCAGCAGCATCCCTAACAATGTGGCATTCAAGTTCTATGTGTTTGGTACACTCATGGAACACATGGTTGTTACCTATGTATACTGCTGACGGGTTGTCGCAGTACAGAGGGATGGGAATATTTGCGCTGATGTGAAAATCCTTGAACAACTTTAATATCCATTTAACTTCACATGTTCCATGAGCCAGTGATCTGTATTTTACTTCTGCTGAAGATTTCGATGGTGTGTTCTGTTTCTTGCTTCTCCAAGTAATAAGGGAAGTACCAATGAAAAACAGTAGCTTGAGGTAGACTTTCTTGTTTCAATGGAGCCTCCCCAATCAGCATCCGTGAAACCTCTCAAGCACATGTCTGAAGTTGCTGAGAAGAAGAGGCCTTTCTCTAGTTCCTTCTTGATGTATCTGACTATTTTCAATGCTCCTTGTAGATGGATATCAGTTGGTTGTTGCATGAATTGGCTGAGATGATTAACAGCATAGCAAATATCTGGTCTGCTATGTGTTAAGTACAATAATCTTCCCAAGAGTCTTCTATTTCTTTCTGGATCTAGCATCAGCTCTCCCATGTTTTTGCGATACTTTATTTTGTTGTCAATTGGTGTATTGCATGGTTTGGCATTGATTAATCCTGCGTCTTGGATGTTGTCCATAGCATATTTTCTTTGATTCAGCATAATTCCATGTCGGGTCCTAGCAAGCTCCATTCCTAGAAAATACTTAGCAGCTCCTAAGTCCTTGATGCTGAATTCCTTGTCTAGCATTTGCTTGATATGGTTTATCTCTACATCATCATCTCCTGCCAGCTGTAAATCATCTACATACACAAGTATAAATGTCAGTTTAATTCCAATTTGTTTTGAGAAGAGAGAATAATCTGACTTGGATTGTCTGTATCCAAGTTGATTTAGAAAACATGAGAGCCTATGATTCCATTCTCTGCTAGCCTGTTTGAGTCCATATAGAGACTTTTCTAGCTTGCAGACAGCAAAGGGATTTTCCACTTCCAATCCTTGAGGGACCTTCATATACACTTCTTCCTTCAGTTGTCCGTGAAGAAAAGCCGTGTTCACGTCCAATTGCTGCAGGTTCCAACCCTTGTTGGCCACAAGGGTTAAGAAGATCCTCACTGTTGACATCCTTACTACAGGGTTGAAGGTCTCAAAATAGTCTAGTCCTTGTGTTTGAGTGAAACCCCTTGCTACAAGGCGAGATTTATGTCTTTCCAAGCTTCCATTGGCCTTTCTTTTGATCTTGAATATCCATTTGCAGGTGACTGCTCTTTTGTATGGTGGCAGAGTAGTTAATTTCCATGTGTGATTCTTCTTGTGTGCCTCCAGTTCACTTTGAATAGCTTTTCTCCAGCATTCTTCTTTGACAGCTTCCGCATACGTTTGTGGTTCTGTATCTGTTGATATGGCAAGGCACAAATTTTTATAATTGTCAGATATATTATGATAGGATACATAGTTTCTCATGGGATATGTCACTTTCTGCAGGTTCCTTTGTCTGTCACATGTGTTTGCTAGAGTAGTGATCTCCTCAGTTGTTTCAGTTTGTGTGCTAAGATCATATGCCTCTAGGTGTTTGGGAATCCTTCTTTCTCTAGTGGATCTTCTCACAGGTTGAGAGTCACTACTCCCATGTCTGACTCCTGCACAAGATTTCTTCCTTCATGGTTTTCTTCCTGCATAAGATCTCCTCCTTCATCTTCTTCACTTGACTCAAGGTATCTGCTTTTGAGATTTGCTGGAGGATCTGTTTGGAAGTCTTGAGAAGTATTGAGTTTGCTTTATCGTGTTTGCTATCAAAAGGAAAAACATGCTCATAGAAAATAACGTTTCTACTGATTATTTCCCTATTGCTAAGATCAAATAAAATGAATCCTTTTACACCATGTTTGTAACCAATGAACATGCATTTTCTAGCCCTACTATCTAGTTTCTTTCTGTTATGTCATAGAGTAGAAGCATAGACAAGACAACCAAAAACCTTTAGATGACTAATATCAGCAATTTTGTTGTTAATAACATGAGGGGATATATTGCCAATTTTCTTACTCGATAACCTGTTTATTATGTAAGAGCATGAGCAATGGAATAGGTCCAAAAAACTTTTGGGATGTTAGACTGATGCATGATGGCCCTGGCTATTGAGAGAAGGTGTTGATGCTTCCTTTCAACCCTCCCATTTTGTTCTGGACATTCCACATAGTACACTTGATGTATCATTCCTTTCTCTGCATAGAAATCTTTCATGCTGAATTAGGTCCATTGTCACTCCTGTTACACTTCACACTTTTATCATATTGAGTTTTTATCATAGCAACAAACTGTCTAACAAGATTTGATGTCTCAGATTTAGATTTCATAAAATAAAGCCACGTGTGTCTACTATGATCATCAACAATGGTAAGAAAAAATTTGTGACCAAGAATAGATGGGATGGAAAGAGGACCCCATATGTCAACATGAATCATATAAAAAACATAAGGAGCATTATTAACACTATCCTTAAAAGGAAGCCTTTTTTGTTTAGCAGTGTGACAAATGTCACAAGGTTCAGAGTTTCTAATGACATCAATGCATTTATAATACTTTTTCATGTGTAGTTTATTAACAGGAGTGTGAGCAAATCTAACATGCCACAAATTTCTTTTATTTACACTAACATAGTTTGCAACATGTGAAGAAGCACGATTAACAGGTCCACTTAAAGCATATAAACCACCACTAATCCTACCAACACCAATCTTCCTCAAGGTTTCCTGATCCTGCACAAGGCAAAAACTCTTGGTAAAAATCAACATGCACAAGAGATCAGCAGTTAGTTTTGAGATAGCAATGAGATTGAACTGGAAAGATGGAATAAATAAAACTTCATTTAAATAAAGATCTTTGGAGAAGATAATAGTCCCTGCCATGGAGGCATTGACTTTCTCTCCATTAGGTAATTTAACCCGGATAGGCCTTATTCTTATGATGGAATGGAAATCCTTTATGGAGTGACAGACATGGTCTGTTGCTCCTGTGTCAAGAATCCATCTAGACGCCTTATAATTATGGAACAAGGTGATGCAGTCTGCCGTGACTGGCCTAGGTCCTTATCTGGTTAACACTGTGAGGTTTTGAGTTGTTTGACTGTTGCAGGAAAGCAATGAGGGCCTTCCTTTTCTCAGGTGTGAAGTCAAGAGTAGTTTCTTCAGTGGTTGTCCCTTCTCCACTTCCTTGTGAATTGGAATCATCATCACTTTCACATGACTAATCTTCATCAACAGTGCAATGGCTAAACTGTTCTTCTTGAAGTGAGCAGGAAAGCCATGTTTCCTAAAACAAACTTCCACAGTGTGTCCATTTCGACCACAGTAGGTGCACACCTTCTTAGATTGATTTCCACCCTTCTGGGTTTTGTAGCTGCCAGAATTGCTAGAATTCTGCCCCTTGGACTTATTTCTGACTTCTGTTTTTCAATAACAACATTGTTCACAAAGAACTTTGCTTTTTCCAAATCCTGAATCATTTGTCTTTCTTGATGACTTAGGATGTTGAAAACCCTCTCCACATCATGAAAAGGTGTCATCATCATGATTTGTGACTTGATACTTGAAAAAGAATCATTTAAACCTCTCAAAAACATGATCACATAGTCACTTTCTTTTTGTGCTATGATGGTAGGTATGAGAGTACAAGAACATGTAGTTAGACAGTAACATTGAAGAGTAGGCCTGAAACTGTCCAGTTCAAGGCGCAGCTTTTCCATGCGGTTGAAGTACTCAGCAATCATTTGTTCTCCCTAGTGGAGATTGTATAACTCTCCTTGAATGGCCGCAATACGAAAAGCATAAGTTTGATGAAATTTCTTTTTTAAATTTTCCCACATTTCTTTTTCCATGTCAAACCAAATCACACTTTCAGAGATTGAAGGACTAAGGGTCTGGTTGATCCAAGCAATCATCAACGAGTTGCACCTATCCCAAGCATCAAAATCAGGATCAGCAGCATCGGGTCTTGGCAAGCCTCAATTAACAAACTGCAATTTGTTCTTGATCTTGAGAGAACCACTCATGGCTCTTGAACAAGAATGATAGTTTGGTCCATTCAGCACCACTTGGATAAACGGAGTTCCAGGGTTTTCATTTGGATGAACGAACAAGGGGCTTGAAGAATCGATGGTTGGCTTAGCCATAGCGAAATGATCAATGAAGAAAGACCTGAAAGAGGAGCAGCAAAAGAAGAGAAGAGAGGAGAAAGAAAAACAGGAAAAGAAAGAGAAACAAAACCATTATCAGCGCGAGCAAGGATCTTCAGTGAACCAAGGCTCGAGATACCATGTTGCGTTTTTAGCCATGAATGTGCGGAAGCATCTTTAATGGAGTTCTCAAGCTTAAAGGCGAGGAAGCAGTGAACGAAAGAAGCAGAGAATGAAAAACAAAACTTTATTGATGATGTA
Organism: Cyamopsis tetragonoloba; assembly: GCA_037177725.1. Lineage (NCBI taxonomy): Eukaryota > Viridiplantae > Streptophyta > Magnoliopsida > Fabales > Fabaceae > Cyamopsis > Cyamopsis tetragonoloba. The sequence continues at coordinate 46,292,804 of CM074119.1, read as the reverse complement.
TTAAGAATTACATTAACCAAAAAAAGAAAAAGAAGAGGGTATATATACAAGGAAGACAAGAGAATCGAGAGGGAACAGAAAGGGTAAAGATAAGGATGAGGAATAACAGAACATAACAAATATAACTGAAAATAACTAATCTTTGGAATGCATCTCTGCATGGGTATTTGAGCAAAGAAAGAAGGGGCTCTTTAACAAAACTTAAAACTGCTCAAGAAACTCTTATTTTGCTGACTAGTCATTTCGCTGCTTTCTTCCATGGCTTTCTGCTTCTTCTAATTTTTCATGATGACCATGCTGGGATTCATGATCAATGTTCTTCATCTCTAACACAGGGAATTGTTGGTCAAACCTGTGCCAACAATGAAATGCAGAGTGCCCAGGTTTGCCACACACCTGACAATTAATCTTGTTGCCCCTTCCTCCATTGAAAGGAGCTCTAGAAGAATTTCTGCCACGTCCACGATTCTGGTCGCAGCCGAAGGTGCCTCGTCCTTGCGAGTTGTGAGTTCTTTTATGAGAATTGCTTCCTTGAGCAAGATTTGCTTGAAGTGTTCGGGTTTCATGCCTCTTATGCTTTTCAAGACGTTCTTCTTGGGCCATAAGAAGAGCTTCAATTTGCAGAACAGAGTATGGCTCTGTGCGTGAAATAACAGAGGTTACAAAGCCATCGTACTCTTCACGTAATCCATCAAAAATGGCATTGGCATGTTCTTCAGCAGAAAGAGGGGAACCGATTGCAACTAATATATCAACAATTTTTTTTATGTCTAACCGATAAAGGCTAATTGTACCAGTTTTGTGGATTCCACGAAGCTGGATCTTCAGTTGCTTGATCCGAGCCTTGGTTTGCAAAATGATTCTGAAGGGTGTTCCACACTTAATATGACCAATCACAACCCACTACCCTAACTTTGAATTGAGCGAAGGAGGAGAAGACGTAAACTAAAAATACCTCAGATTCTATTATTCATTGATTGTGTGTATTTACATTGAATGAGAGTATTTAAACCGTAACAGAATGGTAACTAAGTAACTAATTACATTTACTATATCTCAGTAATTTTACATTTTGACTTAATAATGCTTTTGTTCCTAATAAAACTCAATTGAAAAATTTAAGGACTTTATACCTTCATCAGTTCAAAATAACTTTCTTTAGAAAATGATTTAAAATATGAATTAGTTTACTAAAAATTTACTAAAAATTCAGCCAAAAAAAGTTTTCCCAACTGTAGATATAAAGAGACACAAAAAATAAGAGAAAAAAGACACATAAACACAATCAACATTAACTAGCAGTAAATGACAGATTATAATAACGAAGTGCAAAACAAAAAGATGATGGTTCAAGTCCCGTCTAGAAACCATGAGATCCAGGCTTTCGCCAAAGCCCCATGATTCAACTCTCAACTTGGAGCGGGCAAGCCAGCATGGTGCAGCCACCACCCCAACCTAGCCAAGTCAAAGCTGTGTTCCATCACTTTGGTGCCCCCGCTTGGGTCTCTAGCAGGGGCGGACCTAGCCCAAAATTTTTGGGGGGCCAAATATAAATAACTAAATAGATCAAAATTTGGGGGGCCTCATTATAATAACGTAGCGCCGCCCCTGGTCACAAGTTGGTGCTACTCAACTTGGCAAGTTGGTATCTTTGGCAGAGTATTATAAAAACCGAGATATCTTTTATTTTAGTCGATGTGGCGCTATCAAATGATAGGGCAAATAACATTACAAACCAGAGGGTGAGTGTTTTGTAGATTTGCTTGCTGCATATCACAGATTTTGCTTTCCAGGAATACAAACTTCAATGGTGTAAAGCTTATAATGTTCTTTAACTAACATGGAATCTCATACTCTTCATCTCATCGTAGCTATAAGACAAACTATAGGATTCATCATTTCTTAAAATTATGTATTTTTATTATACATTTGATAGTAGTTCTAGCAACTATAAGTGTTTCGTGGTGCTATTTCTTGTGATAAAACAAAGAATTTGTTGGGAGCAAAATCGAATTCTTATGTCTGATTTGTTTTAGATTTCATGGTATTATTGAAGATCATAGAGTTGCATTTCACTTGAATAGTTAGTCCAACTTGGTTGGAGATTGTTCTTGGCCAGTTTCAATTTTCTTGTGTGATTTTCTGCCTCGTGTTCTTGGCTTTCCTATAATAATGTTTGTGTGTTATATTTATATTGATGATAATATTTGTTTGGTTGTTCCCTTAGATTGTAGTTCCAAACAACAATTTAAGCTATGTCATTTAGGATATGATTACTTGTTAGTTGTAATGGGTAATTACTTAGAATGCTACTAGTTTTTAGTTATATTTTATGAAATGATATATATCGGTGAGAACCTTTTTTTCTCGCAATGGGGGGCCTCATTATATTAACGTAGTGCCGCCCCTGGTCACAAGTTGGTGCTACTCAACTCAGCTAGTTGGTATCTTTGGCAGAGTATTATAAAAACCGAGATATCTTTTATTTTAGTCGATGTGGAGCTATCAAATGATAGGGCAAATAACATTACAAACCAGAGGGTGAGTGTTTTGTAGATTTGTTTGCTGCATATCACAGATTTTGCTTTCCAAGAATACAAACTTCAATGGTGTAAAGCTTATAATGTTCTTTAACTAACATGAAATCTCATACTCTTCATCTCACCGTAGCTATAAGACAAACTATAGGATTCAACATTTCTTAAAATTATGTATGTTTATTATACATTTGATAGTAGTTCTAGCAACTATAAGAGTTTCGTGGTGCTATTTCTTTTGATAAAACAAAGAACTTGTTGGGAGCAAAATCGAATTCTTAATGTCTGATTTGTTTAAGAAATCATGGTATTATTGAAGACCATAGAGTTGCATTTCACTTGAATAGTTAGTCCAACTTGGTTGGAGATTGTTCTTGGCCAGTTTCAATTTTCTTGTGTGATTTTCTGCAACATGTTCTTGGCTTTCTTATAATGATGTTTGTGTGTTATATTTATATTGATGATAATATTTGCTTGGTTGTTCCCTTAGAGTGTAGTTCCAAACAACAATTTAAGCTATGTCATTTAGGATATGATTACTAGTTAGTTGCAATGGACACTTATTGAAGCCTTGAAGCTTTTACAGTATAAAATTGGTTTACTGAGTGGTATCTTTGTAAATTTCCATGAATTTCAAGAAACTGCCTTAAATATGCTGAAGATTTCAAGTTACCAACTTAACAAAGTAGTAATCAACATTTCAAGGTAAATTTAATTGTGACATATTCAAAAGACTTGTTTCATTTATGATGAAGAAGAAATAACTTGTTATTGCAAAATCATCAAGTTATGGTCTTCGAATGAGGGTGCTACTATTCACTCCACATGCACTTCTTGCTACGCCACACACTGTTTTTCTTTCAAAATTTGACTTTTTCCCGAAATCTATGGTCAAGCAAAAACATACTCTAAAATCTGAGCAAAAACAAGTTTTAGATACTGGTTTTTTATATTTTTTATTTTATTTGTTTTCAAAAACAAAAACACTATCGATTTCTAAAATCTGTTAGTATATAGATTCTAGAACCCTATCAAGTACGAGGTTTAAAATTCGATAGTGTAAAAGTTTCATTTGTTAAATTTTTCCATAAAATTACACTATGTGAATTAAGAATTCGTTTGACTACGGATTCTAGACCCTGGGCGACCATGGATACTCGAAATCGGTAATGTAATATTTTAGAGGACTGTGTAGTGTGTGTGCTTTACTCACTCGAGTTCTAGACATTAGAGGAAGAGTAATTTTTTTAAAAAAAGCCCAATGATCTGTGTGGTGATTTGAGAATGGAGAAAAGGATTAAAAGTAGAGGTTTATCCAAATTGCAATCCAATATTATGCATTTGGACAATGTGTGTAGTACTGAAATATAATATCTTATTTGCATCCAAAAGAAAAATCCTTGCCAACTTTACTTAATCTTACAAAGCTTCATGTTATTGGTTCAAATTTTGGGTCCAACCAAAGTTTGCCAAATGAGGAATTGTGCTTGACACTTTATAGCCAACATAATATATTCTCAAATGTTTCGCAATGAAGCTAGCCTCACGCGTAGGCGACAAACCTAAGGGACGTGGTCCGATCAATTCGCTACTTCCTTGCTCAATGAAGCTAGCCTCACAAGGTGACCTCCCGTCTCCGTTCTATGAGTGCCAATTAGGCTTTTGCCAATTTCTATGATAGCTTTTGGTAACAGTACAGAACATAATCGAACGAAACGGAATGGACTATAGTTTGGTGGCCATGGAACCGAACAGGACCATATGTGTTATTTTGTATTTAATACGGATTAAAATATAGAAAATATTTTTTTGTAATACATATTAAATTTTACTTTACTTGATAGGAAGTATAAAATTAAAAAAATAAAATAGTTTATTTTTAAAAAAAATTATGAGTATAACTAAATAATAATTTTAAAATATATTAATTTTTGTATTAATATTTTATGAAAAATAAATTATTAAATATAAACTTTTCTCAATAAATATAATTATTAAATATATTTTTAAAATTAGTAATTCATTATAAATTATATTGAATATATTTTTATTATGTAAATTTTTTTTAAAAAGATTTAAAAATATTTTTTGGTTGAAAAAAATAATATAAGGTTTAAGGAATTTAAATATATATTATTTTGTTAATAAAAAAATGACTCTATGAAAATAATGATAATTCTTTTGTGTATGTTCTGTTTTGTTTTCTTTTGTTCCACCCTTCTAACCAATCTGTGCCGTTCCTCTTGACTATGCATCAAACGGAAAACAGTACACTCCTGTGTTCAAACACGTCTGCCAAACGCTACCGATGATTCAACTCTCAACTTGGAGCAAACCAGCCAGCTCAGTGCAACCACCACCTCAGTGTCCCCATTGGGATCACAAGCTCGCGTTACCCAATTGGACTAACTAACTTCTCTGTCAAAATTTTAATTATAAATAATGACATATCTTACAATCTAGCTAATATGAGATTTTCAAATCCCATGACAAACCAGAATACAAGGTAACGCTTTTATCCGCGAAGGAAAGTCGTTGGGTGAGAGTAGGATTTATTTTGCTAACTTTTCTTCTTCTTTATTTTTTAAAATTTTTGCCTGATCTATTGAGTTATATATGTTGGATTTTTCTATTCTGTGTAATATTGCATATGTTAACAATGCTAGAATTAGAAACTTCGTATAGGAAATGATGAAGAATTAATTAAATTAATGTTTATTATACATTAAATGATTTGCTTTTAAATAAAAATTTTCAATTATTACATTTTTAACCTATAGAATATTATACATGATTGAAAAATTCATATATGTTTTTGCTTTCTATAATTGACATTTTTAGTGTAACTGCTGGTGGTAAATTAGGGTGACAATAAGTTTACTTTGTTGAATTCTTTTTTTCATATTTCTATTTCCCGAAAAATATAGCAATGAAGAAGTGATAACCGACAACTTTACCAAATTAATTTTTTTAATTAATTATCAAATTGAGTCTAAAAAATTATCAAAATGAATATTTTTATTGTATACATAGTTTTGTTTTTAAAAAAAATTAAGCAGCACCGATCTTTTTTAAAAAAAAATCGAAAATGACAGCAAATAAAAGGCCGCCAGCTCGTCACGTGGCAGGCACGGGTGAATTGCGCCTGCCACACAAACAAAACAAATAAAGGAAAAGAGCCCAAAGGATGGCCAATGAGTGTCTGCCATGTGGCAGGCGATGGTGAGTTGCACATGCCACTTGGCACCAACCACTAAAAAAGGAAACCCTAGGGGCCAATGGCATGCCGCCACGTAGTGCACCCCGAGATGTTGCGCAACATAAAAAATATTAAAAATTGGAACATGCGCAACATGAGGGAACACTGTTCCCTATCCCCAAACACTAGGGGTGTTCGCGGATTGGATTGGTTCAGTTTTATGGTAAGAAGTCATTCGATCCGATCAATTTTTTTTTCTTCGGTTTGGTTTGGTTAGGTTGATTTTCCGAAGCGATTCGAACCAAACCAATCCGATATAATTTTGTTTGAATTGGTTCGGTTTTCGGTTTTTTCTTCTTCAACTTTCTTTTACGCTATGCAATTTTTATGTCACTGTCACATACCAAATTCACTAAAAAAAAAATCAAGAAATCCCAATTACCAAATGAATACCAAAACAAATATGAACAAAATCTTGGAAACTCAATCCTGCCAAATTATTGAAACTAATATTAATCCACCTTTCAATCCATAATTTCCAAAATAAAAGCTTGTAATTTAACACAAAGTGCAAACTGACAAATAGAATTTAAAGCAAGTACCAAGTACTAAGATCAGGTACATCAAATCACCAAACAAGTCACTTCTCAAACACAAAGTTCAACATAATTCAAATTTAAACAAGTCCAAATAAGTACTCAAACTAATAATAAAGTTGCATTAGAAAATAAAAACAAAAGCAGTCCAATAAACTAAGCCTTCTTCCGGCACCAATTTTCCTTGTCACTTCCAATCCTTACTTTAAGCTTGTAGCATCCAATCCACATAAATCCTGCCACATTTAGCTCTAATCATATTCAGCACATTAAGCAACAATCAGCAAACAATTTAATAAAACAATTTTAAGACACAATTACAAAGAATGAGTCACCGAAGTCAGCAGCTCTAATCAGCACCCGAATCATCCTCATTCAGCTCCACAAGTGGCACTATTTCTACAAATGATTAATAAAAAAAGAGAACTTAGTATTTATAAAGGAAGTCATATAACAACATAATGATAATTGGTAAAAGTATGTTACCTAATTCCAGCTTTTCAAGGTCCTCCACAAGCTCTTCAATATGAGTTCAAATTGGAGTTGAACGGAACCAATTTTGTGCACAAATCAAAGCCTCAACCGTCTTTAAAGTAAGAGAGCTCCTATAATGATTTAGAACTCTTCCTCCCGTGCTAAATGCAGCCTCCGAACCCATTGTAGATATCGGCATAGCCAATAAATCCCTTGCTATTTGACCAAGAATGGGATATTTAGAAGAGTTCACCTTCCACAAATTCAAGATGTCAAAGCTAGGATTTTGTTTCTCCAATGTCTCCATGAGGTACAAATCCACCTCATTTTTGTTCATACATTTGAAGAAAATGTCCTTCTCAAACTCCAAAGTAAATGAGGGATCTTCAACATTTGTTGTGTTAAGAACTTCCAACTCATGATATTGCGAAGATTGATAAAATTGACCAAATCCATGAAAAACTTTATAAGAATTAAACACTTTGTTGAAAGTTTGCTTCACACGTTCACTTAACAAATTAGCCTCTTGCTTGTCAAAAAGATCTGCAAAGCTTCACTCAACAAACTTTTGTTTGTATCGAGGGTCAAGAACCACGGCAAGAAATATCAAGTTAGTATTTTTCATTTTCCCCCAATACTTTTCATGCTTACCTTTCACTTTTCATCCATGTTCTTAAGCAAATATTCATCAGAACTTCCACTCCAAGAATTCATAGTGCCAGATATCTTACAATATTCATGAAAATATTGAGAGGAAGTAACATAAAGAGACCCAGACACTTTCTCAGTAACATCACTAAAAATCTTCAAGAATTTCACAAACACACGTGCATTATCCCAATCTTCCGCTTTTGGAATACCACCTTGCATTGTTGCAAACTCAGTGTCATACTCTCCTAGCCTCTTAAATGCCTTTTGAAATTTACATGCTCTCTCAAGCATAAGGTAGGTTGAGTTCCATCTAGTGGGAGGATCTAATTGCACTGTGGATTTATCTTGTATCCTACAATCTTTTATGAAAGTTTTGAACCTATCCATACGACCAGGGGAACCACGCACAAATCTAAGAGCATTCCTAATTTTATTTACCTAAGCATGCAACTCTTTCAATCCATCATTTACAACCAAATTCAGAATATGAGTACAACACCTAACATGCAAATATTCACCTTTCAAAGGATGAGAATTCCAATCCTCCATTCTAGTTTTAAGGTAAGCAATAGCAATATCATTGGAACTCGCATTGTCTACTGTAATACTAAAAACTTTAGAAATTTCCCATCCTAAAAGTCACTTCTCTATTTTTCTACCAATTGCTTATAAATAAGTTATTGCTTATAAACACGGTTCCCTATCCCCCAACAGGCCAACACTATAAAATGGGGTGGAGGGGACTAAATTTTTGTGTCCCTCTCCTTAACTATATATCTTATTCTCACTCTCATTTGCTTATAAATCAATTATTGCATATTTTGTTATCGAAAAATTTAACAGAAGTAATTTTTTTACTATCATTTCGCACTTTATTTTTTTATTTTCATTCTCCCCGTTTCCAATGCCAACCCCATTGACCAATAATTACTTATGAAGAACGAAAGCGAACAACTTGATGACAACGAACCTCTCTTTCTAAAATATTTCTAAGAACAAGAGAGAAAAAGAAAAAATATATTTCTAAAATGCATTTCTTCTGTACAATAAGTCACCTATTTATAGGTGAGAATACAATAGGAGTAATGAATAAAATAATCTCAACAAATGAAATCATATCCTATCAAATCGTAACCCTAATATTATTATATCAAATTCCTAATATTACAAATCAATTGCAATATTACAAAATCAATTTAAATATTTACAATATCAATTTAATACCTCAATACCCCCCCTCAAACTCAAGTGGGTGTGGAAGAGACCAACTTGAGTTTGGAGACTAGGGCCGTAAAACATTTAGGTGAATGAGATTTGATGAATAGGTCAGCAGATTGATTAAGAGTCCCGATATGGAGGAGGTAAACAGTGCCACGAACAAGGTGTTTGCGAGTAAAGTGGCAGTCAACCTCTATGTGTTTGGTGCGTTCATGGAAGACATCATTGTGAGCTATTTGAATTGCACTTTGATTATCACAATGAAGATCAGTACGAGAATGGTTGGGGAGCACCCATATTAGCTAGGAGCCGACGAAGCCAGAGAACCTTAGTAGTGGTATCAGCAAGAGCATGATATTCAGATTCACTACTAGAGCGGGAAGGCATAGTTTGTTTCTTACTTCGCCAAGAGATGAGGGAGTCTCCAAGGAAGATACAATAATCAGTAGTGGAACGGCGATGATTGGGATCTCCCGCCTAATCAACATTAGAATAGGCCTGGATAACCAAAGGAGAGCGTGAAGAAAAATGAAGTCCTCAAAATAAGGTGTCTTTGCTGTAGTAGGTGATCATAAGTACTGCAGCATAATGAGTGGTGCGTGGACCGCACATGAATTGACTAACTGTATGAACATCATATAAGATATCTGGGCGGGTTATTGTTAGGTAGATCAGACTTCCCACCAATTTCTGATAGCGGATAGGGTTATCAAGCACAGTCCCATCAGTGGCAGAAAAGTGAATATTAGGCTCAAGAGGTGTAGTCTCAGTGCGATTATCAGTAAGACCAGGTTTAGCGATGAGATCAGAAGCATATTTGGCTTGGGATAGGAGTAATCCATCTGTAGACTAGAGGACTACCCAGAAAGTAGTTGAGAGAGCCAAGATCCTTCATTTCAAAGTTATGGCTTAAGAAGTTTCTTAGGTTTGAAATCCCTGCTGTATAATCACATGTAATGATCATATCATAAACATAAAGAAGTAAAAGAACAATACTTTGTTTTGTGTGATGAACAAAGGGTGCAGAGTCATGGGGAGTTGAAGAGAAACCAAGTTTGCCAATAGTACAGCTGAATTTGGAAAACCAGGCTCGAGGAGCCTGTTTGAGACCATATAGAGCATTACGAAGGTGATAGAGTTTGTTTGGGGTGGTCGCATATATACTTCTTCCAACTCTCCATTTAAGAAAGCATTCTTAACATCCATTTGATGAAGCTTCCAATGGTGTGAGGCAGCAATGGCAAGAAGAGTACGGTCAGAAGTGAGTCGGGCTACAGGAGCAAACGTTTCTTCATAGTCAATGTCATATTCTTGAGTGAACCCTTTTGCCACTAATCAGGATTTGTAGTGGTCAATGAATCCATCAGAATGGGTATTGATTTTATAAACCCATTTACATCCTACCAGTGCTTTATCAGAGGGACGATCAACCAATTCCCAGGTTGTAGAGGTTTCCAAGGCATTTAGTTCTTTTTGCATTGCTTGCTGCCAAAGGGGATCAGTGCATGCCTCTTGATAAGACTGTGGTTCATAGCGATTAAGCATGGTGGAGAAACACTCATAATCACAAAGATATTGTTGGTTCCTTAACAAGAAAAAGAAAAAGCAGAACAGAAAGGAACTAAAAGAAAACCAGAGCAAGAACTAAGCCAAGTTATTCGAATAGAAGCAGGTTATTCGAATACAGAAAGAGAACTCATACGAGTTATCCGAATGCAGAACAAGATATTCGAATAGAAGAGTACCAGAACAAGAACTAAAACCAAGATTCGAATAGCAGAAAAGAAAAGAAAACAGAGAAGAAGAAGAGAAGAAGAAAATACACCAAGAGATTTACGTGGTTCAGCCACACAGAGCCTACATCCACGGGCAACACTACTAATGCTTATGCATTCATCATCAAGACACAGAATTACAGTGATTCACTCTTCACCTTCCCAGCGCTCTATCTCTCTCTTACAAAAGAAAGCACCAGAACTTATATATATATATATATATATATATATATATATATATATATATATATATATATATAGGTAAGCAGTTAACAGAAACCAGAAAATCAGTAACTAACAGGTTTTCTGTTACAAGTTGATAACTACCAACTAATATAACAGAACCAAGGGAGCTTCCAGCGCATGTTTTCTGATTCATATTAACAGATATGAAGGGGGATTTCTATCCTGAGATGGATGAGTCTAAGTGTCATGTGCAGACTCGACAAGCTGATCAGAGTTAATAGACGAAGTTGGTGCTGAAATGGTGATTGTGGGTTAACTACATTCGTCAAGAAGATTAGAGTTACTAGATGGAGTAAGGGCTTCAACGATTGTTGTGGGTGCACCAGAAGATTCTACATGGACGTCACTTGTGGCAGATGTTCTTGAAATAGTATTATACTCAAGAAGAAAAAGATTAATGGAAGCGTTAGTAAAAAAAGGAGTAGATGTAGAAGGAATGGTTGTGAATTTTGATATAGAAGAAAACATAATATCTTCCCAAAAGATGATGTAACGAGAGAACCAGATACGTTGACAGATAGGATCCCAACAGCGATAACCTTTCTGTTCAGATCCATATCCTAAAAAGCAGCAAAGAAGAGCATGAGGTTCAAGTTTGGTGTATTCGTGGGGTTGAAGTAGAAAAAAGCAAGCACATCCAAAGACTTTGAGGGAAGTATAGTCGGAGAAACTTGGTGAAGACACTCAAAAGGAGACTTGTATCCTGGAATCAGGGAGGGAAGGCGATTAATAATGTATGGAGCGGCGAGAGCAGCTTCACCCCATATTCGTTCAGGACAAGAAGAAGAAAGAAGCATGGCTCTACCATTTTGGCAATGTTTTCTTTCGGCCCTACCATTTTGTTGAGAAGTTCCAGGGCAAGAAAACTCAAAAATGGTACCCTGATCAGCGAGAAACTTGAGGAGAGTGGAGTCACGGTATTCCATAGCATTATCACGACGAAAAACCTTAATAACTTTAGAAAATTGAGTCTTAATCATTTTGGCAAAGTTAATGTAAATTTGACAAAGTTCAGAGTGATGTTTCATCAAATATAGCAAAGTGAACCTAGAATAATGGTCCATGAAAATCACAAAGTAATGACATCCTCCCATAGTGGGTGTATGGGCAGGTCCCCAAATATCGGAGTGCACAAGATCAAAAGGTGAGGTAGAGAATGATATACTTGTTAAGTATTTTAGAGAACTAAAATTCAAACGCATTACAGTATAGTGGGAAAACAAGTTATCGTCATCAGGGAGTAAGAACAATTTAGTTCAATTAGAAAACGTTTGGGTGAAGTTTCTATACAGAAGGTTAAAAACAATTTATAAGAACACTTGGGTTTGGATTTCACTATACTAATGATTATTCCCAAATCTTAACAACTTGTTATGTTAATTGAATGGCCAATGATAAAAACTACTGACAAAGATCCCTCATTTGCCAGATTCTATGGTAAAACTATATCGATTAAATCCTTTAAACGGTAAAAAAGTTACCACGCAATAAGAATTCCCTTTTTAAAAGTGGTTCATAAATGAAAACTATCCCTAGACTTTCATTGATGAAATTCCTTTTCAGAGAACCTCTTTTCATATTAAATTCTCATGCAATAAGAAAAGTTAGAAGGAGAGAAGGAAGTTGATCAAGCTTTCAACTCTAAAATAAACAGAGAAAAGAAAATCAATCAATTAACATAAACAAGAACCTGAGAATTCACACAGCAAGTTACATCAAATCCCAAGTAAAGGGTTTTAAGCTACCATCTCTCAATTTCTCACTTCCTCTCCCTAAAACCCTAAATTTCATGCAGAGATGTCTCCCCTAGCTCCTAGTGAATGAGGCTTTTTAAAAAGATCCCAAGTGGTTTATCTTTGCTCAAGATAAGATAAAATAATATCAGATGAGGTTTCTTTAGATCTTTTTTCCTTTTTCTTCTCCCTTATCTTCTGTGCTTTTATCTATTTACCTGCAATTCAATAATTTAGGGATCAAATCTTATCTAAATCAATCCAAGATAAGGATGAAACTCAAATGAACTAATTCTCTCTCAAATTAATATAAGTATTGAATTTACTACATTTAGGGGAATTTAATTAAAAGATAAACATAATATCATTTAAAATATATTCAAATTAACCACAAAATAGTTTAATAATTATCCATTATCAAACTCCTCTGAACTTAGATTATTGCTTGTCCTCAAGCAAGATAGCCAATCGACACTTAATTAAAAATCTTAGCTACGTACCTGAGTTCGGTTCAAGAAAAATCTAACATTCATCAATTATTAGAGCATCAAAAGAGATCAATCGATGAGTATATATGATGGCCCCAAACCCCCAATTTAAAACAAGATCCCAAAGCACTCAAAGTACAACAAAATGGGAGGAACAACAATCAATTAGCCAAGGGAATAGACTCTCAATTCTCACAAGGTATGTGTTTCGCTCAACTCCTCACTAAGTCTCCCCAACTTAGATTTTGCAATTCATTTCACAATCAAACCATGTACACATGCAAAACAAAAATCAATAGGTCTTTTTATTAAGGTTATAACATGGCTTGGCTACAAGAAAATTTGGTTTTTCTAGTCAACAAAATAAGATAGAGCATTAATGCAGACATACTAACACTCTCACTCATATACCATAAGCACAACTAAATTGGAGATACACCACAACTTTAGGATTTCCTCACTCTTCATGACACTTTTATTCTTCTTTTTTTTTCTTATTTTGGCATCCTTGCTCAATTTTTTTTCATTTTCTTTCCAACTCTTTTCATTAACTTTTTTTTTATATACATGAGAGCATCTTTATTTTTCATAAGGCATGCCTAAATTTTTCTTTCTTTCAAGTAAAGAAACCCATGAGCTTTTCTTTTAATTCTAACCACAATTAAACCAATGTACCTCACTTAGTATGCGTACACCAATGATCCATCTTAGTAAAGGTAGGAAATAATAATGTCATGATGGTTCAAGGTATAAATTTTGAAAGATTCATTAACTTTAATGCTCAAAGTGGGTTCCAAAAATAGGATATTCAATCAAAACAACAAGGGTTAGCTTCTTGGCTCTAGCTCAATATCAACAATCGAAACTATGCCTCTATCATTTTTTAAGTTTTAACATGCTTAATGGCAATTTTAGAAATTCATGCAAAATTAGAGGAGATAAACCAAGTGAAGACTCTCAAAATATATAATGCATTTAGGATCACACACACTCACAAGGCTTTTAGGCATACAATTCCCTTAACCAGGTCAATTAATTGCCCCCCTAATTCAATCATACAAATCATGCAAGAAATCAAGAATTCAATCAAGCATTTGAAACACATCATATAACTCATTTCAAAATCTTTTTCAAACTCACACTCAAGACATACAATCAAATTCCTCAAAAACCAACCTCAGGTAATTTTATTTCCTAAACCTTAAGTCCTAATTACCAATCTTAATTAAAAAGAAAAATAAAATGAGCTAAGAGTAAAGAAAAGAGCAATACAACCTGATGGTAAACAATTTCCTCTAACCTTGCTCCAACTGCACTATCAATTCCAACTAGTCCTACTTCCCCCTAAAAATTAGGCCTGACCCTAGGCCATCACTAACAATGATAAGAATCGTCGGGGTGTCCTCCAAGAAATAACTCAGAAAATAATAGGAAGTAAAACCTCAAGTAAGAGCAATAGTTAGTAAATGCATAACACATTAAGATTACAAGACTCAATTATAAACTCCTAAGAATCAATCCTAATAATAATTAATAATAAAAGCAATAAATATTGGGTTGCCTCACAACAGGCGCTTGTTTAACCTCGTAAGCTCGACGCCTATAACTTTAAAGTTCAAGGTGGCTTGAGGCATGCAAGAGAAGAATATCTCCTCCCTTCCAATTTGAGTCCACCTCCAAAGTGCTTCTCCAATAAAATTCTTCCATAAGGCCAAGGTGGCTTAGGATGATAAATATACAGAGTAGAATCCCCGTCCGTCGTCACATCACGCATGTTCACCTTAGGCTTTCCATCATCAAATGGTGTTAGAAATACATCGAGATGCACTTTTGCACTCTTCTTCACCTCTTGACTCCTCACATCAGTATGAAGAGTAGGCATTAGTGCAAGAACCAACTTCCCACACACTTCATCACAATATTCGTGCTCGTTACTCATTATAAGGACCGGAGGGTGAAGTGGACAATCAATTTTAAAATCTTCAACTCTCAGCCTCAAGTCCGCATCCTCTCTCACTATTTCTTACTTTTCAATTTTCTGATTTTTTGTATTTACAAGACTCTCTTAATTTTTAACTCTTACCTCTTTTTCTTCTTCACACTTTTCACTCTCTTTTCCCTCTTCCTCCATTTCTTCTCTCTCGAATTCTTCCTCCTCTATCATCAAATTATAACTAATCCCATCTTCAATTACATCACCACTCCATGTGGAAATAACTTTGCATTGCTCCTCGGGGATTGTATGATTATTGCCATTGAAAAGACCAAAGCTCAAATTCGAAATTTGCTTTTATCTACAGCATATAAGTGTCTATATTATAAAAAGAAGATTCAATGTTATTTTGATGAGCTTCACTAGATTTCTCATAATCCAACGGTGATTGTAGAAACTCTTCCAAGGTAGCCTCAAGTTTTGTAGCTGATTCAGGCCATGTAGAGATTTGAGGCTCTAAAGTACATTGATCTTAGTAACTCAATGATGCTTGCAAGAACTTTTCCAAAGCTTCATCAAGTTTAGAAGTATGCACATACGAAGGAGAGAATGAAGGACTCCACGCACCTGTATTTTGATAACTACTCCAACCCAAACAAGAATTATTTGTAAAATTAGATTGAAAAGATGGGTTAGAACAATCATCTTGCCAATGCTGAGTACTCAAATACAGCACTACTTGCTCATGAGGCGCGGTATTGAAATACATGGTGTCTCGATTAGACCATTACAACATGGGTTAGTGTAGAGAGTAAAAAGAAGACAAAAATAACAAAAAATAGATAAGGGTTAAGAAAACAAAAAAACGAAAAATAAAAAGAAAAGATAAAAGATATCAGATAAAAATAAAACTAAAATTATATGTACAAATAAAAGCTATTTACAACCCAACCGAGACTAAATTGATCACCGTGCTCCCCGGCAACGGCGCCAGAAATTTGTTAAGTATTTTAGAGAACAAAAATACTAACGCATTACAGTATAGTAGGAAAACAAGTTATCGTCCTCAGGGAGCAACTCTAGAACAATTTAGTTCAATCAGAAAACATTTGGGTGAAGTTTCTATACAGAAGGTTAAAAACAATTTATAAGAACACTTGGGTTTGGATTTCAATATACTAATGATTATTACCAAATTTTAAGAACTTATTATGTTAATTGAATGGCCAAGATAAAAACCACTAACAAAGATCCCTCATTTGACAGATTCTATAGAAAAATTATATCGATTAAATCCCTTTAAACAGTAAAAGAGTTGCCACGCAATAAGAATTCCCTTTTTAAAAGTGTTTCATAAATGAAAACTATCCCTATACTTTCATTGATAAAATTCCTTTTCACAGAACCTCTTTTCATATTAAATTCTCATTCAATAAGAAAAGTTAGAAGGAGAGAAGGAAGGTGATCAAGCTTTCAACTCTAAAATAAACAGAGAAAAGAAAACCAATCAATTAACATAAACAACAACCTGAGTTTGAGAATTCACACAGCAAGTTATATCCAATCCCAAGTAAAGGGTTTTAAGCTACCATCTCTCAATTTCTCACTTTCTCTCCCTAAAACCCTAAATTTCGTGTAGCGATGCCTCCCCTAGCTCCTAGTGAATGAGGCTTTTTAAAGAGATCCCAAGTGGTTTATATTTGCTCAAGATAAGATAAAATAATATCAGATAAGGTTTATTCAGATCTTTTTACCTTTTTCTTCACCCTTATCTTTTGTGCTTTCATCTATTTACCTGCAATCCAATAATTTAGGGATCAAATTTTATCTAAATCAATCCACAAGATAAGGATGAAACTCAAATCAACCAATTCTCTCTCAAATTAAGATAAGTATTGAATTTACTACATTTAGGAGAATTTAATTAAAAGATAAACATAATATCATTTAAAATATATTCAAATTAACCACAAAATAGTTTAATAATTATCCATTATCAATACTTTTAGTAAAAGGTAAAGCAGATTGTTTAGCAGTTTGACAGGAGATGCAACAAATGGGTTCTTCTTTAACCGAGCCTAACATTCCTCTAGATATGAGTTGCCATAGATTTCAAAGAGAGCTATGACCAGGGCGTTGATGCCACAAATGAAGAGAAGGGGTAGAGACAGCACAAAAGTTTGGCAAAGTAGTCAGAGGCGTGTGAAGATTGATAAGTTCAAATAGTCTACCGATTTTACGACCGGTTCCAATAGTCTGTCTCGTTTGTGGGTCTTATAAAGAACATCCAATAGAAGAAAAAGTTACCGTGTATCCAAGATCGCATAGTTGTCCAACAGAAATAAGATTAAAATTCAATTTGGGGACATCGTACGTATCAGATAATCTAAGATTTGGCAAGGAAACAGAGCCGTTGTGACTTTCATAAGAGAACCATCGGCCGTGTGTATATAAAGAACAAAATTTTTGGAGGAGACAGAAGAAAATGTAGGGGAAGATGTCATGTGATTACAATTACAACATGCTGAATCAAAATACCAACGGGTATGACCTGGAGCGGTCGCTAATGCAGGTAGAGCTTTAGCAGATTTAATTTGATGAAGAAAATATTTGAGATTCATATTTTTAAAAAATAAAAAATAAAAGAAAAATAGTAAGAAAGAAATAATAAAAATAAATAATAATAATAATAATTAAATAGAGATAGAATAACAAAACACAGAGCTAAGAAATGGAAAGATCTCACCAAAAAACCTTAAGGAGAGCTTCCTGCCACGTCGGCAAAAATTCAACGGTCAAAGCATGGTTAATGCCACGTCAGCACCCAGTCAGCATTGGGTCAAAGGCTTGTCAAACTGGATCGTGGACGAGTCAAGTTGTGGGTAAAACACAGTAACGCTCAACGCGTGTGGGTTACACGCGCCGCTCCTTTTGGAAGCGCGTGGATGCTTAGATGGCCGTGAAATTTCACGGTCAGCCACGACGAAAGGAGGCGAATCTAATGGTGGTGGAGGTGTCGAAAAATGACTGCGAGAGAGTGGCGGTGTAGAGCTTGCCGACGTGACCGTAAAAGGAAAACTCCAATGCAGAATTTTTGTTTAAAAGGAAGCACCTTTCTAAAACACAAGAGGACTACTGGACGGAACTAGTATCCTTAAAAGAATGCAGCGGAGGACTACTGGACGGAATCAGTATCCTAAAACCAAGAACACACGCTATTACGAAACCAAAGCTCTAGATAGCATGTAAGAAAAAGAGAGAAAATGAGAAATATATTTTTGAGATGCATTTCTTTTGTACAATAAGCCAGGTATTTAGAGGTGAGAATACAATCGGAGTAATGAATAAAATAATCTCAACAAATCAAATCATATCCTATCAAATCCTAACCCTAATCCTATTATGTCAAATTCCTAATATTACAAATCAATTACAATATTACAAAATCAATTTAAATATTTACAATATCAATTTAATTTCTCAACAATATTTATTATAATTTTTTTTTAATTAAAATAAAATATGACGTACAAATTAAATAAATATAAAAGATATAATTGTGAGTTTTATTCTTATCTAAAGTGTTTTGTATTTTATTTTTTTAATAAATAAATAACACTTATATTAACTATTCTAAAAACATTCAATTTGGAGCACATGATGAACAATGGTCCTGTATTTATGCTGATTATTATGTCGAGAGCCTGGTTTTACTGAAAATTATTAGTAACTAGATTAAACCCCGCGCGTTGCGCGGCTGAGCAATAACAATTTTTTTTACATATTATCAAATTTAATTGATAAATTATATGAATAAAGTGGAATTGTAATTGAATTTAAATTAGTGTATTTTAAATATGTTATACAAAAGAAAATATATTATAACATATATGTTTTACACCCAACAAGTTGGTATGGTTGCTAGAAGCGTAACTTTGAGTTGCAAAACAATTGAAACTATATTCCTTGTATACATTCGCAAAATGCTCTAAAAAAACAATACTTTGTTATATGATTTTGCATTTTAAAATTATTAGGATTGTTTAAAAGTTCATTTAGAATGTATTTTTGTTATTTGCTTTGAACTTTTTATGTTGTGGACAAACACCTTATCATTTTTTGTTGACTTGGTTTTTAAACTCCGTATCATATTCGAGGATAATGTGTAATTTAATTTTACATTGTCAAAAAAGTATTGAGATTGATTAAGAATTCAACTTTAGAATGCATTTTTGTTGGTTTTTGAATATTTTGTTGTTGTGGACGGATGTCTAATCGAACAATATAATGATATGAAGGTTAGAATAAACTCAAAAGAAAATGATAAAGCACTCATGCACAACTATAAATAATTCAAAAGTAACAAACGAAAATACAATCTAAAGTAGAATATTTTTTGTTTGTTGCTTTGATTGTTTTGTGGTTGTGGATATTTGTTTAGTTGTTATTGACTCATTATTTAAAAGATATTGTGTGATTTGACATTGCATTTTTTTTCCTCATTTTTATCTTTTTTAGATTTTTTATTTTTAGAAGTCAATTGCAATTTGGCTTGTCATTTGAGGGTAGTGTGTAATTTTCTTTGACATTTTAAAAAATATTGTGATTGACTAAAGATTCAATGCATTTTAATTGACTTTTTATTTAAAGGATATTTTGTAAAAAATTACATTTTTTCCTCCTTATTTTAATCTTTCTTAAAACTTTAATTTTTTAAAAATCAATTGCAATTAAAAAGTCAAAATTAAAAATTGAAAGTTTGATTTGCATCATATAGTATTATAAATATAATAATTTATATTACATTGAAATTAATTGATAGATTGGTTAGTAATTGAACAATGGGCAATCAAATATGATAATCTTATGCTTAGGTGGTATTTTCCTAGTATTAGACTTCTCTTTTAATATATATAGATATATAGATATATAGAATATAGATATATGTAGATGCTATGATGTCTTGGCTCGTTTTAAGGTGGTCAAGTGACCAACTTCCCACCGTGGTGAAACCTGTATTTGACTTGCTATAGCCTGTGAATTCGGGTTTCTAATTTGACCTCATGAGTCTTCATAAATTTAAAATTGACATCAGGGGCTACTTTAGTAATTATCCTTTGTTAAAGAAGATTCTATGTTCAGATTGAGGGATCTATTTAGGGTGACTTCAAAACTAAATGTGCTTGGATCCTGACGACCTTACCCTTACTCTTTGTGCGCATGACTGTGTTTCTGTAACGATTGCGACATTGAAGGAGATCTCGACGTAGTCTGGTATGTACTGATAGAGAAGATTCACTTTGAAGGTATGTACCGACGAGCCACCAACAAAGAAGAGGTTGGTGGAAGCGAAAAGAAGAAGAGCGACAGTGGAAGTGATAAGTGAAGAAGACCTTCAGTTCACGGCCACACGCAATTTATGATCTAAGTTTTCCGACAAATGCTGCAACTAAGTTCACCAGATCTGGTACCAAGTTCACCGCATCGGGTACCAAGTTCACAGATTTTGATTTTTATTTATTGCCCTGTTCTTCCTCACATCTAAGGACTTCATGTTTATTTGATTTTTTTTAAAAATGTATATGTGAATAGTTGATAATTGAAGCTTCTATTTTGAGTTGAAAAAAAAATACAATGACAATATTGCATGATTAAGATGAAAAATTATTTGTTTCCTATTTGTTAAGTATCCAGATTTGGTTGTTATTTCCATTATAAATGTAGATTTGTTTGATTATCTTGGGTTGCGCAGATTTTGTTGCTATTTCCATTTAAAATGCAGATTTGCTTGATTATCTGGGTTCCTAGATTTTGTTGTTATTTCCATTTAATTTAAATTAAAATGCAGATTTGTTTGATGAAGATGTTTTTGGTTTAGGATACTTCTACCGTTCTACTTTGTTTGATGCTTTCGGAGAGTTAGTAAAGCATAATTTCATGCCCAGATTTATTTATCGTCTTTCATCTAATTATTTAGCAAATAAGTTAAAACTGATGATACTCTAGTTGATGCTTTCGCAGAGTTCATTCTAGGATAATGCGCTTTTTAATTTTTACATTCGTTGATTTTTTTTAAGTTGTATAACTTTTAATTTTTAATTTGTTGTATGTAGATAATAAAGGGTCCATTAGCAATTTTTAATAAATTTTAGAGTACAAGTAACAAGTCGCTCATCCAAACCATCTAATTATATATATAAGGAGTGCGTTAGCAAGTGATAACTTGAAAATTTAAATTACATCCACAAGGTGTAGCTTGCTAATGCACTCCTTCTATAAAACAAGTGAGTGTACGTATGTTAACGTACACCCACTTGTTTTATAGAAGGAGTGCATTAGCAAGTTATAACTAGATTTTTTAAAATACACCCAAAAGGTGTAGCTTGCTAACGCACTCCTTCTAAAAAATAGGTGAGTGTACGTTAGCAAACCCAATATATATATATATTGTGACTATTTAAATTTACTTTCCCACCACGTGGAAAGTGGACACATGCCCACCTTAAAAGCCGCCATGATGTCTTATTGAAGATGTAAGTGGTATTTTAATACATTACTTATGCAACATATACATAGGATGCTAAATTTCTTATGCATATATGTATGGACATATATAATTTACCAGGTTGTGGATTCAAAGTTTCAACTAGTTTTGTGCTAATAGAATAGGTTAATAAGCTAATGCTACATTCATATTGTGCTTGGAAAGAATATTCTCTTTAAGTTATTAGTGTTTGTGTGGCACGAGAATTTTATCCATCATTTTGGTATGTTAGGTAGCTTCCTATGAATTTTGTTTATGATTGTAACTTTTGCTTATTTTGTATGATAATGTTTTGCCAAAACTAAGTTGTTCCTAGTAATATAAGATTGTATGCTGAAACACTGCCATCATACTATTAGTCTTGAAATTTCTGTTGTCTTCTTAAATCTATCATTTACCAAAATAAAGATTTTGGAAGGGCAAGGAAATTGATTCCTTGATAACAAGTGAATCAACTCTAATGTTGGTGATCACGGTTAACTTAAAATTGAAAAATGAGACTCTTGTGCTTCAGTATTAGATTTTAAATTACACAACAATAGAATGTGGAACTTATATTTTTGGTTGTACACGTGCTTAAGAAGAGGGAGGATTCTCTATATATTCATATTGCCTTTGTCATTTCATTAATGACCTTCTTCATTGCCTATGGTTTGAGTTTCCACTTGCCATCCACTTTCCCATTTTAGTATAGAATTGCTGATTCGTCATTTAATCGTTAAACTTTCATAATTCTGTTTTGTGTTTACCCATATTATTAGTGTTGTAATAGTGTCTCAACTCTCAAAAATCATACATCAGATTGCTTGGCTATTGGTAGTTTTCCTAGTGATGCTTCATTCATCTTTTTCCTCTTTAATCGTGAGACTGGTAAATAAGTTAATCTAAGATTTCTTTGCCAAGTCCCATTTGAATTTTGTTATATTGCGTATTATGAGAATTGCATAAAGAGTTTAGACATTTCATAGTGAACCTTGAACCAATACTTTTACCGGTTCAATGGCCGGTTGATTTTAAAAACATTGCCTCTAACATCATAGGCATGATAAGAAGGAAGAGGAATGTTAGCAGAAAACACAAATAATTCTAACCACGAAGAACATTTTTGTCATGAATTTGAAGATTGGCCCATCCCTTAAGTCACTGTAGAGAAGATTCAATGTGCTTCCTTTTTGCTAAAGATAATGGGTTCATGAACATCAAAAAATTCTTGAATGGTTCCTATCCAAATAAAGAAATGGTACTTAAAGTTTCTTATGTCCTCTCCTATTTGGCTTACCCACCCTTCTATTTTATCTTTTTTCTAAATTTTAGTTTCTATTTCTCTTCATGGTGGTTAAATTGAAGGCCCTCACAGTAATTGGATAAAAGGTTTTTCCAAAGACTTAGCATACATCTTCGATCCCAATTGTTTAACTTTGGGGTTTGCTACTAACTCTCCAAAGAGTTATTGTTGACAAAGTAGTTATCTAATTTCTACGTTAGGATTTAGGATTCTAGCCTTAAAACAGCAATATCATTCACTAATATTATAGAAAGGATTTGTTCCCTCTAACATATTTGTGTTTAGTAGGTTATTATTGAAAAATAGACTTTCCCGTAGAGATAACCTTGCCTGTGAAGAAATTGTGGTTGAAGGAAATATTTTGAATTGCCTTTTTTTATGATTATGTTGAGGAATTTTTTTCTCTTTTCTTGGGTCGTGCGTTCTTCAATTCTATTTGAGAAAAAGGTTTAGGTTTGATTAGGATTAAATTTTGGAATATCTGATTCTACACCCACATAATGTTCTTTCTTTAGAAGTCAGTTTGTTGGAGAAATTCACAAAAAAGGCCGGGGATGATTTTTGGCATGTAACTTTGTGGTTATTGTGGCTTGGAAGGAATAAGGATGCGTCCGGGGTGGATTGGGTTGGTTCAAATTTGAGGTAAAAAAATAATTTTGTCCCTTGAAAATAATTTGGCTTGGTTTGGTTCTGGTTGACGAAAAAATCTTAAAATTTGAACCGAACGAAAACATGTTAGTTTGAGTTGGACCACCAGGTTGTCCGATTTAGAGAACATCTATACTAATTAACAATTCAAAATACTAAGTCTAATAAAGTCTAATTTCAAACATACTACAAATTGCATAACACAATTATTAGTGATGTTGATTTCAAACACCATTTTACTAATTAGGTAAGATATAAATGGAATGGATAAGTATTAAAAACTTCGGGTTAATTTGGTATGTTATTGGGGGTTCAAAATTCCCAAATTTGATACTCGAATCAATAGTTTGGGTCTCAATAGAATGGTTGGGGGTGGATCCTATTATAATTTGATTGAATTATTTTTTGAGTTGGATTGATTTAAATTAACGGATTCGTGGAGTAAACCCAATTTTATTGACACTATTAGGAAGAAATGCAATTGCATTAAAAAAAATGGCACAGTAAAAGTCATTTAAATCTTATTTAAATTAGATCTTGGAATCAATTTAAGAATTTTGTAGAAGGATTTTTTCTTTTTCAAAAAATGTCACAGTAGATGCCCTTCCTTATCTACTTTCTGACTTTTTTTTATAATGTCTACTTTTTGAATATATTCATTGTCATTTTGAGTATATCTAATACTCTTTTTTAATATATTTGTTAACTTATATAAAAAAAACATTATTGAAAGGAAAAATATTGGAAAGAAAATAATTGTAGGGAGATTAAAATTAAAAGAAAAATTATGTAACACAAAAATTTTATAAGGATTAATTTTAAGTGAGATGAGGTTTGAAGAAGACAAACCCTCTAACTATCTCTTTGCTTCTCTTGGTGAATATGATAGACGTAACTTTTATTCGTTCTCAGTTTATCTTTATTTGTAGCTATATAAAAAGAACAAGAGAAAGAAAATTAAAAAAAAACGTAATGGGATATTTTTTTTAATGAAATGAGAGAGTTTCTTAAAGAGAAACGATAGACGAATGAAAAGTTAATAGAAATTCAGAAAAAATAAGATGAAAGGGTACTAGTGACATAGTAAAAGTGCCACTAAATTTTTTTTATTTGATCCAGATACATGACATAACCTTTTGATGTTTGGTGATATAGTAATCTTTTCATGATTCAAAAGAAAAAAATTATTCAAATTATTATCATTTAATTTTCAATATTTAATTGATTAATTTTAAACTTATTTATGAGAGAAAGCCTAAATTAATAGTAAAATTAATAAAAAAAAGGGTATTAGAATAACATCAGCATCTTAAACCTGTCTTGTTTAAACTGCTAAACACATGGCAGCCGCAGGTGATTTGCGCTTGTTGGGTGCTTAGATTTCAAGCAAAAATAGAATTGAGCTTTTTAAGCTCATCTCGCAAAAGGCAGCAAAAAAAAAGGTCTAGGCTCAAAAGGCTTCCGGATTTGGGCTACTCGCCCAAATAACCTTTTTTGTTTTCAAAAAAAAATACTACTAACCACATGTATGCTAACTTTTAAAAAATTATTTATTAGTCCACAATTCACACAAGACTAATACTCAAAGTTATTAAAATAAAAAATTGATATATAGAAAACTTGATATTGAACTTTTTGTTTGCTTGCCAATAAAAAAAAGTTAAATAGAAACACATTTAGAATAACTTTTCAAAATACATTATCATTATAAAATAAAAATACATTAAAACAATTTGTTAAATAATAGGACAATAATGTTCTTTTAAGCTAAAAAAAGAGACATTTTTTAAAGACAAAAGTAATAAAAAAAATAATTTTTTCAAATGGAAATTAGGGAATTTTTTTAAAAATTTTAAAAAATGGGTCACTAAAAAAAGGTTGTTACTCGCATAGGATTGAATTGGGTATCTAAAACTAAAATAAAGAAAGACACGTGTAATTGGGAGCCTTTTCGGCCCAAAATGAAATAGTTTGCTACCTGAACGTGCCATCTCGTATAGGGCCGGGTAGTCAGTTTGGACACATATAATTTCTAGCCCATTGCTAGGCTGTTGGGACTGTGAGTGTCTGCAAGGTAGAGAATATCTAAAAACAATACACAACTAAGCGGTGAGTATCGGAAAATATGACTGATAAATGTCGGAATTGATGCAGCCTGAAATGGTGGTGGAAATCCTTTGTAGGCTATTAGTCCATAATCTACACAAGACTATGAATCAAAGATTAAAAAATTGAGGATTAATAAATAGAAAAAGTTAATTAAATAGGAGATTTTGTTTACTTGTCAATAGAAAAAGTTAAAGAGAAACCAATTTAGAATAACTTTTCTAAAAAGATTATCAGTATAAAATAGAAATAGATTTAAAAAATATGTTAAATAATAGGAAAATAATGTTATTTTTTAGCTAAATTGAGTCATTTTTTTAAGATAAGAGTAAAAAAAAAAATGATTTTTTTAATGGAAATTATGGAATTTTTTGAAAATTTTAAAAAATAGGCCACTAAAAAAAGGTTGTTACTCTCATAGGAGTGAATATGGTATCTAAAACTAAAATCAAGAAAGACACCGGTAATCGGGAGCTTTTTTGACCAAGGATGAAAAAGTTTGCTATCTGAACGAGCCAGCTCGTATAGGGTCGGGTAGCCAGTTTGGACACATATAACTTGTTGCTCATTGCTCAGCTGTTGTGAGTGTCTGGGCAGAGAATATCTAGAAATAACACACAGCTAAGGAGTGAGTATCGAAAAATCTGATTGATCAATGTCGTTGTTGATGCCGCCAGAAATGGTGGTGGAAATCCTTCGTAGGCTATTAGTCCTTAATCTACACAAGACTATTAATCAATGTTAAAACAAAGAGAATTAATAAACAGAAAAAGTTAAACAGGAGGTTTTGTTTACTCGTCAATAGAAAAAAGTTAAAAGAAAAACCAATTTAGAATAACTTTTCTAAAAAGAATATCATTATAAAATAGAAATAGATTTGAACAATATATTAAAAGATAGGAAAATAATGTTATTTTTAGCTAAATTGAGACATTTTTTTAAGACAACAGTAAAAAAAAATTATTTCTTTTAATGGAAATTAGGGAATTGTTTGAAATTTTTTTAAAAAAGGCCACTAAAAGAAGGCTGTTACTCACATAGGATTGAATTTGGTATCTAAAACTTAAATAAAGAAAGACAAGGTAATCGAGAGCCTTTTCGGCCCATAATGAAAACATTTGCTATCTGAACGAGCTGCTATGACTGTGAGTGTCTGCTGGGAATAGAATATGTAGAAGTAATACACAACTAAGCAATTAGTATCGAAAAATGTGATTGATCAATGTCTGAGTTGATGCTGCCAGAAATGGTGGTGGAAATCCTTTGTAGGCTATTAGTCCATAATCTTCACGGACTATTAATCAAAGTTAAAAAAATTGAGAATTCATAAACACAAAAAGTTAAATAGGAGGTTTTGTTTACTTGTCAACAAAAAAAGTTAACAAAAACCAATTTATAATAACTTTTCTTAAAAGATTATCATTATAAAATAGAAATAGATTTAAACAATATATTAAAAAATAGGAAAATAATGTTATTTTTTAACTAAATTGAGACATTTTTTTAAGACAAAAGTAAAAAAAAATGATTTCTTTTAATGGAAATTAGGGAATAGTTTGAAAATTTTAAAAAATAGGCCACTAAAAAAAGGTTGTTACTCGCATAAGACTGAATTGGGTATTAAAAACTAAAATAAAGAAATACACGGGTAATCGGGAGCCTTTTCGGCCCAGAACGAAAAAGTTTCCTATTTGAAACAGCTAGCTGGTATACGGCTGGGTGGCCGGTTTGGACACATATAACTTGCTGCTCATTGCGCAGCTGCTATGACTTTGAGTGTCTATGGGGCAAAGAATATCTAGAAATAATTCACAACTAAGCATTAGTATCGGAAAATATGATTGAGACATTTTTTTAAGACAAAAGAAAAGAAATGATTTTTTTAATGGAAATTAGGGAGTTGTTTGAAACTTTTAAAAAATGGGCCACTAAAAAAAAGGTTGTTACTCCTTTAGGACTGAATTGGGTATCTGAAACTAAAATAAAGAAAGACACGGGTAATCGGTAGCCTTTTTGACCCAGAATGAAAAAGTTTTCTATTTGAACTCGTATAGGGCTGGGTAGCCAATTTGGACACATATAACTTCTTCCTCATTGCTCAGCTGATGTGACTGTGAGTGTCTACAGGAAAGAGAATATCTAGAAACAGTACACGGGTAAGCAGTGAGTATCGGAAAATCTGATGGATCAATGTCGGAGTTGATGCGAAAAGAATTGGTGGTGGAAATCCTTTGTAGACTATTAGTCCATAATCTACACATGACTATTAATCCAAGTTAAAAAATTTGAGAATTCATAAACAGAAAAAGTTAAATAGGACGTTTTGTTTACTTGTCAATAGAAAAAGTTGAAAAAAAAACTAATTTAAAATAAATTTTCTGAAAAGATTATCATTATAAAATAGAAATAGGTTTAAACAAAGTTAAAAATAATTGGAAAATAATGTTATTTTTTAGCTAAATTGAGACATTTTTTTAAGACAGAAGTAAAAGAAATAAAATGTTTTTTTTTAATGGAAATTAGGGAATTTTTTGAAAGTTTTAAAAAATGGGCCACTAAAAAAAGCAGTTACTCTCATAGGACTGAATCAGGTATCTAAAACTATATTAAAGAAAGACATGGTTAAATCGTGAGCCTTTTTGGTCCAGAATGGAAAAGTTTATTATCGGAACGAGCCAACAATTATTGGGCCGGGAAGCCGGTTTGGATACATATAACTTCTTACTCATTGCTCAGTCGCTGTCACTGTGAGTGTATGTAGGGCAGAGAATATCTAGAAACAATACACAGTTAAGCATTGAGTATCGAAAAAGTTGATTGATCAATGTCGGAGTTGATGCCACCAGAAATGGTGGTGGAACTCCTTCGTAGGCTATTAGTCCATAATCTACTCAAGACTATTAATCAAAGTTAAAAAAAATTGAGAATTAATACAAAGAAAAAGTTAAATAGGAGTTTTTTTTTTACTTGTCAATAAAAAAAGTTAAAGAGAAACTAGTTTAGAATAACTTTTCTAAAAAGATTATCATTATAAAATAGAAATAGATTTAAACAATATATTAAACAGTAGGAAAATAATGTTATTTTTTTAGCTTAATTGAAACATTTTTTTAAGACAAAAGTAAAAAAAAATTAAATGATTTTTTTTAATCGAAATTAGGGAATTTTGTTAAAATTTTAAGAAATGGGCCACTAAAAAAAGGCGGCTACTTGCATAGGATTGAATTAGGTATCTCAAACTAAAATAAAGAAAGACACCGGTAATCGGGAGCCTTTTCGGCCCAAAATAAAAAAGTTTGCTATCTGAACGAGCTAGCTCGTCTAGGCCTGGGTAGCTAGTTTTGACACATATAACTTCTTTCTCATTGCTCAGCTGATGTGACGGTGAATGTCTACAGGGAAGCGAATATCTAGAAACAATACACAACTAAGGATTGATCAATGTCGGAGTTTATGCCCCCAAAAATGTAGGTGCAACTTCTTTGTAGGCTATTAGTCCATAATCTACACAAGACTATTTAACAAAGTTAAAAAAATTGACGATTAATAAACAGGAAAAGTTAAATAGGAGGTTTTGTTTACTTGTCAATAGAAAAAGTTGAAGAGAAACCAATTTAGAATAACTTTTCTAAAAAGATTATCATTATAAAATAGAAATAGATTTAAACAATATGTTAAATAATAGGAAAATAATGTTACTTTTTAGCTAAATTGAGACATATTTTTAAGACAAAAGTAAAAAAAGATTAAGGATTTTTTTAATGGAAATTAGGGAAATTTTTGAAAACTTTAAGAAATGGGCCACTAAAAAAGGCGGTTACTCGCTTACAAAATTGGGTATTTAAAACTAAAATAAAGAAAGACACGGGTAATCAGGAGTCTTTTTGGCCCGGAATGAAAAAGTTTGCTATCTTAACGAGTCAGCTTGCATAGGGTCGGGTAGCCGGTTTGGAGACATTTAACTTCTTGCTCATTGCTAGTGTCTAACACCTAATGGAAATTAAAGCTATGTTTTTTTGTAAACATACGATAAGTAATAGCTATCAACTAACTCTCATACATGAGTACATACACTACTTAGTCTTAGAGAGGGTTTATTATATGCCCTATTAAAATACATAAATCCATAGGAGAAGATAATGAGTTTAAATATCTACTACATGTTAGAGAAATATGTCCAATAATTGTAGCCAACAAGCGTTCTACAGGGAAAGGTTGGCTACCCCAAAATACATATCAAACATAAAAATACTAAACATTCAATATGCTAAGTCTTAAGGCGCTGAAATCTCATCCTCTGAGTCTCCTGCAATATGGTAACCGTCAGTTATATGCAAACATATAAATGAGTAACCCCCGAAATTTTTAAAATATTTTTATACCATATTACAACCAGTCTAACTAGAAAATACCCCATTTAATTCCTATCATACAAATCAATCCAAAGCAACATACAAAAACACAATGCATGAAATGACAAGATATAGATGTATGCATGGCATGATCTTTCAATTATCATTCTTGTCTCTTTCTTTTCTTTAGTCTTTTACGGAAACCTCGTGCACTAGACTTCACCATAGGTGCATGGCAGCAACGCGCATTTGAGCTCAATCATGGGATCACGACAAGCGTCCCTACCGTAATCAACTGTCGGGCTATCTTGACCCGGTTCATTGGGAATAGCCCAAGACTTCCTTACCCGTTCATTGGAATAGTCCTTTCTTTTGGGTCATCTACCCAGTCCCAGTGCAACCCTACTAGTTCAGGTCATCTTACCCCGTTCATTGGGAGGCCCTACATTCTCAATCTTTTCATGCTTGTCCGCTTACCCGGTGTGTAACCGGTGGAACTCAACCCATTTACTCAACATCCGTTGAAGGGGGAAAGCTTGTCTTATCGTTTAATTTCGTTTCACAAGTTTTCATACATTTTCATTCAACATTCAATCATGCATTTTCATGATCCATTTTATGGTTTTTCAAGGAGTGATGTAAGTCCCTAACTTTATATTTTACAGGACACTTTAGTCCCTGAATTATATGATCATTCATTTTAGTCCTTGAAAGTCAGGGACTAAAATGAATGATGTAGTAAAAGTCAGGGACTAAAACGACCAATAATATTGAAAGTCAAGGAGTAAAATGACTGATTTCACGAGGGACTAAACTGACTAATAAAATACAAAGTCAGGGACTAATTTAGTATATAACTCGTTTTGCAAGACATTATAACCTATTTTTATCATTATTACCCTAGAAATAAGCTACTTGAAGGGTATATTGCATTTTGGAAGTGAAAACAAAGGGTCATGTTCTGGTTCATTTTCGCCTCCATGAATTTGACACAGAAAGTTCAGCTAAAAATTCGCTGCAGCGAAAATTTTCGCAATCGCAAATTCAGCACAGAACCATTTTTTCTCAACAATGCATGCTGTTGGTATTTTGCCCATAACTTGAGTTGTAGACCTCAAAATTGAGTGCAACCAGAAGCATTTGAAAGCTTAGAGGATTATCTACAACTACTGTGAAGATCGAAAAACCCAGTTCTAAAAATTTAATTGTCAGAAACAGCCAACTTTAACAGGGATGTACACTTAACAGAACAGACATTTCAATACAAGCTCTGTCTAAGTAATTTGGCCATAACTAGAGTTGTAGACCTTCAAATTGAGTGAAACAAAAAGTATTTGAAAGCTAAGAGGATTATATACATCTCTTGTGAAGACCAAAATGGAAAAATCGTATGAAAAATTATTTGAAATTCTCACCCAACTTACTGTAGAAAACTCACATTTTCATACAAATTTCACCCTCTTTTCCAACAAACTCACATGGCTCAAATTCAGGACCAAGCACATAAAATTTTAACATCAAGCAAGGTTCCAAATCAACAATTTCATCAAAGTAATTCTCAATTCAACTAAAACACATATCCACACCAAGATTCAACAATAACACATATTCACAACCAAACTATTGAGTCAAGGGCATTGTATCCATTCACATATGGTTAAATGCCCTTCAAGGTACAGATTCACAATTCAAGCATCAAATATTCATTCAACTTGTTCAATTCCAAAAACATCAACTTATCATACAAAATCACAACATTCATTCATCTAGACCTACATCAATTTCATATCCATGCTATAAGAGTCAACTAGAGTTCTACATTTCTACACATGCAGTTGCATTCCATTATTCTCCTAACAGTTCTAAGTCCAATCACCAAGGTTGGGGTGCAATGGAGTTACCTTAAACCTTCAAGTTCCTAAACACTTCTTGCTTCCAGTCCTTTTTTTCAAACTCTTCAATCCTCCCACTTAGGCTTGATGATCCCTTATTGTTCACAAATGTGAGTCATTCACACCCATTAGGATCCATTTAAGAGATTGCATGTGGAATATGAAGATTAAAACCCATTTTTCCGTAAAATGGAGCTTAACCAAGAAGGTGAAAGAGAAGGGATGCATGACTTACCTAAAGATTCCAATAGCTTCCCAAGCTTCAATGAACAAGATTGGGGAAGGGACTCTCTTGGTTTAGGAGCTTGAAGACCAACCCTATGAGAGCTTGAGAAGAGAAGAAAGAAAATGAGAAATGGAGTTGAGTGTGAGAGAGAGTGAGGGCGAGAATGAGAGGGAAGAGGGGAAATGGGGGGTTTTTGTTTAATTTTATTATCTTCTTAAGTTTTGCTAGATGGTCCTCTCTTAAGAAATTTTTAAAATTTGCTCCTTAGTTCTTCTCTCTTTTCTCTTGGTAGAGTTTCTACAAACCCTTAAATTCCCAACTTCTTCTAAAGAACCACTAATTCCTACTTGGGAATTTGTGGGATGTTACAACTCTACCATCTTTAAAATAATTTTGTCCTCAAAATTAAGAACTGACTTGTATCGTCAAAATAATTCAGGATAGGCATCCTTCATGTCTTGTTCCTTTTCTCACGTGATTTCCGACGAATCGATGCTTTGCCATAGCACCTTAACCAACGGAATCACCTTGTTTCGCAAGGTCTTCGCCCCAAAATCTAGGATCTCAATAGGTTGAGCTTGGTATAACGTGTTAGACTTCAATTTGATCTTGTCGGGATTTAGGATATGAGAGGGGTCCGGGACATATTTTTGGATTTGGGATACGTGGAATACATCATGTAGGGCTGAAAGGTTAAGAGGTAATGCTAATCGGTATGCCATGGGCCCAACTCTTTGCAAGAAATGGAAGGGTCCGACATATCTATGTTGGAGTTTCTTCACTTTCATGGATCTTCCCACAGCTGTGGTAGGAGAGACTTTGAGGAATACATGTTCACCTTCTTCAAACTCTAGTGTCTTCCTCCTCTTATCTGCATAGCTTCTTTGTCGATCTTGGGCTACCTTTAACTTCTCCTTGATTCACCTGATCTTGTCAGTTGTTTCTTGCACTAATTCCAGCCCTAAGAGGATTTTCTCCCCAGTTTCATACCAACATATTGGTGATCTACACTTCCTACCATACAAAGCTTCGAAAGGAGTCATTCCGATGCTTGAATGATAACTGTTACTGTAAGCAAATTCTACTAGGGGTAAGTATCTGCCCTAATCTCCTGCTTCCTCAAGGATACAGGCTCTGAGCATATCCTCTAAGGTGTGAATCGTTCTCTATGATTTCCCATCTGTCTGGGGGTGATGTGATGTACTCAAATGCAATTGAGTCCCAAAGGCCCTTTGCAAAGCTTCCCAAAATCTGGAAGTAAATTTCGGATCTCTGTCTGATGCAATACTAAGCGATGCTCCGTGTAACCGAACAATTTCTTGGATGTACACCTTTGCATACCTCTCTACAGTATAGTTGGATCTGACCGATAAAAAGTGAGTAGACTTCGTTAATCGATCTATTATCACCCATATGGAATCATATCCGGCTAGGGTCCTTGGCAACCTAACTATGAATTCCATTGCAACTGATTCCCACTTTCACTCTGGAATCTCCAATGGTTGAAGTGGTCCTGATGGATTTTGATGCTCCACCTTCACCTTCTGATAAGTTAAGCATTAAGTCACAAAACTAGCAATGTCACGCTTCATTCCCGCCCACCAAAAGGATCTCTTCATGTCCTGATACATCTTGGTAGCACCTGGATGAACAAAATACTAGATGTTGTGACTCTCCTTAAGTATCAAATCCTTGATCTCGTCACTATTAGGAACATATACCCTGTCTCTGAACAAGATCATCCCATCACCAGAATTGAGAATTTCGATTGCTCTTTAATCTCCTGTAATTCGGGATCATGCCTCTGTGCTTCCCGAATTCGGTCTCAAAGCAGATTTCTCACGTCTACCTTGCTCACTGACAAATTGGCATCACAACAAACTACATTCAGCCTCAAGTCTCTAAATCTCTCTAAAAGCTCCAACTCATGCACCATCATGGTTGACACATGCAAAGATTTTCGGCTTAAGGCATCGCCTAAAACATTTGCCTTTCCCGTGTAGTTTTTCAATTAGAAATCATAGTCCTTTAGAAACTCATCCATCGGTGTTGTCTCATGTTTAGTTCAGTTCTTTTTGATCGAATAAATATTTCAAGCTTTTATGGTCATTGAACACTTCAAAAGTGACACCATACAAATAGTGCCTCCACACTTTTAATGAAAATACCACAACAGCTAGCTCCAAGTCATGCGTAGGTTAATTGCCCTCGTGTGGCCTGAGTTGCCGAGAAGCATAAGTTACCACTTGTCCCCCTTGCATAAGGACACAATCCCAACCTTGCTTCGATGCGTCACAATAATCTTTGAAGTTCTTGGAGGGGTCCGGTATGACCAGCACCGGAGCTGTTGTCGATTTCTCCTTTAGCATCTGAACACTTGCTTCACCCTTGGAATCCCATTCGAAAGGAACTCCCTTCGGAGTTAATTTACTCAACGGAATGACTATCTATGAAAACCCCTTAATGAACATTCGGTAGTATCTAGCAAACCCGAGAAAACTTCGGATTTCGGTAACATTAGTTTGTCTTTCCCATTTCAGTACTACTTCAACCCTGCTGAGGTCAACGGCCATGCCGTCTATTTTCACCACTTGGCCAAGGAATTGAACTTCGTCCAACCAAAACTCACACTTCTCAAGCTTTGCATACAACTGTTTCTCCTTGAGAATTTCCAACACAATCTTTAGATGTTCCTTGAGTTCCTCTGGTGTTTTAGAGTAAACTAAGTTATCATCAATAAAAACCACCACAATCTTGTCCAAATAGGAATGGAAAATCCGGTTCATGTAGTCCATGAAAACTACAGGAGGATTAGTTAACCCGAATGGCACCACTAAATATTCATAATGACCATAATGAGTCCTGAAAGCGGTCTTGGGAACATCCTCCGGCTTAATTCGAATCTGATGATACCCCGAGCGCACATCGATCTTAGAGAACACCTTAGCTCTTCCTAACCGGTCCAACAAATCATCAATTCGAGGAAGAGGGTATTTGTTCTTTACCATAAGCTTATTTAGCTGTCGGTAGTCCACACACAACCATAACTTTCAATCTTTCTTCTTGACTAGAAGCACTGGGGCTCCCCATGGCGAGGCACTTGGGCGTATGAACTACTTTTGTGACAGATCTTCAACTTGCTTCTTGACTTCTGCTAACTCTGCAGGGGCCATTCTGTAAGGACCTCTAGATACCGGTCTGACCCCGAGAATTAATTCAATGGAAAATTCAATTTCCCGCTCAGGCGGCAAGGAATCAATGTCACATACTTAAGGATAATCCCGGACAATGGGTATAGAGCTCATATTATGGACCATCTTAGAAACTTCTACACACAACATTATAAACCTAGGCCCATCATCAAATTCAGCTAAATTGTCTTCGTCAAAAGTGGGATGGTGAGAGTAGTATACCTCATATCCGCGCTCCGGCACATGAATAGTCTTGTTGGTGCAATCAATAAGGACCTTATGAGCGTGCAACCAATCCATACCCAAAATAATTTCCAACCTTTTCACTGGAAGACAATACAATTCAGACAGAAAATGTTATCTTGATCCCTTTTATGGTTTTTCAAGACATTATAACCTATTTTGATCATTATTACCCTAGAAATAAGATACTTGAAGGGTATATTGCATTTTGGAAATGAAAACAAAGGGTCCTATTCTGGGTCATTTTCGCCGCCGCAAAATTGACACTGAAAGTTCAACTAAAAATTTGTTTCAGCAAAAATTTTCGCTGCCGCGAATTCAGCACATAACCATTTTTTTCTCAGCAATGCATCCTGTTGGTATTTTGGTCATAACATGAGTTGTAGACCTCAAAATTGAGCGAAACCAAAAACATTTGAAAGCTAAGAGGATTATATACAACTCTTATGAAGACCAAAAAACCAAGTCCAAAAATTTATTTGTCAAAAACAGCCATCTTTAACAGGGA
This sequence comes from Cyamopsis tetragonoloba, assembly GCA_037177725.1. Taxonomy (NCBI): domain Eukaryota; kingdom Viridiplantae; phylum Streptophyta; class Magnoliopsida; order Fabales; family Fabaceae; genus Cyamopsis; species Cyamopsis tetragonoloba. Next base: position 46,256,959 of record CM074119.1, on the reverse strand, counting down.
TGTACACTTAACAGAACAGACATTTCAATACAAACCCTGTCTCTATAATTTGGTTAAAACTAGAGTTGTAGACCTCAAAATGGAATGAAACAAAAAGAATTTGAACTCTAAGAGGATTATCTGCAACTCTTGAAGACCAAAATGGAAAAATATTATGAAACATTATTCAAAATTCACACCCAATTTACTGTAGAAAACTCACATTTTCATCCAAATTTCACCCTCTTTTCCAACAAACAAACATGGCTCAAATTCAGGACCAAGCACAAAAATTTTTAACATTAAGCAAGGTTCCAAATCAACAATTTCATCAAAGTAATTCTCAATTCAACTAAAACACATATCCACAACAAGATTCAACAATAACACATATTCACAACCAAACTATTGAGTCAAGGGCATTGTATCCATTCACATATGGTTAAATGCACTTCAAGGTTCAGATTCATAATTCAAGCATCAAATATTCATTCAACTTGTTCAATTCCAAGAAAATCAACTTATCATACAAAATCACAACATTCATTCATCTAGACCTACATCAATTTCATATCATAGCTATAAGAGTCAACTAGAGTTCTACATTTTTACACATGCAGTTCCATTCCCTTATTCTCCTAACAGTTCTAAGTTCAATCACCAAGGTTGGGGTTCAATGGAGTTACCTTAAACCTTCAAGTTCCTAAGCACTTCTTGCTTCAAGTCCTTTTCCCCAAACTCTTCAATCCTCCCACTTAGGCTTGATGATCCCCTATTGTTCACAAATGTGAGTCATTCACACCCATTATGATCCATTTAAGAGATTGCATGTGGAATATGAAGATTAAAACCCATTTTTCCCAAAAGTGGAGCTTAACTAAGAGGGTGAAAGAGAAGGGATGCATGACTTACCTAAAGATTCCAATAGCTTCTCCAAGCTTCAATGAAAAAGATTGGTGAAGAGACTCTCTTGATTTGGGAGCTTGAAGACCAACCCTATGAGAGCTTGAGAAGAGATGGAAGAAAATGAGAAATGGAGATGAGTGTGAGAGAGAGTGAGGGCGGGAATGAGAGGGAAGGGGGGAAATGGGGGATTTGTTTAATTTTGCTATCTTTCTAAGTTTTGCTAGATGGTCCTCTCTCAATAAGTTTTTAAAATTTGCTCCTTAGTCCTTCTCTTTTTTCTGTTCGTAGAGTTTCTACAAGTCCTTAAATTCCCCATTTCTTCTAAAGAACCACTAATTCCAACTTGAGAATTTATGGGATGTTACAGAGTGAGTATCAAAAAATCTGATTGAGAAATGTCGGAGCTGATGCCGCCAGAAATTGTGGTTGAAATCTTTTGTAGGCTATTAGTCCATAATCTACAAAAGTAATCAAATTTAAAAATATTAAGAATTCAAAAACAGAAAAAGTTAAATAGGAGATTTTGTTTACTTGTGAATAAAAAAAGTTAAAGAAAAACAAATTTAGAATAACTTTTCTTAAAGGATTATCGTTATAAAATAGAAATAGATTTAAACAATATGTTAAATAATTGGAAAACAATGTAATTTTTTTAGCTAAATTGAGACATTTTTTAAGACAAAAGTAAAAAAGATAAAATGTTTTTTTAATGGAAATTAGGGAATTTTTTAAAATTTTAAAAAATGGGCCACTAAAAAAAGATTGTTTCTCTATTAGGAATGAACTAGGTATCTAAAACAAAATTAAAGAAAGACACGCGTAATCAGGAGCCTTTTCGGCCCAGAATGAAAATGTTTATTAGCTGAACGAGGCAGCAATTATAGGGCCGGGTAGCCGGTTTGAACACATATAACTTCTTACTCATTGCTAAGTTGTTGTGACTGTGAGTGTCTACAAGCAAGAGAATATCTTGAAACAATACACAGCTAAGCATTGACTATTGGAAATTCTGATTGATCAATGTAGGAGTTAATGCCGCCATAAATGGTGGTGGAAATCCTTTGTCGGCTATTAGTCCATAATCTACACAAGACTATAAATCAATGTTAAAAAAATTGAGAATTAATAAACAGAAAAAATTAAATAGATGGTTTTGTTTAATTGTCAATAGAAAAAGTTAAAGAGAAACCAATTTAGAATAACTTTTCTAAAAAGATTATCATTATAAAATAGAAATAGATTTAAACAATAGGTTAAAAAATAGGAAACTAACATTATTTTTTTACTTTAATTGAGACTTTTTTAATAAAAAATTAAAAAAATGATTTTTTTAATGGAAATTCGGGAATTGTTTGGAAATTTTAAAAAATGGACGACTGAAAAAAGGCTGTTACTCACGTAGGATTGAATTGTGTATGTAAAACTAAAATAAAGAAAGACACGGGTAATCGGGAGCATTTTCGGCCCAGAATGAAAAATTTTGATATCTGAACGAGACAGCTCGTATAGGGCTGGGTAGCCAGCTTGGACACAAGTAACTTCTTGCTCATTGCTTAGCTGCCATGATTGTGAGTGTCTGCAAGATAGAGAATATCTAGAAATAATACACAGCTAAGCAATGAGTATTGGAAAATCTGATTGATGAATGCCGGATTTGATGTCGCCAAAAATTGTGGTAAATATCCTTTGTAGGCTATTAGTCCAAAATCGACACAAGACTATTAATCATTGTTATAAAAAAGAGAATTAATAAACAAAAAAAGTTAAATAAGAGGTTTTGTTTACTTGTCAATAGAAAAACTTAAAGAAAAACCAATTTAGAATAACTTTTCTAAAAAGATTATCATTATAAAATAGAAATAGATTTAAACTGTTAGAATATGCAGTAGAATATTCCCTTTGTATTCGTCACAAAAACTGTCCAAATACGTAGTGTTCACATGCATTGTATATATTAGTATTAATTAGGATAGATATTATTCTTTAACTCTTTACAATTGTATTTATGTACATCGATTCTATTCACAATATAAATAGACTTAGTTGATCAATTGACACACAACACATTATACAATACAATTCTATATGGTATCAGACAGGTTCTAATCCTGCCTCTTCCTTTTTCTTTTTGTTCTTCGTTGTACTGTAGCGTGAACAGTATCAGTGCCATTGTTTCTGGCCAAACATCGCCACCGCTGCCTCCATTCGCCTCACCACAACAACGATCGGAACCGCCGTCCTCCAGCGAGCCGAACCGTCCTTCCGCCGTCGTCACCGGAAGTCGCACGTGCTCCCACGCGCCGCCTTCCTCCGGCGCGTCAGCTTCACGCTCCGCCACTATAAGGGAGCGTGAAACCCTTTTCCAGAAACTTTTTTCGCCGGCGATTTTTCCGGCAACCTCCCCACTGCCAGGTGCACCCTCCTAGGCAATCCTCTTCAACTTTTTCGCCATGTCTTCCGGCACCTCCGCTTCTGACTCAGTAGCTGCCACGTTTACCAACGTGTCTCTGCCTCCGTGTGCAAAATTAATAAGCAAGCACCATCCTATTGTTCGTCAAACTTCTGACAACCTTTTTGTTGATCACTCCGGCAAGCCTGTGATTTGTATGGCCCAATCACCTTCTCTCGGGCCATGGGTTCTTAATTCTGGCGCTTCGGATCATATGACAAGTAAAAATAATCCCTTTTCTCAACTCTATCTTATATGGACAGACTTCCGTCTATCACTCTTGCTCATGGTATCCAAACTAAAGCTATTGGTATTGGTCAAGTCAATCCTCTCCCTTCATTGTCCTTAGACTCAGTTCTATATGTCCCAACTTGCCCATTTAATCTTATTTCTGTTAGGAAACTTATTTGCAAATTACCTTACTCAGTTTTGTTTGTCAATAAATCTGCTTTGATTCAGGATAAACGGACTGGACAGATAGTTGGACAAGGTCATGAGTTCGGGGGATTATTTCGTCTCGCATCACCGACAATATATTGTATTGCTGAGACAGCATCTATTATCCATCAACGTTTAGGACATCCGAATCTTCAAAAGTTACATTGTATGATTCCTAGTCTCGCTAAAGTACAGTCCATTCCGTGTGAGTCATGCCAGCTAGGGAAATATGTCAGAAGCACGTATCCCAATAGAGTGAATAAACGAGCTATTCGAATAGATATTTGACTATAACATTTCTGCCCCATGCTATTCGAATATGGACTTTTGGTATTCGAATATAGAGTATATGTATTCGAATATGAGCTTTGTATATTCAAATATGAGGTTAGTGGAACTCTTGCATGAATGTCTATGATACGGATATGAATGTTGATGCATGAGAACATGTAATATGGAATCAAACAAAAAGGAAAAGTGGAAAATGCTTTCCCCCGTAATATGGAATCAAACAAAAAGGAAAAGTGGAAAATGCTTTCCCCTGTCAACATTGGTTGAGTAAGAGGGTTGAGTTCCGTAGGAAGTAGAACGGATCAGTGGGTAAAGCATGAAATTATGAAAAATGTAGGGTTATCCCGAAAGGTGCAGATAACCTGAAGTACTAGGTTATCCCGAGAACGGGGTAGATAACCTACTACAAATGGGCTATTCCAAAAGGGGTAAATAGTCCCTGGGCTAGCCCTAGAGGGGTTGGTAGCCCAGTAGTAGGACCCTGAGAGGACGCTTGCCAGTGGCCATGATGATGAGCTCAGTTGTGCATTCACTATCATGCACCTATGGTGGATTCCCTGTACACAAGGTTTCCCGTTAAAAGAGGAAAGAAATTGAATGGAGAATAAAGTAATTCATGGCATGCATACATACTTAAATTGACATCTCATATATATTGTGTGTGTTTGTTAGGAATCTGATTTGGGGAAGTATTCCAGTTAGACTCGGTGTGATATTGTATATATATTATTTTAAATAACGACGGTTACTCAGTTATATGTCGTACATATAATTGCCTGAGAAGACCTTAGTAGTTGTATGGTGATACATTTAGGTAGTCATTTATTTTGTTGTATGACTACTTTAGTCGGATTGGTATTCTCTCTGGGCTGTAAGATAAACGAAAACACTTTTGTGTAAATATATGTGTGTGTATATATATATATATATATATATATATATATATATATATATATATATATATATATATATATATATATCTTTTGACTTCCGCTATGTGTTAAAAAAAAACTGATCCTAAAATCTAGGTGTTACAATTATCATTAGAAATAGAAAAAGATTTAAACAATATATTAAAAGTAGGAAAATAATTTTATTTTTTAGCCAAATTGAGACTTTTTTTTAAGACAAAAGTAAAAACAAAATGATTTTTTAATGGAAATTAGGGAATTCTTGGACAATTTTAAAAAATGGGCCACTAAAAAAAGGTTGTTACTCGCGTAGGACAATATTTGGTATCTAAAACTAAAATAAAGAAAGACACGGGTAATCGGGAGCCTTTTCGGCCGAGAATTAAAAAGTTTGCTAGCTGAACCAGCCAACTCTTATAGAGCCGAGTAGCCGGTTTTGACACATATAACTTCTTGCTCAATGATTAGCTGTTATGACTGTGAGTGTCTGTAGAGCAAAGAATATCTAGAAGTAATACACAGCAAAGCAGTGAGTATCGAAAAATCTAATTGATCAATGTCGGAGTTGATGACACCAAAAATGGTAGTGGAAATCCTTTAATTTGTAGACTATTAGTCCAAAATCTACACAACACTATTAATCAAAGTTAAAAAAATTGAGAATTCATAAACATAAAAAGTTAAATAGGAGATTTTGTTTACTTATACATTGAAAAAGTTAAAGAAAAACCAATTTAGAATAACTTTTCTTAAAAGGTTATCATTACAAAACATAAATAAAATTAAACAATATGTTAAATAATGGAAAAATAATATTATTCTTTGAGCTCAACTGAGAGATTTTTTTAAGACAAAAGTAAAAAAGATAAAATGTTCTTTTTAATGGAAATTAGGGAATTTTTTGAAAATTTTAAAAAATGGGCCACTAATGAAAGGTTGTTACTCTCATATGACTAAATTGGGTATCTAAAACTAAAATAAAGAAAGACACGGGTAATCGGGAGCCTTTTCGACCCAAAATGAAAAAGTTTGCTATCATAACGAGCTAGCTCGTATAGGGCCGGGTGGCCGATTTGGACACATATAACTTCTTGCTCATTGCTCAGCTGCTGTGACTGTGAGTGTCTGCAGAGAATATCTAAAAACAATACATAACTAAGCAGTGAGTATTAAAAAATCTAATTGATCAATGTCAGAGTTGATGCCGCCAGAAATGGTGGTGGAAATCTTTTGTAGGCTATTAGTACATAGTCTACACAAGACTATTAATCAAAGTAAAAAAAATGAGAATTAATAAACAGAAAAAGTTCAATAGGAGGTTTTGTTTACTTGTCAATAGAAAAAAGTTAACGAGAAACAAATTTAAAATAACTTTTCTAAAAAGATTATCATTATAAAATAGAAATAGATTTAAACAATATATTTAAAAATAGAAAAATAATTTTATTTTTTAGCTGAATTGAGACATTTTTTTAAGACAAAAATAAAAAAAAATGATTTTTTAATGGAAATTAGGGAATTGTTTTACAATTTTAAAAAATGAGCCACTAAAAAAAGGTTGTTACTCGCATAGGGCAGAATTTGGTATCTAAAACTAAAATAATGAAAGACAAGGGTAATTGGGAGCCTTTTCGGCCCAGAATTAAAAAGTTTACTATCTGAACGAGCCCGGTCTTATAGTGCCGGGTAGCCGGTTTTGACACATGTAACTTCTTGCTCGTTGCTCAGCTATTATGACTGTGAGTGTCTGCAGAGCAAAGAATATCTTGAAGTAATACACATCTAACCAGTGAGTATAGGAAAATCTGATTGATCACTGTCGGAGTTGATGTCGCCAGAAATGGTGGTGGAAATCCTTTGTAGGCTATTAGTTCATAATCTACACAAGAGTATTACAAAAAGTTAAAAAAAAATTGATTATTCATAAACAGAAAAAGTTAAATAGGAGATTTTGTTTACTTGTCAATAGAAAAAGTTAAAGAAAAACCAATTTAGAATAAGTTTTCTTAAAAGATTATCATTATAAAATAGAAATAGATTTAAACTGTGTGTTAAATAATGGAAAAATAATGTTTTTTTAGCTAAATAGAGTCATTTTTTTAAGACAAAAGTAAAAAAAAAAAGTTAAATGTTTTTCTAATAGAAATTAGGGAATTTTTTAAATTTTTTAAAAATTGGCCACTAAAAAAAGTCTGTTACCCTCATAGTACTGACTTGGGTATCTAAAACTAAAATAAAGAAAGACACGGGTAATCGGGAGCCTTTTCGGCCCAAAATGAAAAACTTTGCTATCTTAACGAGCTAACAATTTTAGGGTCGGGTAGCCGGTTTGGACACGTATAACTCCGTGCTCATTACTAGATCAGCTGCTGTGACGGTGAGTGTCTGCAGAGCAAAGAATATCTAGAAACAATACACAACTAAACATTGATTATCGGAAAATATGATTGATCAATGTCGGAGTTGATGGCGCCAAAAATGGTGGTGTAAATCCTTTGTAGGCTATTAGTCAATAATCTACACAAGACTATTAAACAAAGTTAAAAAAATTGAGAATTAATTAACTGAAAAAGTTAAATAAGAGGTTTTGTTTACTAGTCAATGGAAAAAGTTAAAGAGAAACCAATTGAGAATAACTTTTCTAAAAAGATTATTGTTATAAAATAGGATTTAAAAAATATGTTAAAAAAAAGGAAAATAATGTTATTTTTTTAGCTAAATTAATACATTTTTTTAAGACAAAAGTAAAAAAAAAAATGATTTTTTTAATGGAAATTAGAGAATTTTTTGAAAATTTTAAAAAATAGGCCACCTAAAAAAGGCTATTACTCGCATAGGACTGAATTGGGTATGTTAAACTAAAATAAAGATAGACACGGGTAACCGAGAACCTTTTCAGCCTAGAATGAAAAAGTTTGCTATGTTAACGAACCAGCTCGTATAGGGTCGGGTACCCAGTTTGGACACAAATAACTTCTTGCTTATTGCTCAGGTGGCAGTGAGTGTTTGCAGGACAAAGAATATCTAGAACCAATATATACACAGCTAAGCAGTGAGTATAGAAAAATCTGATTGATCAATGTCGGAGTTGATGCCGCTAGAAATTGTGGTGAAATCCTTTGTAGACTATTAGTCCCTAATCTACACAAGACTATTAATCAAAGTTAAAAAAATTGAGAATTAATAAACATAAAAAGTTAAGTAGGAGGTTTTGTTTACTTGTCAATAGAAAAAATTAAAGAAAAACACATTTAGATTAACTTTTCTAAAAACATTATCATTATAAAATCGAAATAGATTTAAACAATATGTTTAAAAATGGGAAAATAAAGTTATTTTTTAGCTATATTTAGAAATTTTGTAAAGAAAAAAGTAAAAAAAAAAAATTAATGGAAATTAGGGAAGTTTTTGAAAATTTTAAAAAGTGGGCCACCAAAAAAATGCTTTTACTCACGTAGAACTGAACTGGGTATCTAAAACTAAAATAAAGAAAGACATGGGTAACCGGGAACCTTTTCGGCCCAGAATGAAAAAGTTTACTATCTGAACGAACCAGCTCGTATAGGGCCTGGTAGCCGGTTTGGACACATATAACTTCTTGCTCATCTGTTGTGACTTTCAGTGTTTCCAGGTAAGAGAATATCTAGAACAAATATACAGCTAAGTGAGTATAGAAAAATCTGATTGATCAATGTCGGAATTGATCCCGCCAGAATTTGTGGTGAAAATCCTTTGTAGGCTATTAGTACCTAATCTACACAAGACTAGTAATCAAAGTTAAAAAAAATGAGAATTAATAAATAGAAAAAGTTAAATAGGAGGTTTTGTTTACTTGTCAAAACAAAAAGTTAATGAAAAACTAATTTAGAATAACTTTTCTAAAAAGATTATCATTATAAATTAGAAATAGATTTGAAGAATATGTTAAAAAATAGGAAAATAATGTTATTTTTTAGCTACATTGAGATATTTTTTTAAGACAAAAGTTAAAAAAAAAATTAATAGGAATTAGGGAAGTTTTTGAATATTTTAAAAAATGGGCCACCAAAAAAAGGCTTTTACTCGCTTGCGTTGGATAGGGTATCTAAAACTAAAATAAAGAAAGACACGGGTAATCGGGAACCTTTTAGGCTCAGAATGAAAAAGTTTGCTATCTGAACGAGCTAGCTCGTATAGTGCTTCGTAGCCGGTTTGGACACATATAACTTCTTGCTCATTGCTCAGCTGCTGTGACTGTGACTATTTACAGGGCAGAGAATATCTAGAACCAATACACAGCTAGTAAGTATAGAAAAATCTTATTGATCAATGTCGGTGTTGATGCCGCCAGAAATTGTGGTGAAAATCCTTTGTAGGCTATTAGTCCCTAATCTACACAAGACTATTAATCATAGTTAAAAAAATTGAGAATTATCAAATAGAAAAAGTTAAATAGGAGGTTTTGCATACTTGTCAATAGAAAAAGTTAAAGAAAAACAAATTTAGAATAACTTTTCTAAAATCATTATCATTATAAAATCAAAATAGATTTAAACAATATGTTTAAAAATGGGAAAGTAACGTTATTTTTTAGCTATATTTAGACGTTTTTTAAAGACAAAAGTAAAAAAATAATTTAATGGAAATTAGGGAATTTTTGAAAATTTTAAAAAATGGGTCACCAAAAAAAGGCTTTTACTCGCATAGGACTGAACTAGATATCTAAAACTAAAATAAAGAAAGACAGTGGTAATTGGGAACCTTTTCGGCCCAGAATGAAAATGCTTGCTATCTGGCCGAGCCAACTCGTAGTGCCTGGTAGTCGGTTTGGACACATATAACTTCTTACACATTGCTTAGCTGATTTGACTGTGAGCGTTTGCAGGGCAGAGAATATCTAGAACCAATACACAAGGGAATTAATCAAAGCTAAAAAAAATTGAGAATTAATAAACACATGAAAAAATCTGGTTGATAAATGTCGGTGTTGATGCCGCCAGAAATTTTGGTGAAAATCCGTTGTAAGCTATTAGTCCATAATCTACACAAGGGAATTGATCAAAGCTAAAAAAAATTGAGAATTAATAAACACGTAGAAAAAGTTAAATAAGAGGTTTGGTTTACTTGTCAATAGAAAAAGTTAACGAGAAACCAATTTAGAATAACTTTTCTAAAGAGATTATAATTATAAAATATAAACAATATGTTAAAAAAATAGGAAAATAATGTTATTTTTTTAGCAAAATTGAAACATTTCTTTTTGACAAAAGTAAAAAAAATGATTTTTTTAATAGAAATTAGGGAATTTGTTTAAAATTTTAAAAAATGGGCCACCAAAAAAAAGGTTGCTACTGGCCTAACAGAGTTGGGTATCTAAAACTAAAATAAAGAAAGACACGAGTAATCGAGAACCTTTTCGGCCCAAAATGAAAAAGTTTGCTATCTGAACGAGTCAGCTCGTATAGGGCTAGGTAGCCGGTTTGGACACATATAACTTCTTGCTTATTGCGCAGCTGCTATGACTGTGAGTGTTTGCCGGACAGAGAATATCTAAAAAGAATACACAGCTAAGCAGTGAGTATTAGAAAATCTGATTGATCAATGTATGCCTCTAGAAATTGCGGTGAAAATCCTTTGTAGGCTATTAGTCCCTAATCTACACAGGACTATTAATCAAAGTTAACAAAATTGAGAATTAATAAACATAAAAAGTTAAACAGGAGGTTTTCTTTACTCGTCAACCGAAAAAGTTAATGAAAAACCAATTTAGAATAACTTTTCTAAAAAGATTATCATTATAAATTAGAAATAGATTTAAAGAATATGTTTAAAAATAGGAAAATAATGTTATTTTTTTAGCTATATTGAGATACTTATTTTAAGACAATAGTAAAAAAAAAAATTAATAGAAATTAGGGAAGTTTTTGAATATTTTAAAAAATGGGCCACCAAAAAATAAGGCTTTTACTAGCTCGCATAGGACATAATTGGGTATCTAAAATTAAAATAAAGAAAGACACGGGTAATCGAGAACCTTTTCGGCCCAGAATGAAAATGTTTGCTATCCGAACAAGCTAGCTCGTATAGGGCCGGATAGTTGGCTTGGTCACATATAACTTCTTGCTCATTGCTTAGGTGTTGTATGTGACTGTGAGTGTTTGTAGGGCAGAGAATATCTAGGACCAATACACACCAGTAAGTATCGGACAATCTGATTGATCAATGTCGGAGTTGATGCTCCAAGAAATTGTGGTGAAAATCCTTTGTATGCTATTAGTCCATGATCTACACAAGGCAATTAATCAAAGTTAAAAAATTTGAGAATTAATAAACCGAAAAAGTTAAATAGGAGGTTTTGTTTACTTGTCAATAGAAAAAGTTAAAGTAAAACAAATTTAGAATAACTTTTCCAAAAAGATTATCATTATAAAATACAAATAGATTTAAATAATATGTTAAAAAATGGAAAATAATGTTATTTTTTTAGCTAAATTGAGACATTTTTTAAGACAAAAATAATTAAAATAAAATTATTTTTTTATGGAAATTAGGGAATTTTTTGAAAATTTTAAAAAATGGGCCACTAAAAAAATGTTGTTACTCTCATAAGACTGAATTGGGTATCTAAAACTAAAATAAAGAAAGACACGAGTAATCGGGAGTCATTTCAGCCCAGAATGAAAAAGTTTGCTATCTGAATAAGCCAGCTCGTATAGAGCCGTGTAGCCAGTTTGGACACATATAACTTCTTGCTCATTGCTTAGCTGTTGTGACTGTGTGTGTAAGGTAAAGAATATATAGATACAATACATAGCTAAGCATTGATTATCGGAAAATCTGATTGCTCATTGTCGGAGTAGATGCCGCTAGAAATGGTGGTGTAAATCCTTTGTAGGCTATTAGTCCATAATCTACACAAGACTATTAAACAAAGTTAAAAAAATTGAGAAATAATTAACAGAAAAAGTTAAATAGGAGATTTTGTTTACTTGTCAATAGAAAACGTTAAAGAGGAACCAATTTAGAATAACTTTTCAAAAAAGATTATCTTTATAAAATAGAAATAGATTTAAACAATATGTTAAAAAAAGGAAAATAATGTTAGTTTTTTAGCTAAATTAAGATATTTTTTTAAGACAAAAGTAAAAAAGAATGATTTTTTTAATGGAAATTAGGGAATTTTTTGAAAATTTTAAAAAATGGGCCACCTAAAAAAGGCTGTTACTCGCATAGGACTGAATTGGGTATGTTAAACTAAAATAAAGAAAGACAGGGGTAACCGGGAACCTTTTCAGCCCAGAATGAAAAGGTTTGCTATGTGAACGAACCAGCTTGTATAGGGCCGGGTAGCCAATTTGGACACATATAACTTGCTTATTGGCTGCGGTGGCTGTGAGTGTTTGCAGGACAGAGAATATCTTGAAACAATAAACAGCTAAGCAGTGAGTATCGAAAAATCTGATTGATCAATGTTAGAGTTGATGCCGCCAGAAATTGTGGTCAAAATCCTTTGTAGGCTATTAGTCCCTAATCTACACAAGACTATTAATCAAAGTAAAAAAAATTGAGAATTAATAAACAGAAAATGTTAAATAGGAGGTTTTGATTACTTGTCAATAGAAAAAGTTAAAGAAAAACCTATTTAGAATAACTTTTCTAAAAATATTATCATTACAAAATCGAAAGAGATTTAAACAATATGTTTATAAATGGGAAAATAATGTTATTTTTTTAGCTATGATCTGTTAGAGCATGGCGGTCATGACCTCCAATCTGCCCTCCAGTGCAGTGGTTTGAGTCCTCCGGCCACTCACCTAGCGAGGAGAGGGGTACCTGCAAGCACTCCGACGGTCAAGTCAGTAAGGTCTCACAGTATGGGAAGCTCAGATATCATATAGTAATGAATGCCTATCAAATGAAGATGGATCACAAATATTTATAGAGCTTATAGGGCTAATAAAGTCAAATATGTAACTGTCATACTTCCGTGAATTAAGCGGTAAAAACGGATATGTAACTGACTCCACATGGGGGAGGTACTCCTCAAGCTCCAAGTCGGGTGTCCATGTCGTGGGGAACACGACATGGTACCAACGGCTTGAGCCACCGACGTGGGACTTGCACGTGCCTCTCTTGCGAGTTAGGTCCATAACAGTTTCCCCCAAGTCTACGGTATGTCGTGAGCCATGCCGTTGACTTCTGATGCTGACATGATCTGGCGACATGTAGCCCTTCCAAGTTGTTGTCTTTTGGATTCTCCCGTCAGTTTTTGTTTTGACACTTGTCTTTGTGGGATTGGTCGCGACCCTTCGTGGGCTACGCCCATCATTACTCGATCACACCAGGCCTGTGTGCATTTAATGCGCCATAGGCCATTACTTCACCTTCACGCTTCGTCTTCCCTTTCTCCCTATATAAATACATCTCCATTTTTCTTTATAACACTTTTTCGCCCTCAAGTTGTTCTGCGTATTCTCTCTATTTGCATCTAGTTCTTCCCTTCGTTGTCGTTTTCCCACTCATTTTCAACCTCCTTCTTTCCAACTTTCTCAGGTATTCCATTCTTTTCCCTGTTTGTTTCCTCTTTGTTATTTCAGTACAATTTCTTTCTTCTCTACTTTTCTTAAAATGTCAACTCGTGAAAGACCCACTAATTTTCCCCCAAAAGAAAGTCTTTTTGGGGAAGTTGGGGATTTTGTCAGTTCTCCTTCTAGACCCGAAATCAGTGATGGCAGTGGTCACCACATCCCCACTCCCCCTTCAACCTCTGGTTCTAACCGTGAACCTCTTTTTGAAGCCTTTGGGAAGTTCATCCTTGGTGTCCCCAAAACTATTCCCTTTTCAGGGGCACCTTTCTAACAATCCTTTGCCCCCATACCTTTAAGGTATGGGGTTTGCAAATATGAGTATGATGAATTATCTGAGGGTAGCGATGATGCTACAACATCTAGGTTATAGCCCCTGGTGCCCTTGATAGTCTGTACCTCGTCTCAATCTTCTAGTTTTACTTCCTCTAATAATTCTGCTAAATCCTCTGATTCTGCATCTTTTGACCCTTTGTATGTTCCTCCTATTTCCATTGAAGAACCCATGTCGGCTTCTACCCCTATGTTGGGTTCAGAGTCGCCTTCGACTTCCGCTCCAGCTCAAGTCACCCGGAAACCTTCCAAAGGCAAGGCCTTAGAGCGCCGGCAAAAAACAATTCAGGAATGGTATGGCCCGTCTAAGACGGCCGCCACGATCGAAGTCCCCAAGAAACTTCAGGGCATTCGGGAGGTGAGGAGGATGTTCTGGATTGACCACGACATTCTTCAGATTCCCTCCGAGCTAACCTCAACACTGAAGTTTCATGTCGCGGAGGTTGAATTCAGGGAGGCCATGCATTTTCCTGGAGCTACACCAGAAGAAGTCGTTCCCTCTAGACCAATCACGTTGTACAAGGCCGAGCGTGTTGACCCCAACGATCGCATTGGTTCCTACCCCCGAAGAGGAGCGCCAGATTTCTTAATGTTATATGAGTGTCTCTTTCGCGACATCCGGTTGCGCTTCCCCTTTTCCAACTTCCAGTTCGAGATCCTCAACCGACTTGAAGTGGCACCTTCTCAACTTCATCCAAATGCTTGGGGATTTATCAACGCGTTTGAGATTTTTTGTTGGGCGAACAACTGGGAGGTCTTCAGTAACCTTTTCATGTATCTCTTCATGCCTTACCATCTTGTCGACTTTAGCTTCATCTCGTTCCGCCAGAGGAAGGACCACGCCTTCTGTAAGCTATATGATGACTCCTTTCCCCCGTTCAAAGATGCTTACTTCAAAGTGTCCTATGTCGGGGAGGACTATCCCTTTTGGACAGGTCCAGATGAATCGCCCCTATTTCCCACTACTGGTCTTATGAGCATTACTTGCGTGGAGCCGAGACCTATGTGACCGACCAGGGTTCATTGCTTGACTCAGACTTTGCTATTATTTTCGGTCTCCGCGAGTTCAACAAGAAACTGTTAACCTTTTTTAATGGTACTGGAAATTGTTAACTCGTTTCAGTATAGTGACTATACATGTATCGTCCACAGGGAGCACTTGGATTAATTCGATTAAGAATTAAGTTGACGAATTGTTCAAAAACATATTAAGATTGTGAATGGAAAATAAAAATAAACACTAAATAAAGAGATAAACAAATAAGATAATAAATCACCTGGGATTGAGTTTCATTACTTCACCTTTTTTCTTCTATTGTTAGTTAAATATTATAAGAAAAGATGCATACTCAATGTCATAAGTGCAAATCCCTTTGTCACTTGATTCTAAGACACTAGTTTCTAGAGCCCAATCCCTTGGCCCTCTAGCTACCAAGTCTTGCATTAAGCAGAGTATAAAGCAATAATAAAACACTTCCATCTATCTCTAGATCCGAAGGTTTTATGAGAGTTTTTCTCCATATCCGTTTATAAACCAATTTCCCAACTGTGCAAATAAACTAAGACAAGGTAAAAGGTGATCAAGCTTAAACCAAGAAAAGAAGCACAGAAGAAGAACTCCAATTCATAAATAATATAAACTAACAATTGAAAAAAACAAGAGATGAAGTAATTACATTCAATCCCGGCGGACAGCTTAGCCTAGCAAGGCCATGAACTTCAAGAACTAAACCTAAGAGTATTAGAACTCTGACTAAAAGCCTAAACTTTGTGGTTTATTTTTATACAATTCAATATCATATCCCCTAACTTCAGAAAGGCTGTATTTATAGGTGTTTTAGGAAGGGGTCTGGCGCTCGAGCGCCCTCCTGGCGCTTGAGCGCTGGCCTGACACGTGCTGGTTAATGAGCTTAATTGCCTGGTTAATGTGTCTAGTGCTCGAGCCCTGGTGTGGCGCTCAAGCGCCAGGCTCATAACTGTTGGCAGAGAGGATCCAATGCTTAACGTATTTTGGCGCTCGAGCGCCACACTCATAACTCTGGCAGAAAAGGATCCAATGCTCAACGGTTACTGGCGCTTGAGCCCTGGTATGACGCTCGAGCGCCAGAGCATTTGCACTGGCAGAAAGGATCCTATGTTCCTCAGCTTCCAGCGCTCGAGCCTTGGTATGGCGCTCGAGTGCTGGCCTCTTATATGCTCCAGCAACTTGACTTTCTTATTTTGCTTCCAAAAACACCTGAAAATACATTTCTAAAGTTAGAAAACTTATTATTACCACTTATTTACTCTTAAACTCACAAAGTAAAGATAAAGGGTTAAATTATGTATAAAACATGTAATTTCTAGAGAAGATAAGTGCAAATCCTTTATTGAATAAGCACACTAATTTGCACTTATCAAACTCCCCCCAACCTAAGACTTTGCTTGTCCTCAAGCAATGTATCCTAATACAAAGAAAAACAACAAAAGACAACATGGCAAGTATAGGTTAAAGCAAGTGTATCAAACTTCAATCCTTATGATATGCATGGTAAGAGCTAAGAGAGAGACTTGTGATCACCCAATTTACAGAAGCAACGGACCATTTTATGACTTAAGTGCAAAGGAAATTGTAATCAACCATTGACAAAGGTTTACCTCAAACCTTACATGGTGACAATTTCGCTCATTCCTCAATGTCACTTCACTTGAATTTTGTTTTTCATTTGCCATCAAACCATTTCACAAAATTGAACAATGAATCAAGAGGTCTTTTTCATAAGGTTGTAATGAGGCTGGGCTACAAAGAATCTTTGTATTTCTGTTTATGCAAAACGAGTTGGAGAACATATTTACAAATATTTACAAATTTCCCCCCAACCTATTCTACAAATCATGCTCACCTCATACTTCCTTTCAAGTGTTTCTTTTTCTTCTTTTTCCAAGGCACCTTTTCTTTTCTTTATTTATTTACTTCTTTTCTTTTCTTTTTCTTTTTTCACATATATACACAAGGCTACCCAAGAATTTTCAATCATACCAGAAACACTTGATTCTTTTGTCTACGCCAACAAAATGATACATCATTTGCATACCCATCATTCCCCCTAAATATATAAATATTTTTCTCCAACTCAAAGGTAAGGATAAAACATTCACATAGGTGTCTTAGGGTTTAAGAAAGAATTCATGGCTCAAAGTGGGTACCAACAAAAAGATGTAATTTTCATAGGTAAACTTTTTGGCTCAAACTCAATCAAGAAACTATGCCTCTATCATTTTCAAGTCTCAATTGATCATGGCAATTACAAAATCAAACAAAATCCATTCAAGTTAACAAAGAGGACTCTCATACATTTTTGTGGGATTCACTCAACATACAAGGCTAAAAAGGCTTTAACCTTGAAAATAATTTTTCACAACTCCCAATGCACAAAAATAATCTCGTGATCGGTTAACTTTCAAATCAGTATTTTTCACAATTACTCTTTTTTTTTTCAAACCATGAAATATCATAAGAACTTTCATTTTTCACACCACTAAAAACCAACACTTGCCATTGAAACAAAACACACTTTTTATTTAATATATATTTTTTTTTCATAAAAGGAACAAAAACTACAATATTATTATAAAAAGAAAAACAAAAAACTACAAAAAAACAACAAGAAAAAATAAAACACAACAAGAAAAACAGAAGAAATCAACAGAAACAAACAGAAACTTCCCTATCAAATCAATGGGTCATCCTCCTCCAAGAAATCATTGATGTCGATGTCCCCATCGCCACCAGACCCATCCTCTTCCCCGCTACCACCACTACTACCACCACTTCCTTCACCTCCCTCTCCAACTGCCTCCCCAGGTGGAAGTGGCTGGTCCCCAGGCCAATCCAAATGTGTGGCAAAAGCCTCCGGGGGCTAGAAAAATGTTTGAACCGACATAGTGTGCTGGGACATCGAGTAGTGGGAGAGGTGAAGACTCGTCATCCCCCAATGTAGGGCAGCAAATTGCTTGTCATGATGATCAAGCCTTGTGCTGATACGGCCCCACAAATCCTCCATAGTCCTCGGGGGAACTTGTGGTGGTGGTGCATTCGGATCCCTGTCCGCACAATGGTTCTGGAAATACTTCTTGTCAATGGGCTCTCTAATCTTTTGGCTCCGAACGACTGGAACCCCTACATCTTCGCACAAGCTAGTGATCAGAGACGGGAACGCCAAGCTCTATTCCGAGCTGCCCTTGTGCACATTGGCCCATATCATGTCAGAAATAATCCGTGCCAGGTCGACTGTGATGCCGGGAGTCTTGATACACCTAAGGAGATGGCACGCTTCAAGTGGGAGATCAGAGGGATGCGACTTTGGTCGGAGGTTGGCAAGAATAAAGGTCATCCACAATTTGGAGACCACAGTCATGTTACCCCGGAGAACCTTGTGAGGGACTGCATTCTGAGTCGTCTCCACAATCCTCCGATCCTCATAGCAAATCCTCTCCAAAGTCGTTTGGAGGTCCAAATCCCCTTGATTCCTCATTCTCGTGAAGTCATCAACCACTCCTTCACTTCTCTCATAGGCTGAGATAGGTGAAATGACTCCGCCGCCGATCTTTTCATTAATCCAGTCGGCATCATATGGTACCTGTATCCCGCGGACAGTGGACACCTTCTCATGGGTCTTTGTGTCTTTACCCCCAAAGGCATTGGCATAGAACTCTTTGACGATCTCCGGGTCAAACTTCTCTGGGAGCGATGCAATAGACCACCAGTTGCGGAGAGTGAGCATGCCGGTGAACTCTTGGCATTCTCCATCACGCAACTCCACTCGACGCTCAGCGATGAAGTTCCAGTCATCAATGACCCGAAACCGTTCAGCCCTCTCCCGGTCAATGAACCATTGGGGGTGGTCAGAACCACCGCCCTGGGATGAGGAACCTCCTCTTCTCCTTTGGGGGCCTTCCTTTCGCTTTTTGGAAGCGCGTTCCTGCTCATGAGCGGGTGCTGTAGAAATTATTTATAAACACCAAAATTAGTAACTATAGAATCAAATCATCATCATCGTTATTCAAAAATACAATGCTCATTTGGCTTTCAAAAATGGACCAATTTCACTGAAATACTCATATGGTAGTTTATGCATAGACTTCACAAAGATACATATGCCGAACATGGTTCAGAATGGCAACACAAAGTATCCATTATTTCATAAAGAAATGGGTAAATTTCAGTATTACACAAGCCCTTAATCAGACAACCCAAATGCTCAATGTATTCACAGAATAATATCAAAATAAACTCATGTTCATGTTCATGTTAATGGACCCTTTTATCAGAAACAGAAAAACCAAACAGCACAAATTTATATGAACAATGAACATTGTAAGTTGTTACCTGAACATGATGATGATGATGATTAAGAAATTGACACAAACTTGGAGAATTTGATGATTTTTGGAAGATTTTGAGTGAGAAAACGAGATGAATCGCGTAAACAGAGAAGAGAAAAAGGGATTTTGTGTGAAAAGAAACTACTTCTGCGCTATTTTTAAAGCCAACGCGTGACTGACACTCGAGCGCTAGTGCATTGATGAGCAGATCAACCGTTTCGCTTTTCTGGCGCTTGAGCGCGACACCTAGCGCTCGAGCGCCAACCCAAAATACCTGGCAGTGAAGAAAACCTTTCAGCTGTCTCTGGTGCTTGAGCGCTGATATTGACGCTTGAGCGCCAACATCTGACTCAAAATTTTTTTGAAACCAGCGCCAAATAAATGCCACTGGCGCTTAAGCACCCTCTTGGCGCTTGAGCGCCAGGTCTAAAAACTGGACAGTGAAGAAGCCTTCTTCAAATGCTCAAATTTTCAACTTTCTCACAAAAATTCATTCAAAATTCATCAAATTTACTTATTCTATTTACACAAAACTCAAAAATAAACACACAAAATTGGGTTGCCTCCCAATCAGCGCTTGTTTAACGTCATTAGCTCGACGCTTGTAGCATGATTATGCTTCCTTCAAACCCATTATGGTGGTGAGCCGCTCAACGTCACCACCAAGGTATAGCTTCAACCTTTGACCATTGACCACCCAACTTTCATTTCTCACTGGATCTTCAATCTCTACAGCTCCATAAGGCCTTACATCCTTAACCCTAAAGGGTCCGGATCACTTAGACTTTAATTTTCCCGGGAATAATTTTACTCTAGAATTAAAGAGTAAAACATACTGCCCAGGACTAAAAACCTTTTTGACCAACTTTTTATCATGATACAACGTCATCCTTTCCTTGTATATCCTTGAAGACTCATAAGCTTGGAGTCTCAATTCTTCCAATTCATGAAGTTGCATTTTCCTTTTTTCTCCAGCAGTTGTTGGGTCAAAATTGAAATACTTTAAAGCCCAATATGCCTTATGTTCTAGCTCGACCGGTAAGTGACAGGACTTCCCAAAAACTAACTGAAAAGGAGTCAATCCTATGGGAGCTTTAAAAGTTGTCTGGTATGCCCACAGAGCAGCATCCAGTTTAATGGCCCAATCTTTCCTTGAAACACTAACGGTCTTTTCTAGAATTCGCTTAATTTCTCTATTCGACACTTCAGCTTGACCATTAGTTTGGGGATGGTAAGGACTAGCAATTTTATGTCTCACCCCATAATGTTCCAAGACCTTCTTTAGTTTGGAATTGCAAAAGTGCGAACCCCCATCACTGATGAGTACTCTCGGGGAACCAAACCTTGAGAATATATTCTTTCTCAAGAATGTTACTACCGTCTTTGCATCAGCTCTTGCACAGGGAATTGCCTCTACCCATTTTGAAACATAGTCCACTCCCACCAATATATATTCATTGTTGAAAGAGGGTGGAAATGGACCCACAAAATCAATTCCCCAGCAGTCAAATACCTCTACCTCCTGCATAATTGTAAGAGGCATCTCATTCCTTCTTGTTACTCCTCCGGTTCTTTGGAACTTATCACACTGCTTCACATAGATGTGAGCATCTTTAAAGATAGTTGGCCAATAGAAACCAGATTGTAATATTTTGGCTGCAATGCGTTCCCCATTAAAATGTCCCCCATAGGGTGAATTGTGACAATGCCACAATATGCTTTTAGATTCGTCACGGGAAACACACCATCTCAGAAGACCATCTCCTCCAATTTTAAATAGATAAGGGTCATCCCAAACGAAATAAGAAGAGTCTTTTAAGAACTTCTTTTGTTGCCAAGAAAATTCATCCGGAATGATTCCTGCTGCTTTAAAATTTGCCATATTAGCAAACCATGGCCTTTCTTTTATGAGCAGCAATCGTTCATCCGGGAATTCCTCGACAATCTCTTCTGTTTCGTTGGTCCCCTCTGTGTTATGAAGTCGGGAAAGATGATCAGCCACAAAATTTTCACATCCCTTTTTATCCTTGATGACTAGATTGAATTCCTGTAGCAATAGAATCCAACGAAGCAATCTTGGCTTTGACTCTTTCTTAGTCACCAAGTATTTTATGGCTGCATGATCAGTATAGATAGTCACTCTTGACCCTATAAGATAAGACCTAAATTTTCCAACCCATATACAATCGCTAGTAATTCTTTTTCGGTAGTTGCATAGTTCACCTGTGCATCATTAAGTACTCTACTAGCGTAATGTATTGGATGAAAAAATTTGTCTTTTCTTTGGCCTAGTACGGCACCCACAGCATAGTCACTTGCATCGCAATTAATCTCAAAGTCCAAAGACCAATTTGGAGCAACTATGATTGGGGCCATAATCAGTTTTTCCTTCAGTCTCTCAAATGCCTCCAAGCACTTAGCATCAAAATTGAAGTCCACATCTTTAACCAAAAGATTACTAAGTTGCTTGGCAATCTTGGAGAAGTCCTTTATAAATCTCCGGTAAAAAACGGCATGTCCTAGGAAACTCCTGATTCCTTTAACATTCACGGGTGGTGGTAGTTTTTCAATGACTTCCACTTTTGCTTTGTCAACCTCGATCCCTCTAGAAGAGATCTTATGACCAAGCACCACCCCTTCCTCTACCATGAAATGGCACTTCTCCCAGTTAAGTACTAGATTTGTTTGAACACATCTTCCTAGCACAATATTTATATTGTTCAAACATTTTCAAAACTTTTCCCAAAAGTCATCCATGAAAACCTCAATACATTTCTCAACCAAATCCAAAAAAATGGCGAGCATGCATCTTTGAAAAGTTGCAGGCGCATTACACAGTCCAAACGGCATGCAAAAACTCCAAATGGACATGTGAAAGCTGTCTTTTCTTGATCTTCTAGGTTCACCAAAATTTGGTTAT
Source organism: Cyamopsis tetragonoloba (assembly GCA_037177725.1). Taxonomy (NCBI): domain Eukaryota; kingdom Viridiplantae; phylum Streptophyta; class Magnoliopsida; order Fabales; family Fabaceae; genus Cyamopsis; species Cyamopsis tetragonoloba. Next base: position 46,234,804 of record CM074119.1, on the reverse strand, counting down.
ACCCAGAATATCCATCCAAGAAACAGTAATATGTCTGGCCAGCTAGTCTCTCAAGCATTTGGTCCATAAAAGGCAAAGGGAAATGATCTTTCCTGGTGGCTTGATTTAACCTTCTATAATCAATGCACATACGCCACCCGGTCACTGTCCTTATAGGAATTAACTCATTTTTCTCATTCTCAATGACCGTCATCCCCCCTTTTTTCGAGACCACTTGAACTGGACTTACCTACTCGCTATCGGAGATGGGATAAATCATACCAGCTTCAAGTAACTTGAGTACTTATTTTCTCACTACTTCTTTCATTGTCGGATTTAATCGCCTTTGAGGCTGGGCAACAGGTTTAAAATCCTCTTCCATATGTATCTTGTGCATACAGAAAGAAGGACTTATTCCTTTTAGATCTGTCAATGCCGTTCCGATTGCCCCTTCATTGGCTTTCAAAACCTCCAAGAGTTGTGCCTCTTGGTCAGAAGATAGTGAACTGTTGATTATCACTGGCTTGCCTCCCCCTTCATCTAAAAATGCATATTTCAGATGGGATGGCAACACTTTCAATTCCAGCTTATTTTTTACTGACTTCTCCTCCTTGGATAAGTCTTCCGGGACAAATGTTATCATGGGGTCCTCTTTCAGAGTATCTAGGTCCCTCAAACAATTTTTTATTTTGACTTCCTCCATGTCATATGAATTTGCACGAGACTGCACTAGAGCATTTTCTAAAGGGCTAGCATTATACATTTCTTGCTTCCCTAATAGAAATGCCTCTTCCATGACATCCACCCTAAAGGCTGACTGTTTTTCCTTTGGGTGTTTCATGGCTTCCAACACATCAAACTTTACCTCATCATCCTCAACTTGTACCTTGAGTTGCCCATTATCCACGTCAATTATGACTCTTGCCATTTTCATGAAAGGTCGCCCTAGAATTAAAGGCACCTCCAAGTCTTCCTCTATATCCATAATGACAAAGTCAACCGGAAAGACAAATTTATCAACCTTCACTAGAACATCCTCCGCTACTCCATACGGAAATTTTAATGACCTATCTGCCAGTTGGAGGGTCATTCTAGTGGGTTTCACTTCCAGATCACCAATCTGTTTTACCATGGACAATGACATGAGGTTTATGCTTGCACCAAGATCCAGTAATGCCTTCCCCATGGGAAGAGCACCAATAGTAACAGGGATAGTAAAACTACCCGGATCTTTGGTCTTGTGAGGCAAGGATTTTTGAATTATGGCACTATACCCGACTTCTAGTTCCACAGTTTCATCTTTAAATTTCCTCTTTTTCGTCAACAAGTCCTTCATGAACATGGCATATGTGGGCATTTCCTCCATAGCTTCCATAAACGGTACATTTATTTGAAGCTGTTTGAAAATGTCTAGAAACCTAGCATATTGCCTCTCCTTTGTCTTCTTTGATGGATGAACAGGATAAGGAACCTCCTTTACCTGAGGTACTCCATCCATCTTTTCCTTGACTTCAACCTTCTTTTTGATTTTTTTATTTTTCTTTTTCAATATTTACATTATTCTTCTCCTCACTCCTTCTTTCACCTTCACTTTCCTTCTCTACTTCCTCCATGGCTACCTTTTCAATTTCTCCTTCCACCTCCTTGGGTTCATGCAAATGATCCCCTATTCCTTTACCAATCTCCGTACCACTCCTTGTGACAATGGACTTGCATTGTTCTTTAGGATTCGTGGTGGTATTAGCAGAGAATGGAGTAGTGGTAAGCTCTGCCAATTGTTTAGAGATTTGACCCACTTGCGTTTCAAGATTCCGGATAGACGCCTCGGTGTTTTTCTGGAAAGCTTCATTACTTTGGTGGTTAACCAATGAAGCTTAGATAAATTTATCCAAGGTGTCTTCCAATTTGATGGTCCTCTCTACCAATGGAACAAATGGCGGCCTATTAGATGAACTCGTTGAATTTTTCCAGTTCATTTGACCTTGTCCTTGAGGATTCTTCCACCCTTGCATTCTAGAATTGGAAACATTAGATTTAAAGGGTGAAGTAAAGAAATTTCCTCTTGACTGATTATTTACAAAATTCACTCCTCCTCTTTTTGGCTAGAAGCATGCGGACATTGAGTGTATGAATGACCTTCACCACACAATTCACATACTCCTATTTGAGCTTGTTGGTTCACTACTTGAACTTGCTGCATCTTTGGCACCAACTGTGTAATAGCTTGACTCAAGAGCTCAATTTGCTGAGTCATAAGCTTATTCTGTGCCAAAATAGCATCAGAAGAATTTAATTCCAGGACACCCTTGGGCTTTGAGACTTGGCTTCTGGGTTGATGCCCAGCTCTATCACTTGCTGCCATAGAAGTGATAATTTCCATTACAATAGGTACATCAATGGTTTTTAATGACCGTCCAGCAGTTGCAGTAAGATGGATTGTCCATTGATGGTTCAATCCTGCACAAAATATATTCAGCTTCGCAACATCGGTCAACCCATGATTTGGGCATTTTCTCAACAACCGTTGATACCTTTTCCAAGCCTCGTGAAATGCTTCATCTTGCCCCTGCTTAAAAGTAGATATTTCATATTGCACTTGGATCATTTTAGAAGGAGGAAAGAACCTTGTTAGAAAGGCTTCTTCAACCTCACTCCATGTGTTCAAACTTTGACTCGGAAGAGTCTTGAACTATTCCTTTGCATCTCCAATAAGTGCTACATGAAATAATTTCATATAGGCATCTTCAGCACTTGCTTCATCCAAGCCCATAGTCGCTGTAAGATCATAAAAGGTCTCCAAGAAATTATGCGGATCATCATGATCTTTCCCCGTAAACTGATTAGTCTTATGACTTAATCTCCATTTGCTGAGCAGTAGGAGACAAGACAATAGCGAACCGATTTCTTGGACCTTGCGGAATCACATAGTCACCAGGGACTACAACCCTCGTCGGATTAGGACCTTCCGCAGCCATATCAAAAGTAACAGAATGTGTAGAGTTACTAGAGAAATCTGAGGACCTTCCGCAGCCATATCACGATATTTAATTGCAGACTGTCGTCTAACAAATGCCTCGATTTCGTCAATATATATTAACTTTTCTCTTTGGCTTTTGCTGCGAGTAAGCATACAACAATACTGGAACAATGGTGAGAGTTAGGTACAAATATACAAATATTTAAAAAGAAAACTATTCACAGTTTTTTCAAATCAACTCAAAACTTAAAAGAAATAAACAACCGTGCTCCCCGACAACGGCGTCAGAAATTTTGTTAACCTTTTTTAATGGTGCTGGAAATGGTTAACTCGTTTCAGTATAGTGACTATACGTGTATCGTCCACAGGGAGCACTTGGATTAATTCGATTAAGAATTAAGTTGACGAATTGTTCAAAAACATATCAAGATTGTGAATGGAAAATAAAATAAACACTAAATAAAGAGATAAACAAATAAGATAATAAATCACCTGGGATTGAGTTTCATTACTTCACCTTGTTTCTTTCTATGTTAGTTAAATATTATAAGAAAAGATGCATACTCAAAGTCACAAGTGCAAATCCCTTTGTCACCTGATTCTAAGACACTAGTTTCTAGAGCCCAATCCCTTGGCACTCTAGCTACCAAGTCTTGCATTAAGCAGAGTATAAAGCAATCATAAAACACTTCCATCTATCCCTAGATCCAAAGGTTTTATGAGAGTTTTTCTCCATATCCGTTTATAAACCAATTTCCCAATTGCGCAAATAAACTAACACAAGGCAAAAGGTGATCAAGCTTAAACCAAGAAATGAAGCATAGAAAAAGAACTCCAATTCATAAATAATATAAACTAACAATTGAAAGAAACAAGAGACGAAGTAATTACATTCAATCCCGGCGGAAAGCTTAGCCTAGCAAGGCCATGAACTTCAAGAACTAAACCTAAGAGTATTAGAACTCTGACTAAAAGCCTAAACTTTGTGGTTTATTTCTATACAATTCAATATCATATCCCCTAACTTCAGAAAGGCTGTATTTATAGGTGTTTTGGGCAGGGGTCTGGCGCTTGAGCGCCCTCCTAGCGCTTGAGCGCTGGCCTGACACGTGCTGGTTAATGAGCTTAATTGCCTGGTTAATGCGTCTGGTGCTCGAGCCCTGGTGTGGCGCTCGAGCGCCAGGCTCGTAACTATTGGCAGAGAGGATCCAATGCTTAACGTATTCTGGCGCTCGAGCCCTGGTGTGGCACTCGAGCACTAGACTCATAACTCTGGCAGAAAAGGATCCAATGCTCAACGGTTACTGGCGCTCGAGCCCTGGTATGGCGCTCGAGCGCCAGAGCATTTGCATTGGCAGAAAGGATCTTATGTTCCTTAGCTTCCAGCGCTCGAGCCTTGGTATGGCGCTCGAGCGCTGGCCTCTTATATGCTCCAACAACTTGACTTTCTTATTTTGCTTCCAAAAACACCTGAAAATACATTTCTAAAGTTAGAAAACTTATTATTACCACTTATTTACTCTTAAACTAACAAAGTAAAGATAAAGGGTGAAATTATGTATAAAACATGTAATTTCTAGAGAAGATAAGTGCAAATCATTTATTGAATAAGCACACTAATTTGCACTTATCAGCAACATGGCCTCGTGAAATGCAAGGACGTCATCAAGAGTCATTGCATTAGTCGAGCTGATACTGTAGGTAATGTCGCCCATGTTCAACTCGTTTTTTTTTAGTCTTCATCTTGCTACTTGTTTGGGATTTTCTGAAAAATTTTGTAACTATCTTTGAGTCACGTGGTATTAATCATGATGTTGATTTTGTTTCCTCAGGTGCTATCATGTCGGGAAACGCCCAAATGATGAAGAACACAGGCGCCATGACCAAGAAGGGGAAAAAGGAGACCCCTACTCAGAACTTGGCGCGTGAACTGCTCACCGACCATGGGGTCCAGTCTCCCGGGGTTCCCCATGATCTAGCTGCTGCCAATGCTAGTGCCACGGCGACTTCGCCCGAAGTTCAGGCCGCTAAGAAGAGGAAGCTCGTCCTCCGGAAATGCTAAGTGTCTCCAGCCCCAGCCTTGCAAGAATTCAAGACTGTCCCCCCCGCCACTCAGAACGAGATTTCTATCTCGGATGATGACGAGGAGGCAGAAACTATCGGCCTGGCTCTAAAACGACAGAGAGGTTAGCCGGATGCCCCTGTTTTTTAAGTATTCTCTCTTTTTTTTTCTTTTTTTTTTGCACATACTAGATTAACCTGCTATGTTATTGATATTATGAAGTAGTTAACTTCGCTTATTCTATTTCCTATAGGAGTTGCCCCTGCTGCGGGATCATCTTCCTCCTCACAATGGGAAGGCTTCAAAGCCCCCATTGTCTCTTTCCATCATAGAGAGTTTTTTAAAGACCTCCCCAGTCCTGTGCTGAAGGTATATATTATATATTTCCCTACCTCGCACTTTAGTTGCTATCTTTCCATGCATGTGATATTTAAGTCGCCCTTTATTTTTTACCTCGCAGGCTAATGTTGGAGAGGCTCTGGGATTGATGTCCCGCTAGTCGGCCTTGCTCAAATATTTTCATGAGGAATTGGAGAAGCCCAATCCTACTGCCGACTTGGAGCAAAAACTTCTTGCCACCAAAGCCACCGCAGAGAAGCAGATCCAAGCCCTGATCAGGGAAAGAGATACGTTGAAAGCTTCTCAGACTGATCTTCGGGCTGAGATCTCTACGGCGGCCTCCATCTTTGACCAACTAAAGCTGGAGAATGTCAAGCTCTCTGAGGAGAAGAAGGAGATTTAAGTCGCCCTCTCCAAAGCTTAGGAAGAGGCGACTTCACTTCGTGATGAGACTAGTCTGCTTTCCCGAGTTAGGGATCAACTATCTACGGACAAGGAATTTGTTGGAGACTAACAACGACAAGCTGAAAGCCAAAATTAAGGAATAGAGTCGTCTGATCTCCAACGACGCCTTCATGGCTTTTGTCAGCTGCCTCCAGCAGGTGGAGTTCTTAAATCCTAGGATCCAACTTACCTTCAAAGGGGTTCATCCTTTTCATGGGGTGGAGGGCGGTAAGTTGATGGACTATGACAACGACCCAGCTACCCAAGTCGACCTCAACGATCCCGAGTTGGAGGCTTTTGACCCTCATGCTGATTATTCAATGTCGCCAACTCCAGTTGAAGATGAAAATGCTGCCCCCACTGAGCCTTGAAGCTCATTTTTGTAATAATTAGGTTTATTTTTCTTATTTTGTGAACAATTTGCTAGCGTGTTAGCCAGGTTTTCTTTTTGTAATGCTTGAATTTTAATTACATTTCTTTGTCTCTTTATCTCCATAGCAATTTCTATCCCGTAATTTTAACTTGAATTTTCTCCATATCGCTGTTTAACATGCCATTGTGTTTATAACGTGTAACTTTTTCTTTGTATGTCTTGTCTCTGGGACTTTCAATCCCTTAGAAAAATTTAGGGTTTGTAACCATACTGTTGGGGCATGTCGCCCTATTAGGATCTTAGATCCTAAAGAAGTACTTCAAGACTTGTGGCCTATCTCGTTGGGGTGTGTCGCCCTATTGGGATCTTTGATCCTAATGAAGTACTTCAAGGCATGTGGCCTATTTGGGGCGTGTCGCCCTATTAGGATCTTTGATCCTGGTGAAGTAATTCAAGGCCTGTGGCCTGTTTAGGGCGTGTTGCCCTATTGGGATCTTTGATCCTGATGAAGTACTTTAAGGCCTGTGGCTTGTTTGGGGCGTGTCACCCTATTGGGATCTTTGATCCTCATGAAGTACTTCAAGGCCTGTGGCCTATGTCGTTGGTGCACGTCGCCCCAATTGGGATCTTTTATCCTTTCAAACGCCTAGCTGAATTGTAATCATTGAATATCCGCAACTGAAATCTTAAACTTTGACAAATTTTTGTTCTTATTTCATATATCATTGGATTACAAAACCCGGGGCCTCATTAAAACCTTCAAGGTAAAACCCTCCTTAGGGAAAAAACCCGAGAAGGAAAAAGAGTACCCCTTACAGAAATTGTACATCAAAACTTGGAATTCGACACTGACTTAAACATACTCAAGTAGACTAGTCTTTAACTGTAGTACCTCCTTAAATCCGCGGTATTGAAGGTCTGCGGCAATTCTCTCCCTTGTAGAGTTTCTAAGGTGTACGCACCTTTTCGTGTACTTCTTATTACCCTGTAAGGGCCTTCCCAATTTGCTGCCAGCTTTCCATCTTTTGCATTCTTTAGACCAATGCTGGCCCTTCTTAGTACGAGATCGTCCACCTCGAACTCGCGCTTCACGACTTTGGCGTTATACCTCTGAGCAACTCGCTGCTTTCTCGACATTTTGGTTAACCGTGCCAACTCGCGGACTTCACCCACGAGGTCGTGCTCTTCTCTCAAGATTTCTTGCTTATTTGGTGGAGTATACATAACCCTTCAAGATGGTTCACTAATCTCAACTGGAATCACTGCATCCGTCCCGTATACAAGGCGGAAAGGGGTTTCTCTCGTGGTACTTTTGCGGGATGGTTTTGTAACTCCACAACACTTGATAGAGATTATCCACCCAAGCTCCTTTGGCATCCTCAAGTCATTTTTTCAGACCATTTAAGATAAATTTATTTGCTACTTCGGCCTGGCCGTTTGTTTGGGGGTGTTCTACACTTGAAAAATGATGTCAGATCTGCAACCCCTCAAGGAATTCCCTGAACTAGCTCCCTGTAAATTGAGTTCCATTATCTGTGACTATCTCAGCCAGGATTCTGAAATGACATATGATCGTTTTAAACGTGAAGGCTTCCACCCTTGCAGATGTAATGGTAGCAAGAGGCTCTGCCTCAACCCATTTGGTGAAGTAATCCACTGCCACAACTAGATATTTCAGTTCTCCCGTGGCTTTGTGAAAAGGTCCCAGGATGTTTATCCCCCATGTGTGGAAGGGCCATGGCGCGGATAAAGTATGCAGCTCTTCAGGCGGTATATGAGGGATATTTGCATGTCATTGGCATTGTTCACATTTTTTAACGTGATTGACTGCATCTTCTTGGATAGTCGGCCAGAAGTAGCCCGCTCTCAACGCTTTCCTGGCCAAAGATTTGGCCCTGACATGATGTCCGCAGCTGCCTTCGTGTATCTCGGCCAATACATACCCGACTTCTTCCGGGCCAATGCATTTCAAGAGCGGGGTTGAGATCCCCTTTCTGAACAAGTGACCTTCAATTACTGCGAATCTCGTTGCTTTTTTTATTATCTTCTTGGATTCATTATCATCCTCGGGTGTGATCCCCCTCTCGATATAGTCAACCAAGGGGGTCCTCCAATCTGCCTCTTGTACCTGTAGAGTTAAACTGGGATAGGGAATTACCTCTTCTACCACATAATGGTAATTTGATGCCTTCTTTGTGCTGGCAAGTTTGGAGAGAAGGTCTGCCGTGCGTTTTCTTCTCTCGGGATATGTCGGATCTCGAATTTGGATAACCCCACCAAGGCATCTCGTACTTTGGCGAGATATTTCTGCATTATAAGCTTTTTCGCTTGGTATTCCCCCTTTATTTGAGAAACCACCAACTTCGAGTCTGAGCATATGGTTACCGCATTTGCCCCTAACTCTTTGGCCATCCGTATTCCAGCCAGGCAGGCCTCATACTCCGCCTGATTGTTTGATGTCGGGAAATCAAATTTTAGAGAATATTCGATCGCCAGGCCATCTGAGTTTTCAAGGATCACTCCAGCACCACATCCCTTAGTGTTTGAAGAGCCATCGACATATATCATCCATTCCCCGGGGTGGGCCTCCCTGGGATGAGTCATTTCAGCCAGGAAGTCGGCCAGGGCCTGCGCCTTGATTGCAAGTCGTGGTTCATATGATATGTCATACTGGGTTAGCTCAATTGCCCACGACATCATCCTTCCAGCCAGATCCAGCTTATGCATAATCTGCCGTATTGGTTTGTTGGTTCTGACCAGAATTGGGTAACATTAGAAGTATGGGCGCAACTTCCTGGAGGCTATCAACAATGTGAAGGCCACTTTTTCGAGTCGTTGGTAATTTACTTCGGCCCCCTGCAAAGCCCTTGAAACAAAATAAATGAGAAATTGATCCTTACCTTCTTCCCGAATCAACACGGCACTTACGACTTCATCTGTAACCCCGAGATAGAGTATCAATGTGTCGCCTGCCATTGGTTTCGTTAAGACAGGAGTGGATGTCAAGGAGACTTTAAGTTCTCGGAAAGCGTCTTCACACTCTTGAGTCCAATTGAAGGAGTCCTGCTTCTTGAGGATTTTGAACATTGGGAGGCAAAATTTTGCTGAAGTCAGGAGGAAACATGACAGAGTTGTAATTCTCCCAATGAGTTGTTGTACAACTTTTATCGTCCTTGGGCTTGTCATATCGAGGATTGCCCGACACTTGTCTGGATTCGCCTCTATGCCACAACTTGTGAGCATAAACCCCAGAATTTTCCCTGCTTCCATATCAAACGTGCACTTTTGAGGATTAAGTCGCAAATTCTATGTCACTGTCATACTTCCGTGAATTATGGCAGTAGGTCCAGATCTGTAACTGACCCCACGTGGGGGAGGTACTCCTCAAGCTCCAAGTCGGGTGTCCATGTCGTGGGGAACACGACATGGTACCAACTGCTTGAGCCACCCACGTGGGACTTGCACGTGCCTCTCCTGCGGCTTAGGTCCATAACAAGCTATATTGATACATTTTTTAAAGACAAAAGTTAAAAAACAATTAATGGAAATTAGGGAAGTTTTTGAAAATTTTAAAAAATGGGCCACCAAAAAGAAGCTGTTACTCGCATAGAACTGAATTAGGTATCTAAAACTAAAATAAAGAAAGACACGTGTAATTAAGAACCTTTTCGGCCAAGAATGAAAAAGTTTACTATCTGAATGAGCCAGCTCGTATAGGGCCCGATAGCCGGTTTGGACACATATAACTTCTTGCTCATTGCTCAGCTGCTATGACTGTGAGTGTTTGCAGGGCAGAAAATATCTAGAACCAATACACAGCTAAGCAGTGAGTATAGAAAAATTTGATTGATCAATGTCGGAGTTGATGCCGCCAAAAATTGTGGTGAAAATCCTTTGTAGGCTATTAGTCCATAATCTACACAAGGCAATTAATCAAAGTTAAAAAAATTGAGAATTAATAAACAGAAAAAGTTAAATAAGAGGTTTCGTTTACTTGTCAATAGAAAAAGTTAACGAGAAACCAATTTAGAATAACTTTTCTAAGGGATTATGATTATAAAATATAAACAATATGTTAAAAAATAGGAAAATAATGTTACTTTTTAGCAAAATTGAAACATTTCTTTAAGAGAAAAGTAAAAAAAAATGATTTTTTTTAAATAGAAATTAGGGAATTTGTTGAAAATTTTAAAAAATGGGCCACCAAAAAAAGGAGGTTACTCGCATAACACTGAATTGGGTATCTATAACTAAAATAAAGAAAGACACGGGTAATCGGGAACCTTTTCGTCCCAGAATGAAAATGTTTGCTATGTGAACGATCCAGCTCGTATAGCGCCGGGTAGCCGGTTTGGACATATATAACTTGCTAATTGCTCAGCTGTGACTGTGAGTGTTTGCACGACAGAGAATATCTAGAAACAAAATACAGCTAAGTAGTGAGTATCAGAGTTGATGCCACCAGAAATTGTGGTGAAAATCCTTTGTAGGCTATTAGTCCCTAATCTACACAGGACTATTAATCAAAGTTAACAAAATTGAGAATTAATAAACATAAAAAGTTAAATAGGAGGTTTTCTTTACTTGTCAATAGAAAAAGTTAATGAAAAATCATTTTAGAATAACTTTTCTAAAAAGATTATCATTATAAATTAGAAAAAGATTTAAACAATATGTTTAAAAATAGGAAAATAATGTTATTTTTTTAGCTATATTGAGATAATTTTTTAAGTCAAAAGTAAACAAAAAAAAAATTATAGAAATTAGGGAATTTTTTGAATATTTTAAAAAATGGGCCACCAAAAAAAGGCTTTTACTCCCTCACATAGGAAAGAACTAGGCATCAAAAACTAAAATAAAGAAAGACACGGGTAATCGGGAAGCTTTTCACCCTAGAATGAAAAAGTTTGCTATCTGAACGAGTCAGATGAGTGTTTGTAGGGCAGAGAATATCTAGAACCAATACACAGCTGGGAAGTAAGCATTGGACAATCTGATCGATCAATGTCGGAGTTGATGTCGTTAGAAATTGTGGTGAAAATCCTTTGTAGGCTATTAGTCAATGATTCACACAAGGCAATTAATGAAAGTTAAAAAAAATTGAGAATTAATAAACAGAAAAAGTTAAATAGGAGGTTTTGTTTACTTGTCAATAGAAAAAGTTAAAGTAAAACAAATTTAGAATAACTTTTCCAGAAAGATTATCATTATAAAATACAAATAGATTTAAATAATATGTTAAAAAATAGGAAAATAATGTTATTTTTTTTAGCTAAATTGAGACATTTTTTTAAGACAAAAGTAATTAAACTAAAATGATGTTTTTTAATGGAAATTAGGGAATTTTTTGAAAATTTTAAAAAATGGGCCACTAAAAACATGTTGTTACTCTCATAAGAGTAAATTGGGTATCTAAAACTAAAATAAAGAAAGACACGGGTAATCGGGAGTATTTTCGGCCCAGAATGAAAAAGTTTGCTCTCTGAATGAGCCAGCTCGTATAGAGCCGCATAGCCGGTTTGGACTCATATAACTACTTGCTCATTGCTCAGCTGTTGTGACTGTGAGTGTCTGCATGGCAAAGAATATCTAGAAACAATACATAGCTAAGCATTGAGTATCGAAAAATTTGATTGATCAATGTCGGAGTTGATGTTGCCAGAAATGGTGGTGAAAATCCTTTGTAGGCTATTAGTCCATAATCTACACAAGACTATTAATCAAAGTTTAAAAAATTGCGAATTAATAAACAGAATAAATAGGTGGTTTTGTTTACTTGTCAATAGAAAAAGCTATAGAAAAACCAATTTAGAATAACTTTTCTAAAAAGATTATCATTATAAAATAAAAATAGATTTAAACAATATGTTAAATAATAGGAAAATAATATTATTATTTTTAGCAAAATTGAGACATTTTTTTAAGACAAAAGTATAAAAAAATAAATGATTTTTTTAATGGAAATTAGGGAATTTTTTGAAAATTTTAAGAAATGGGCCACTAAAAAAAAGGCTGTTACTCGCATAGGACTGAATTGGTTATCGAAAACTAAAATAAAGAAAGACACGCGTAATCGTGATCCTTTTTGACCTAGAGTGTAAAAGTTTGTTATTTAAACGAGTTAGCTCGTTTAGGGCCGGCTAGCCAGTTTGGACACATATAAGTTCTTGCTCATTGGTCAACTGTTGTAGCCGTGAGTGTTAGGGTAGAGAATATCTACACTGAGCTGTAAGTATCAAAAAAATTGATTGATCAATGTGGGAGTTGATGCTGTCAGAAATGGTGGTTGAAATCCTTTGTAGGCTATTTGTCCATAATCTACACAAGATTATTAAACAAAGTTAAACAAATTGAGAATTAATAAACATAAATAGTTAAATAGGCGGTTTTGTTTACTTGTCAATAGAAAAAGTTAAAGTAAAAAAAATTTAGAATAACTTCGCCAAAAAGATTATCATTATAAAATACAAATAGATTTAAATAATATGTTAAAAAAGAGGAAAATAATGTTATTTTTTTAGCTACATTGAGACATTTTTTTAAGACAAAAGTATAAAAAAAATAAATGATTTTTTTAATGGAAATTAAGGAATTTTTTGAAAATTTTAAGAAATGGGCCACTAAAAAAAAGGTTGTTACTCGCATAGAACTGAATTGGGTATCGAAAACTAAAATAAAGAAAGACACGGGTAATCGTGTTCCTTTTCGACCTAGAGTGTAAAAGTTTGTTATTTAAACGAGCCAGCTCCTTTAGGGCTGACTAGCCAGTTTGGACACATATAACTTCTTGCTCATTGGTCAGTGACCGTGAGTGTTATGGTAGAGAATATCTAGAAACAATACACTGAGCCATAAGTATCGAAAAATCTGATTGATCAATGTGGGAGTTGATGCCGCCAGAAATGGTGGTTGAAATCCTTTGTAGGCTATTAGTCCATAATCTACACAAGATTATTAAACAAATTGAGAATTAATAAACAGAAATAGTTAAATAGGCGGTTTTGTTTACTTGTCAATAGAAAACGTTCAAGAGAAACCAATTTAGAATAACTTGTCTAAAAAGATTATCATTATAAAATAGAAATAGATTCAAACAATATGTTAAGTTTTAGGAAAATAATGTTATTTTTTAGTTAAATTGAGACATTTTTTAAGACAAGTGTAAAAAAAAGAAATTTTTTATTGGAAATTAAGGGTTTTGTTTTAAAATTTTAAAAATGGGCCACTAAAAAAAAGGTGGTTACTAGCATAGGACTGAATTGGGTGTCTAAAACTAAATAAAAATGTATAATAAAAACTAAAATAAAGAAAGACAGAGTAATTGAGAGACTTTTTCTACCCAGAATGACAAAGTTAGCTACTTGAAGGGCCAGCTCATATAGGGTCGGGTAGCTAGTTCGGACACATGTAATAGCTAGCTACCGTGACTATGAGTGTCTGTCAAAAGGGCAGAAATATCTAGAAAGAACAATACACAGCTAACCGGACCAGTGAGTATCAGACTAATCTATCTGATTGATCAATGTCGGAGTTGATGTCGGCAGAAATCGTGGTGGAAATCCTTTGCAGGCTTCCACCAAAGTCACTTATGAGGTTATGTTGTGTGTGCAAATCATGGAATTCCATCATCAGTGACTCTTCCTTCATCTCCCATCACTATCGCCACTCTCCCTCCTTCCTTCTACTTTATCTGTTCAGAGAGAACCTGCTGCTAAACCCTTTTACTGTTCCCTTCGCTTAGATGATAGCCTAATATTTACCCTCTTCAACCGTTTCCACACCCCTTTCCCTCGTGATTCTTCCATCAATGTCATCTGCAACGGCCTAATCTGCCTTGGCTCCTGGACTCCTGATGACTTTTGAAGCTACACCTTCGTCATCTACAACCCATCTCTTCGACGCTATCTCCCTCTCCCCAAACCTGATCCCATTCCTAAACCTCAAATCCATCACTCCATCATTGTTGCCCTTGGCTTTGATTCCCAAAACCGTGACTATAAGATCCTTAGGGTTGTTTTTGGTGGCAACGACTACCTTGGAGAAAGGTTCCTCGTTTCTTATTCTAGTGTGAGCTTTACTATGTTGCATCTGGGCTTTGGAAGACTCTTCCACTTCCTCCCATGGTTGCTCCCCCATGTACCATTTCCCGGAGGCGTCCTACCGCTTCCCATGGTTTTGTTAATGACATTGCTCACTGGGGTGCAAGGCATAGGACGGCAAAATAGGGAAATAATAATGTCTGGTTCTTTTTTATTTTGTCCTTTGACTTTGTAAATGAAGTGTTTCATGAGATTGCACTGCCCAAGAGCATCTCTCATGCTTCCTCCCCTTGGTTTTTACTCACTGTTGTTGAAGACGGCAAGGCTCTTACTGTCATGTGCCTTGCAAAGGTAGCATCTGGGTGATGAAGGAGTATGGTGTTGTCGAGTCTTGGACTAAGCTCTTTGCTTTTGATCTTAATAGCTCCTGTCTGCGAGCACCTTCTTTGGGAATAACCATCACTGACGTCACGGTTCCACCGGAAGCCATTTGCATTAACGATAATGGAGACATATTGCTGCTGGTGTATTATCGTATACTGGGAAAGGGACGCCTCTATTTGCTAGATGTGGAGAAGAAAACATTGGTAGACTGTCAAATTGAAGAGATGCCTTCCATTGGTGGATTTCTTATGCTGAGAGCTTAATTTTACCCAACAGTACACAAGCTCTAATATCTTACTGAAAAAGATTCTGTTATTTGCTGGTTATTGTTCATATATATCTCACTGGAATGCCAATGATATTCTTCATGGATTCCAAGTATCTAGACTAGTAGTTTTCTACTAATAGCGTACCAACATTGGTATTTGGTATCGAAACTTAACTAATGATGCTATCTATATGTTTACGATCCTAGTTTTTTCTTCCTTAGTATGATTGTGTTTTAATGTAAGAGAGATTTACATGCTGTTGGTGTTATCCCGTTGTTGCTTTGGTGATGCTATTTTCTTAGTGTTGTGGAATAATATAATGGTTTTCTCTTTCCTTAGCTTTTAAAATAATTCTCTACTACTCTGCCTAACTGCGACAACCTACAAGCATAATTGTTGCAATGACTTGCTTTGATCATGAGTTTTGTCTGTCTAGAAGGCATTGGTTATGATTTTGTTTATGGATTTCAAGTATCTACTAGTTTTCTACTATTAGAGTGTCTGCTTCAAATTTCTAAAAGAAAGATCTTGTTCAAAATATTCGAGTATGTGTGCAACGGGAAATTTTGGCTATATTTCGGGATGTACGTTAATATAACTAATCATGCTATCTATACGTTGTGTTTATGATCTTATATTTTCCTTCCTTAGTATGATTGTGTTTTAATGCTAGAGAGGGTTGTGTGCTGTTAGTGTTACTGTTATCACGTTGTTTATATGGTGTTGTGTTAAAAGGAAATATGTTTCTTGATGACATGCAAATCAACTCCAATGCCGCTTATGGCAATTTTTTACAAACAAAAAATTCAAAACTGTATATTATCTTCAAAGACCACAATTAAAATTGTTTCATTTGGTCCCTTTGAAATAAAATTTGTGTTTTGAGCCTAGCAAAAAATGGCTTGTTTCCGTTTGGTTATTACAAAAAATTTGTTCTTCTCGTTTGTTTTATCTGTTATATTGATAGAGAGATCAAATTGAAGCAAACAACTTTTTTTTGCAAAGACTAAAAGGGATATTTTATTTAAAAAGACCAAATAGAATAATTTTAATATTTAGAGGGATTATAAACATATTTTAGTCTTTTTATTTTTAAGAGATTGAATGAAACAAACTTGATATTTAGAAGAACTATAAATAGTTTTTAGCCCATATTTTAGTTATAGTAAGAATATTAGAGATGGCAACGGGGCGGGACGGGTAGTCGTCCCCCGCGGGTTTACCGGTATCCATCTGATATCCGTGAGTATTTTATTCAACTAAAAAATATTGAAAAAGTATTTAAAAATAAAAATGTCTACTTAAAAAATATATTTTAATATAAAATTTATATTAGTAATTATAATAATAATTAGAATAAAACTAAAATGAAAAATAAATGTTCAAACAATATAATTATCGGTTAACATTTATGTTTTTCTCTTAAGTAAAATGTTAAGTGAGAAGATATTATATTTTTTAAAGACATTTCACTTTGAATAAAGTTAGAACATATTTTTTTATATTAAAGATTTAATATCACCTTTAGAAATTAAAGAAAAAATACTTAAAATGCTATAAATTTATGTTTTTTTATGATGTTTAGCAGATAACAGGTACTCACGGATATCTACGGGTATTGATGACGAGTATCCAAGGTGGGTATTGTCTGCGGATATCCATAGCCATAGGTGCGGGTTTTTTTGTCATTCCTAAAAAATATTCATATATTTTTATCTTCAAGTGGCTATGATATTGACTCCTATTTAATGTGAGGCTAAGTATGATTCGAAAAAATAGTTATTACTCTCTCTGTTTCTACTTATAAACACCTAAAAGAAAATACACGAATTAAGAAAAGTGCTAATGTATAAAAAAAACATTGGTATTTGAAAAAATTTTACATGTCTTTCTAGTTTTACCCTTATTAAAAGCTCACATTTATTTTAGATTTCATTTTTATTATCTCGTTAATTAAAGATAAAAATAAAAAAGTATAATAACTGCTTTTATTTCTTATGTCAGAAGCTTATATAAATGAACACTATTTTTTTTCCTAGGTTGTTATAAATAGGAAAGGAGGGATTCTTAAAGAAAAATATTATTTTGCTTCTCTAAGTATGCTTGTATTTCCAATTTAGTCTTTAAAGTTTTTTTCTCACTAAATTAATCCTTTAATAATTAAAAATATAACCAAATTGACATTTAGAGGACTAATTTAGTATATTTTAAATTTTTTAAAGACAAAAAACTTTATTATGCTCCTTCATAGATATTTTTGTCACTATTGTAGTTTTCGAAGTATTTAAAACCATTTAATTTTGATTTTTCTTTAATTCTTTTAGCACTAAAATTGTGGTAAATTATTTAATTGAAAAATAAAAATAAATTATACATTTATATTCGGTGTTAATTAATTTTTCACATTTCGTAGAAGATTAAATTTTAAATAACAATGTTAAAACTTTAGAATTTATGTATGTATTAATATTGTGTATGTGAAGTTATATTCAACTTGCCTACGTGCAATAAATCCAATATTTGCATGCTTAATTTATTTTTTTGGGCTTGGAAACAAAACTTTTTGCTCGGCCAGGTAAGTGAAAAAAAAGCATATTAAATTAGCATGTGATTGTCACGTGGAGTCAACATCACCATCATCTTCTTAAACAAACCCTTAGAAGGGATAACCTCCATAGCAGCTGCAACAAAGGTTTTTTTGTATATCCTCTGTTTTGTGAAGACCAGTAGATAGTGATGGGGGTTTCGTCCAGCTGCGAGATCTAAACTCCCATCTGTGTGATAACCGATTCAAGCCAAATCTTGAGTAATTAACAAAAATGAAGCAATTACCACCAATTTATCCATGGCATAAATGCAAACAAGATGACTTCCTTCCTGGTGTATTGGTTAAGCGTATGGTTATGGTGCTACAGAAATGAAAGTATCATAGCAACAAAAAAAAATGAATGAGATAAAATTGGGTCTTTATCATAAATACTAAAAATATTGAGTAAAAGAAAACAAAAAATATAATAAAACAAGGATCACAATAAAAAACACAACAAAATAATTCTTTGAAATTTACAAAACCTACATTTATAGATAAAATACCCTTGTCCATCAATGAACCAAAAGTTAAGCGGTCCATCTTATATGGACCCAAAGATGATTTGTATAGGATGGACCGGTTAAAACTGGGACCATTGATGGAAAATGAATATGTGACCGTTGGCATGCAAAGAAGGCAGAAACAAAGTAGTATATGCATAAATAACTCCAATAACAAGAGAAGAATGATTAAAGGTTGCTAACGCTGAGAAGCTCCTGTTTACCATATCCATAACTTGTGTAACTGTATTGTATTTATATTATTATTGTTGATGATGTTCTTCTTCCTTAATGCTACATTTATTTGAACTCAAGTTAGCTAAAGTTTAGATTCTATAAGATTAATTTCCTAAGGACAAGAGAAAAGACATGGATAAGTCTAGATTGTGTCAAGTCATAATCATATATTTAGGTATATTTAAGTAGTGTTTGACTGAATATATTTTGAGCTTATTTTTCTTATGAGTAAGAGTTGGGTCAAACAGATTTTGCAAAAAAAATTCATCTTATAAATAGCTTATTTTTAAGGAAGGAAAACACACAAGTTTTAAGAAAAACTCTTCTCTTCTAAAACTTCACATTTTTCAACTTCTAATAATCTAACAAGTGTATAAAATACTTTATGAAACAAATAGTTTTCACTTATAAGCGGCTTATACATTAAAAAATAATAATAAATTTGTCAAATAACTTTTAACTTTTTTTAAAAAAGTTCTTATTCATAGTTTTAACTTAAAAGTAACTTTTAAGTTAGAAAAAAGTCGGACCAAACGAAATCTTACTAATTTTTCTATAGACCTAATCAAAATCAAGTTAATTGAGTTTTTTTTTTTAAAATAAAAATTATTTTATTTATCAAAATTGGATAGTATCTAGAGCTGAAAACATGCCGAACTTGCATTTTTCGTGGGTCTAGACCTAAAAAATTGTGAGAAGTTTAAATTGCGGGCTTCTACAAACTAGTCCATTTATCTGCCGATTAATAAATTAAATAGGAAAAACCACGGGTTACATGGGGACGCTGCAAGGATTGACATCATCTCAGTTCGGAACGGGACCCCGTAAAATAGTAAAACTATGAAAGAAATAACTTATTTTACAGACGATACCGTCCAGAAACACCATTTTAAACGCTGATTTCTAAAAAAGGGTGGTCTTATTTCTAATTGTCCCACCATATGTTATGTGAGTTGTTGGTTTGCCCGCTTAAGTTATTTTTTAAAATATTATTTAATTTTAGTAATTTATAGAGAACTACCATTAGTTCAATTAGTGAGTGCACGAGAACATGAGTGTATGAATACAAGATTCAATCCTTGGTTGTATTACTTTTAATAAACCAAGAAAGTAATATCTTTTATTGTCATTTCATAAATTGTAAATATAATTATAAATCTGTATTTTTTGTTACTGTATGCAAAATATGTATTTTTTTAAAAAGAAGAGTCATACTTTCTTGCAATTTTCTTCTGTGAGTCATTGTTTATACTAAATTGAGAAATAATTTATTGTAATTCCTTATAAAGCATTTTAAGGATTACTAAAAAAAATTGTAAGAAAATATAACAATTCTCTTTTTAAAATATCTTCATTTTATATATGTTTAAAACAAATTATATGTGCACTTACTAGACAAAAACAAAACCTCGTAAATTTAAATCATCTTTAGGATATAGGGTTTGACAGATTAGTTCATTTACTTGTGAATTTTTGTGAGACAACTTGGACTAGTCTTTATACTCTATAACAAAATATTAAAATTCCCAATATTCTTTTAGACAAAAATGATAATTTCTAAAGCTTCTTAACCAAATACATTTTGCATAAAAATAATATTATTTTTCCAGTATAACTCTCACTACGCCAGAAAAACCTACAGTAGCGGTTGTTTTACACCTATAGTAGCAGTTTACAACCGTTGCCACTTGAGGCACTACTATAAGCATGAGTCCTTAT
Organism: Cyamopsis tetragonoloba; assembly: GCA_037177725.1. Taxonomy (NCBI): domain Eukaryota; kingdom Viridiplantae; phylum Streptophyta; class Magnoliopsida; order Fabales; family Fabaceae; genus Cyamopsis; species Cyamopsis tetragonoloba. Next base: position 46,214,892 of record CM074119.1, on the reverse strand, counting down.
GGCAGCGGTTTTTAACCGCTACCAAAAGTGTTTTACGGTAGCAGTTCTTGATACAAGTGCTGGAATAAGTGTGCTTTATGGTGCCTACAGTAGCGGTTATTTGCCTACGGTAGCAGTTATTGTAAATAATCGCTACCGTAGATCACCTATAGCAGCAATTTTAATAACAACCGCTAGCGTCAGTAGGATCTTTAATTTTTGTTTTTTTTTCACACAAAGGGTGTTGCGAGAATCAAACTCGCGACCACTCGCATAGAAAGCAGGAATCATACCACTAGACCAAACACCCAATGGAAAAAATAATTATTGTATTTGTTAGTTCTTAGCATGAATGAAGATAATACATAGTGTGAACACAAAAAATCCATACATAATGACTACGAAATTCCTTAGAAGGAATATGCAAGGTATCTGATATTAATATAGGCTGTGCAAATGCAAACTGTACATGAAGTTTTCATATAGTATGGGAATTTAGGAGCATGCAATAGTATACAAATACGTTGAGCCGTATTAGTTTAAGCTACACTTTATTCCTTGTATATTTATTAAATCATAAAAGTCATAATCATTCTAAGAAAATAAATCAAAGGATTAAAGAGCTTACAGTTTTTATATCTTCATTGCAGTAGTCTATCTATGATGCTGTCAACTCTCAAATTTTTTTTCCTCACCTCCACAAGTTGCCACTTTATTTCCATCTAATTTTACCTACAGTACAATTACATAATATCAAGAAGGATTCAATTTTGGAACTTTGTCATCTATGCTCCCAGTTGAAGCATAACTGCACAAATAAAAAAGAAATGATCACAACTAACTTCCTTGAATAAACACAATCAAGAATGGTGGACTCAAACAAATAATGTGTAACTTAAGTAAAAACTACACAAACAAATTAAATGAAAATTGGAAATTTAAGCCGACAAAAAATGCCACAAAATATAATGGGCAAGACATATTCCGCAACTCCCCTAAGCAAGGACATGCATGTAATAGTTAGTTTTAATAAAGATTGATTAAAAGATTAGTACAGAAGATTAGTTTGTTAGCTTTCATTAGAAGATTAGTTTGTTAGCTTTCATTAGAAGATTAGATTAAGATTAGTTTTGGTTTGCATATAGAAGATTAGTTTGTTAGGGTAGCAGTAGATGGTTATAAATACATATCATATATCATTTGAGATTATGCTAATACAATTAGAATTTCTATAATCCCTTCTTGATTGAGTTTCATCGAGGAGTGAGGGTGAGTCTGGTTCCTATCTTTTCAACGCACTAAAGTGATAACCATTTCAGCTGAAATCAGTTCTAGGATCCGAGATGACAGAGCCGGTTTTGAGACAACAGGAGTTCTATAAGATTTTATTATTACATTTAAATTATTTAGCCTAGATTTTGAAACGAAATTGATGGAACAGAATGAGTTTAGATTGCAAATCTTCAAATCCAAAACTGGAAAGAAACATAGCTTTAAATGATAATATCTAGTATGCACCACAACATATATTTCAAAACATGAAGGCTTAAAACCAACACATATCACTCATATAAAGAAGACATTTAAAGGAAAACAAAGAATTATCTTTTATGCAGCATATCAAGCAGATAGCAGCAGCAACACTGACAGCACAAATAACATATTGTGTCATATACCCACATGAAAATTAAACAAACAGAAACTTGGAAAAAAACACTTCAACATTTTGCCTTTGGCAAGCTTTGTATGGAGAGCTCAACGTCATTGTCCTGCTTTATATAGGTGCATAGTAAATTTTATATATAAAAAAATACTAAATTTGGAACTGGCTTCCAACTTTCACGGCAAAGTCATGATAAAATCAATGATTAACTATATCCGCATGTTAGGAAGCTGCTTCTATAGTTCTTAACTTTTAAAGTAGAGTGACATTCTGGCATGTTAAACAGATCTCACTAATCAAATTTATGGGAGAGGGCAGGATATGTTAGGAAAGATGCAGCAAAATTGAATGAGTGAGAAGTAGATTAGACTTACCAATAGCAGCAGTCATGTTGGATGTGATTAGAATTATCACATTTGGAGCTGATTTTAATTTGTCCATGTGAGTTAGTAATGCATTGACAACCTGAAATCACATATTCAGGTCGAAATCAGAAAATAATATTCAATATACAAATTACCTAAAAATAAAAGTCAATGACTTCGAATCACATTTTTATATGTCTGGAACCAACTAAAACAACTTCAGGAAATAGAGGGGATGAAGGGAGTTTATTCCAGGACAGGAGGGAGAGTTTTACCCAAATGGAATCTGAAGGATCATACACATATGTACTCAAGCAAATGTTCCAGAATAATACATGGGCATCAAGTTAAATTTATCCTGTTATGCCTCACCAATCAAAACAAATACTAGATTTCCTTCTTCCTCTACCATTTCTTGAATCTTCTGGAAAAGTTTTGCAACCTAGAAAACAAAGAAACACGATTACAAATTAGACTAACTATCTTCTTGATTAAAATTCCATAAATTCCATCATAGATATATTTAAATGATACAAAATAATATACGGGACCTTGGATTATAGTTTGGTGAAAGAGTTTATATAGTTCGACTGCAGTAAAACATAATAACATATTGGTCCCAAACTCAAAGATGGAGCTAACATAGTTCAGAGACATGAAAATTGGCGGAACTTGATTTTGTTTCGTCGTTGATTTTGCGAAGGGGATGAGATTTGAAGAACAAATTATGAGTCATGGCAAAAACTCCATACTCCATTAAAATTAGAGAAGTGAAGCTTACTATGGGTTAGAAAAGAAAGAAAAAAGAGAAAGGAATTTTGATAGATATGAGTTAGAGAAGAAAGAGAAAGGAATTATGATCAATGCAGGCTAGAGAAGAAACAGAACGGAATTTAGAATTCCTATTATTCAGGTGTCATTTTAAATTCCTTCAATTAACTCAAAGAACTATCAACTGAAATTCCAGGAATTTTAAAATTCCATCAATAAAATCAATGTTTAAATGAATAGTATTTCAAATTCTAAAAAATATTACATTCCACTCTTAAATCCAAACACACTATAAGAACTCTAGAACATGTGATTCTGAGTTTAAGAGGTTAGAGCAAAACTATCAGTTAAATTTGTAAAAATGTGAGCCAAAACAAAATAAACTAATCAAGGTTACTTGAGATCACTACTATAACTATAATTGACATCAAAGTAACATGAAAATCCATAAAGAAAACCGAACAGGAACATTGTCAACCAGTCAATTAAGATAACAAGAGAAACAGATAAAGAAACTTCAAAAGAGATAACATATTAGGAAAGGATAACAAAGCTTTACCTCAAAAACTGTGTCAAATTGTTCACAAGGCACAGCTTTACAATTTGGGTAGGCCTTCTGTGCAGCCGATTCACTGTAAGAAGTAAGAACCTTGAACACCCTGAAAATGTAATAGTTAGCTATATGAAATCATGAACCAATTTTTTCTCTATCTCTCTGTGCGTGCGCATGTCAACTTAGAGGAGTTAATGTCATCATTCATATAAAATTGAATGATTAAGAATAGCTTTCACATGCTTTCACTGATAAATGAAAAAAAATCCATCAACGAAGAAGAGAGAAAGGGGGAAACGGTATGTGTTCAGAATATATATATATATATATATATATATATATATATATATATATATATATATATATATATATATATATATGCTGCTTCCATTTCTCTATGATAATAGAGTAAGAGACTCAGAATTCTCACATTGTGATTGAAGCTTCCTGGGAAAGCTTTTATACGTAAGATGATCTGTTCAATTTCATATTTTTAAATTAATTATCTGAAAGAATTTCATGTTTAATACCTTAGTGATTATGCTTTTTGGGGGTTCATCTTTGAATATTCATTTTCTAGGAATTCGGATAGTTGATTGGATTTATTTGGCTTCTTTACTTGAGATCAAATAATGTTTTAATTAGTGATTATGCTTGTTAATTCTTGATACTAATAGTGGTTGAATTATCTTTGTTGAATGGTTTAATTAGGTTTTCTTGTTATTGATATCTAGATATATGCATGAGATAATGTTTTAGAGAAATAATACTCTCTTATTCTTTAAAAAAATTTATCATGAAAATTTCCTAAGAATAAATTGATAAGCTATATTGCACACGCATGTCATAAGCTAAATTGTATTGTCACTACAAGAAAATAGGTGGTTCGTGGCGGCCATTTTGGGGCGGTTTTATTACCGCCGCCGCTTTGATTATTGTGGCGGTTATTGCGGCGTTTTATATAACAACTGCCACTTTCCTGTAATTTGCGGCAGGTATGTATCATAGTGTTAAGTATTTTAGAGGCATTACAGTATAGTGGGAAAACAAGTTATCGTCCTCAGGGAGCAGTTTTGGGTGAAGTTTTTATAAAGAATTAAGTTGATTTGAATTGTAAAATAAGTGCTCGTAATTGTAAAAAGGGTGCTGGTAATGTAAAAGGGGTTAAAAAAAATTTAAAGGAATACTTGGGTTTGGATTTCACTATACTAATGATTATTCTCAAATCTTAAGAACGTGTTATGTTAATTGAATGACCAAGGATAAAAACCACTAAGATCCCTCATTTGCCAGATTCTATGGCAAAACTATATCGATTAAATCCTTTTAAACAGTAAAAGAGTTACCACGCAAAAAGAATTCCCTTTTTAAAAGTGGTTCATAAATGAAAACTATCCCTAGACTATCATTGATGAAATTCCTTTTCACATAACCTCTTTTTACATTAAATTCCCATTCAATAAGAAAAGTTAGAAGGAGAGAAGGAAGGTAATCAAGCTTTCAACTCTAAATTAAACAGAGAAAAGAAAACCAATCAATTTAACATAAATAAGAACCTGAGTTTGAGAATTCACACAGCAAGTTACATCCAATCCCAAGTAGAGGGTTTTAAGCTACCATCTCTATGTAAAAAGCAAAAACCATATGAGACAAGGTGAGAATAGATCTCTCAATTTCTCACTTTCTCTCCCTAAAACCCTAAATTTCGTGCAGAGACGACTCCTTTATTTCTTAGTGAATGAGACTTTTTAAAGAGATCCCAAATGGTTTATCTAATATCAGACAAGGTTTCTTTAGATCTTTTTTCATTTTCTTCACCCTTATCTTATGTGCCTTTATCTGATTACCTGCAATCAAATAATTTAGGGATCCAATCTTATTTAAATTAGTCCACAAGATAAGGATGAAACTCAAATAATCAACCAACTCTCTCTCAAATTAAGATAAGTATTGGATTTAGTAAATTTAGGGGAATTTAATTAAAAGATAAACATAATATCATTTAAAATATATTCAAATTAACAACAAAATAGTTTAATAATTATCCATTATCCATTATCACATAGCGCGACGGTGTGGTATTTTAATTCTGAAATCCCTAATTCTCACGTATCTTATTTCTCTCTCTGATAGTTTTTGGGTCGCGCTTCAGTTACTTCCTCTTCTCAAGGGTTTCTCTCAAATCCCTAAAACTCTTTTCTTCTCATATGCTTCCCTTCGTTGATTAGGAGCATTCTTGGTCAAATCCCCAAACATGCTTCTCCTCGACTTTCCTTCGATTTCACGTTGATGCCCTCTCCAAATGCTCGCTCAAACCCACTCTTCGGGTATGTGTCATGCTCTCTCAATCACTCTTCAACTGCTCTGATTTTTTATTTTCTGAAATCCTCTCTTCAAGTAGAAATCCAACTCTCGCTGCCTTCTCCTTCCCTTCATTTCCACTTCAAGGGTTTTTATCTTCTTCTCTCTTTTCGTAAACACTTTCTCTTGGTCTCGCTCTCTTCGTCTGTCTCCCTTGAGGTCGCCAGTGTTATTGCTCTTAGTTGATGGACTCGCTGACACTGTTGTTCACCTGCTGTTTGTTACGGTAGGATACTACTCTGTTCTTAAATGGTTATGAATTTCGTTTTCCCCTTTTGAAAACCCTAACCCTAAATTGGAAGAGATGCTTTGCTTGCTACAACAGTGTTGAGTCACTATTTTCGTTTTCACCCTAAATCACTTGCAACAATGATAGTGACATGCTTTTCTTGCACAACTGATGATATGTGTTGTTTTGATCATGATTTGGTAATATTGGTTTAATGATTGAATAGGAACAAAAACATTACTTGCTATTGCTTATAATTTTTTAATCTTGTTTTGTTGTTGTCCATGAACTGTGAAGGATTTGAGATCAAAAGGTTCTTTCATTTGTACAATGCATAGATGAAGAGAAAGAATAAATGAAAGGTTGAGAATCCTACAAAAATCAGTTTCCAATGGAACCGAGGTACTAGCTTTCTCAATGGCAATCCAACTAATCTATGTCAAACAATTAATTGGTTAAGATGTTGAAATTGTGAAGTTTTCTAAAGTTTTCCTGTTCGTGAATTTCAGGTGGATATTAGCACCATGCTTGAGGAAGATGTACAATATGTCAAGTTTTTGCAGCTTCAAATGGTGGTAACTACTCGAGTGTCCCGTCAGTGCAAAATAGTGTCCATATTATTATATCTTTAGGAAACATAGAGATTCATTGATTTTTGAAAGGCTTAAATATTTTTTTCGTCCTTAAAAAATTGAGAAAAATTGACTTTAGTCCCTGGAATAAAAAATTTAGGACTTATGTCCCTGACAAAACTTCAAAAGGTGATTTAAGTCCTTTATGTATTTTCTGTCGCAACCGGGGTCGCGGCAGGGACGACGATAGATTAAACAACGGAGTCACCACCGAGATTTATTAAAGAAAACCTTGGAAAACTTTGAAAAGAAGGTCTTTGAAACCACAAATGAGTTCGGGAGTTGATTACGTATAGGGAAGGTGTTAGCACCCTACGACGTCTGCAAAGTAAGCGGTTACGTGCAAAAATTTATTAATTTTTTTAAAAAATATTTAATATCACTCAAAAGCATTTACACTTATTTAGTAACGAGAGGGACAAATATATTTTTTATTTATTTGGGCTCGACGGGTTTGATGATGAATAAGTGTTTTTTTTTATGAATAAAATGTATAATGAACCTACACTACAAGAAAATTTTGATCACTGCAATAAAAAAATAATCTTACCTGTGAAAATCGGTCAATCGTAATCTTGCTTATATTTCTCTCTTCAATGAAAGAGAATTTCTTCTTTGCAATCTTAAAAATCAATTTAGGAAGTATTTTATTTTTCTGTGTTTACAATCAATCTCCTCTCTCTAAGTGAAGATAAGATGTTTTTATAAGGAGAATTCTAGTCTTATCTCTAATCAAAAGAAAGAGACCAATGTCTCCCTATTGCTCCTAATTTTTTGGCACTTTCAAATTAGAGTATAACTGCACTCCACTTCCTTTTCTGTTTCCTTCTTTTTCTCTTTTTTTTCTTGTTTTGAGAATTACTTGACTTAATCAAGTAATAATAATAATAATAATAATAATAATAATAATAATTATAATAATAATAATAATAATAATAATAATAATAATGATAATAATAATAATAATAATAATAATAATAATAATTACTATTATTATTACAATTACTGTTTATAACAACCAGTGCCACTATTTTCTTTTTCTTTTTGCTTCTCTTTTTTTTATTCATTTATTATTATTATTATTATTATTATTATTATTATTATTTATTTTTATTTTAAAAAAACAAATGCTTGTCTAAGTGGAGTAACAATGATAATAATAATATATTTCCTTACTGTTCAGCTTTTCACTTTTGCTTTATTTTTTTATATTATTATTAACAACTAGTCAATTAATTGACTAATTAACATTATTATTAATAGAATAAAATTTAGTATTCACATCACCTAAATTTGCCCATATTTTTCTGTTAACATGAGCCACGTACATGTTGCATTTTGATTGGTTTATTAATAAATAATTATAATAATATACAAATTTTAATTTTTAAAAATAAAAAACAGATTTTTAAAAATAATCCTCCGTTCCCTTCATCTTCATCTTCATCTTCATCTTCCTTCACCCTCCACCTTTCCTTTTCCCCACCACCTCTAACCATAGCTCCGACACCACCAATCCCAGATCCCAGCTCTACAAACATTCCTCTTCTCCCTTCTCCCGTCCCCCTTCACCTTTCCCTTCTCCCATCATCACAAAGCCCTAATCCCCAAATCTCAAATCTCTCCTCCATCACTTCTCGTCGCCGACAGCCCTCTTCACCACCGTCTTCATGAAAGCCAACCACCTATTCGACAAAATGCACGTGAAGGGTAGGCCCCTGTAGCTTAAGAAATAGCGAGAGCACAGAAATGAGGAAGAAAATATGAACAAGTGAAGACATGGTCGTGCCTATGTGCCCTATGACAAAGAAAATGGGTTTGGTTTTGAAGAATTTAAATGGTTATGTAAAGAATTAAGGTAAAAGAAACAATTTGGTTTTTTCTCTTGTTCTGGTTTCTGAATTTGGTTTTTGGTGGGGGAGAGGCAGATGAAGAGATTTTTTGAGAAGTTTAAGATGATCTTTTTTTTTTCATCTGGTTTTGAAGATGGAGCAATTTTTGTGGTGAGAGATGGTGGTGGTGGCAAATGTGATAACACACACCCAAGATATTATTTTCTTGCTTAAGATATTAATTTCTGGCGAGGGGTGGTTCGGTGAGGTAGTGGTTGCCGGCGGTGGATGGTGCGGTTGTAGTGCTCGTCGAGTGTGGAAGGGATAAGGTTGGTGGTGGAGAGTAGTTGAGGAAAGAAGAAGTGAAGTATTTTTGTTTTGTTTTTTTAAAATAAAAAGTCTATTTTTTATTTTTCAAAATTAAAATTTATATATTATTATAATTATTTATTAATGAACCAATCAAAATGCGACACGTGGCTCGTGTTAACAGAAAACTAAGGGCGCGTTTGGGTGAAAACACATTAAGAACTTATATCACCTTTTGAAATTTTTTTAGGAACGCAAGTCTTAAATTCTTGATTTCAGAGACTAAAGTCAATTTTTCTCAACTTTTCAGGGACCAAAAACATATTTAAGCCTTTTCGAAATAATATATGAAGTTTTGTTATTTTGGTTAGTAGATGGAATGGCATTATAAATTTTCATTTTTTTATGAAGGTTATGAGATGGGGGTTTCATAATTGAGTTTTCAGCTGTTTCTTTCCATCTCTTTGTTCCCTATACACTTTTGGTATGCGTCTCTTTCACAACTTGCTAGTAGATTTACTAGGCTAACATATAATTGATTTGATACCAACGGAACTTTCTTATCCTTTTTTTAGAATTGCAAAAATCTAGCTATTATTGATCTTTGAGATAATAGTTGTTGTTGAACTTTCTTATCCTTTTACTTTTTTTTTTATCATAACACTTCAATTCTCATTATTTAAAGGTCTTTGCTCCGGTGTTCCTTTGTGAGAAGGAACAAATTTGTTCCTCCACGTGGCTCCACTTAAGTAGCGACACTTGTTATAGTTTATCCATGTCATCTAATTTAAAATAACTTTATAATATTGCAAACTCATCCTCTCTTTTAATAACATTTACCCATAGTTTAAGCACAATATTTCTTAAATTTTTTTTTATTTTTTTTCTTTTAACAAATTGAAATTCAATATTCATGACTAAATTAAAATTAAATGCAAGTGATCATGAAAAAAATAATTGAAAAATTTGAAGAACAAGTATTAAAACATAATAGTGTATGACTATTTTTGATGTATTCATCCACAGCATAATAATACTATCCATCATAAAAGACAAGTATTCATTAGGAATACATTATACACAATTTTAGCGCAAGTTTTGATAGGTTTTTGGGTTTAATACGTGATTTGTGATTTTTTTTATGTTGTTTCAATGTTATTATATTTAAATTCTTCATGTCAAATTGATGTAAAATATGTGTTAGATGTCCAAGTATTGAAATATACAGATGTACCTTAGTTCCTTCATGTTTTGTATTTGATTAGTTTGGGCTTCCTTTTATGTATAAGCTGAACCAAGCCCATTTCCTTTTTCTTCTTCTGTGGCCCAAATACTCTTTGGTCCTATCTCTGTATATATTTCTTACTTTCTATTGAATAATCATCAGAACAAAATAACCCTAAATTCCATTATGGTATCACAGAGCCCTTGTGGTTTCGTTCTGTCTTCCGCCGCTATGAACCCTCTCCGCTAGGGTTTCTCGTCTCCGCCGTCGTTGGAGCCTTAAGGTGGCTTCCTCGCCGTCGTTTCCTTTCTTCTCCCTTCCCCTGCTTCGCCTCCCTCATCCCTTCCCATGGCTGAGCCGCTAATCCCCGATATAACCCAAAATCCCTCCTCTCCTTACTATCTCCATCCCAGTGAGAACCCTAATTCTACGATATCAAACCCCATTCTTGAAGGACCCAGTAGTTACTTACTCTGGGCACGAAATATTCGTCGTGCCCTAATTTGCAAGAACAAGCTAGGGTTCATCAATGGCTCTTTGGCAAAACCCAAAGATGACGACCCACTCCATAGCGCTTGGGTACGTTGCGATTCAATGGTCATCTCGTGGATTACCAAGGCTCTTTCGCCTCCGATTGCATGCAGCGTGGCTTTCTGTGATTCCTCTCAGGCTCTTTGGAAGGAGCTTCAAGATCGTTACTCGAAAGGGGATTATTTCTGTCTTTTAGATTTTCTTCAAGCTGTTCACTCAATTCGTCAGGGTGAACGCTCTGTTTCAGAGTATTTCTTGCATCTTCAAACCCTATGGCAAGAATTGACAGCCTTACGGCCAATTCATCAATGCACCTGTGCTGTCCCATGTAGTTGCGATTTGGCAAAGTGAGTCTCCAAATCTTATGATACTGAATATGTAATTTGTTTTTTGAAAGGATTGATGGATACTTATGACTCTGTTCGCAGGCAAATCTTACATTCTGATCCTTTGCCTCCTATAGCTTCTATTTTTGCGCAGATTCAGCAACAAGAAAGGCAAGAATCTGAAAACCCGTTTCTTGACAGTAAAACCCAACCCAATCTTGTTGCCAACACCTGGAAATCTCAGCAAAATAAGAATTCCACTTCTACCAAAGGTAAAACCCTATCCTCCAACCATGGTACATCCATGAAAGGTAAAATCTGTGAGTTTTGTCACAGAGAAAATCATACCATTGATGTTTGCTATTTTAAAAATGGCTTCCCTGATACTTTCAAATTCAAACCAAAGAAACATAATCCTACAGTGAACAACTTAATGCCTACTGATGTTCGCAACAATGTTTCTGTTTCTGACTCGCAACAAACTAAGTCTTTGAATATCTCCAAAGAGGATTATGACATGCTTATTGATATGCTACGTAAGGCTAAGAACCCTAATGCTGAACCTAGTATTAACCAACTTCCACACACTGCACATGTGAACACCTCCACTGCACACCAACACACCTCAGGTATTGACTTGAAATTACTCACTTGGATTATTGATTCTGGTGCCACTGATCACATATGCAATTTTGTGCATTTTTTTACTAGCTATCATGCCATACCTAGCATATGTATTAATCTGCCTAATGGTGATGTCACTATTGCTAAATTTTGTGGCCAAGTCAAATTGTTTGATTTTCTTGTTCTTGAAGATGTTTTACTTATTTCTGATTTCAAGTTTAACATTTGGCTGTTCAAAAAACTGCAGATTATTTGAATGTTTCCTTCACTATTGACAAGTTTGATTGTATCATCCAGGAAAAGCATACTCAGAGGATGATTGGGCTTGCTAAAGCTCAGAACTGCCTCTACATTCTTCAAGACTTAAATCCTGTTTCTAATTCTAACTGTATGATTGATGAACATGTCCCTCTTGTTTCTGCTTCCACTGATTGCATATCTTGGCACACACATTTAGGACACCCTTCTAACTCTGTTTTGCGTACTATTTCTATGAATTTTCCCTATGTAAAATACTTGCCTACATCTGCATGTGATTCATGTCATTTTGGTAAACAACATCGTCTACCTTTTCCACATGAAAACAATATTGCTGATTCTGTTTTTGCTTTACTTCACATGGATATTTGGGGACCCATCAATATTGCTTGTATTCATTCTCATAAGTATTTCCTAACTATTGTCGATGATCATTCTCGTCATACTTGGATATGCTTGATGAAAAACAAATCTGAAACACACATGCATATTAAAAATTTCATACAATATGTTCATAATCAGTTTAACTGCTCTGTCCAATGTATTCGTAGTGATAATGGTCCTGAGTTTAACATGCCTTCCTTTTATGCTGAAAAAGGTATTTTACATCAGACTTCATGTGTCAAGACCCCTCAACAGAATAGTATTGTTGAGAGGAAACATCGACACATTCTGAATACTACTCGTTGTCTTCTTTTCCACTCTAATATCCCTACTCGTTACTGGTGCTATGCTGTTTCTTACGCTGTTCATTTAATAAATCGTCTTCCCACCCCTGTTTTACAAAATGTTAACACATATTAAAGGATTTTTAAAGAACCCCCAACCTTTTTAAGCCTTAAAGTTTTTGGTTGCCTTTGTTTTAACAGCACCCTCACCCAAGACCGTAAGAAGCTTGACTCTAGAGCCCAAAAATCTGTTTTTCTTGGCTTTAAAAATGGAACGAAGGGATTCACTGTTTTGGACATTAAAACTCGTGGCATATCTGTTTCCAGAAATGTCATTTTTTACGAAAATCTCTTCCCTTTCAAATCAGCCCAACGTACCAGTGTTGGTTCTGATTGTGTTAGCCTTTCTGATTCTGAATCTATTCTTCCTTTTTTTGATGACCCTCCCCCCTTGGAGATACAGTCTCCTACAGCAACCTCCCAATCTTCTCAGATTGTGGAGACACCCCCTTATAATTCTTGTATTCCTTCTGCTGTTTCCTTGCAGGACCCTATCAGTCACAATGATGATACAACCGCCACAAATGATCCTGCTCTGGACCCTGCAAGGCACCCTACTACCTCTTCAGGTGATGTTGCACATGATACTGCTCTGCGTAAGTCTACTCGTATTCTTTCTGCTCCTAGTCATCTTTTGGACTACCATTGTGGTTTAATACAAGGTAAAATAGATTGCCATTCTAAAGATGTCAGGTACCCTATCTCCTCTTATCTTAGCTATGCAAATCTGTCCAAACCTTTTGCTTGCTTTAGTTTACAAATTAGCATGCAAAATGAACCTAAGTCTTTTAAATCTGCTAGCCAACATCCTCATTAGGTGAAGGCAATGAATGATGAACTAAATGCTCTTTCTGTTAATAAAACATGGTCGCTTGTGCCTTTACCTAAGGGTAAAAAGGCCATTGGTTCAAAATGGGTATATAAGGTTAAATACAAGTCTAATGGTGAAATCTAAAGGTACAAGGCTCGCCTTGTTGCCAAAGGTTATAAACAACTTGAAGGTATAGACTATTTTGACACCTTTGCCCCGGTTGCAAAGCTTTCTAGTGTCCGTCTTCTTTTATCTGTTGCTGCCATTAAAAATTTGGAATTGCATCAATTGAACATAAATAATGCCTTTCTTCATGGTGATTTACTTGAAGATGTTTATATGTCTATTCCTGAAGGTTTCACTGCTAATAATTCAAATTTGGTTTGTAAATTGAATAAGTGTTTGTATGGTTTAAAACAAGCAAGTAGAATGTGGTATGCAAAATTGTCTTCCTTTCTGACTTCTTTGGGCTACATTCAATCTCAAAATGACCACTCTTTCTTCACTAAAACTACTGCTTCCTCTATTACTGTTATCTTGATATATGTGGATGATCTGATTCTTGCTGGAAATAACCCTGATGAAATTGCTTCTGTTATATCTTTGCTGGACAACAAGTTTAAAATCAAAGACTTAGGCAATTTAAAATACTTCCTTGGGCTTGAGATTGCAAGATCCCATCTTGGAATCTCAATATCCCAACGAAAATATGCTTTGGAATTAATTGAGTCTGCTGGCCTTCTTGCAGCAAAACCTGCTCCTACTACTATGGCAAAAGGTGTTCTGAAAGAAGCACTCAATGATGACCTGTACAATGATGTTGCTGGATACAGAAGAATCATTGGCAGACTCCTGTACTTAACCACCACAAGACCAGATATTCAGTATGCGGTGCAACAACTCAGTCAATATCTTCACAAGCCAAAAAGAAAACATTATTTTGCTGCTATCAGAATTTTAAGATACTTAAAGAACAACCCTGGTCAAGGGATTTTTTATCCATGTGATTCTGCTTTAGTTATTTCTGCTTATAGTGACTCTGATTGGGCTTCTTGCAAAGAGATAAGACGCTCTGTTACTGGTTTTTGCATATTTTTGGTAAAGTCTCTTGTTTCCTGGAAATGCAAAAAACAGCGTACAGTTTCCTGATCTTCATCCGAGGCTGAGTACCGCGCCCTTGCTGCAACCACATGCGAAATTCAGTGGCTGACGAATCTGCTAAAGGATCTTCCCATCAAGCTTGCTGCCCCTGCTGATTTGTTTTGTGATAACTCTTCTGCTCTTCACATTGCTAGAAATGTTGTCTTTCATGAGCGTACAAAGCATCGAGAAATCACTGCCATGTTGTGCGAGAAAAATTACAACGAAGGCTCATTTCCTTGCACTCTGTTTCAACTAAAGAGCAGCTTGCAGATATCTTCACCAAAGCTCTTGAACCTACTCCTTTCAATGCCAACCTCTCCCAACTGGAGTTCACAATATCTACTGCTCAGTTTGCGGGGGGTATTGAAATATACAGATGTACCTTAGTTCCTTCATGTTTTGTATTTGATTAGTTTGGGCTTCCTTTTATGTATAAGCTGAACCAAGCCCATTTCCTTTTTCTTCTTCTGCGGCCCAAATACTCTTTGGTCCTATCTCTGTATATATTTCTTACTTTCTATTGAATAATCATCAGAACAAAATAACCCTAAATTCCATTACCAAGTTTTGCTATAATGTTCATAGTTATTCTTAATTGTTCTTGTTATTTCTTGATAGATATTTTCTATGGTGTCTATGGTGTCATCTCTATGAAGATGACAACATGTTCTCTTAGCCAATCAAATAAAAAATTTGACATGAGACAATCAGAAATTCAATAAAGTTATTCTCTATTAAATCATTTAGATTTGGTAGATATTAACTTGATTTTGTTTTTTAATCTAATATTTAGTTTTTATTTATGCCTTTTAATCAAAATATCAAATACTTAGATTTTGGTTACATTATTAAAATATATTTGAGCTTTAATTAATTAAAAAAAATGAGTTTTTATTAGTTGAAGGATAAATAAATTAACGAGGAATATTATAATAAATAAAATAAGGTAAAAATAGTATTTTGGTCCCTAAACTTTACATTAAATATTAGCTTGGATCTCTTTTTTTTTGTTCATATTGGCTTCTTTACTTATTTTTTCGTCATGTTATTTTATTAAATAATTAATGAAAAATGTCTAAAATAGTCCCTCGATGCAAGAAATAAGAAGACAATGATAAATAAATATTATTATGGGCATTCTTGTTAATTATTTATCAACGAAAATTAATAGAAAATGCTTATATTATATTGAAACTATAAATTAAGATTATGAAGAAAAATAAAATGACCAATTGGTTGAATTGATTTAACACGATATATGATAATATTTTGTAATTTATACTAATATTTACAATGTAATATATATTTTATCGTGAAATTTAATATATTAAAGAATTTTTGTGTACTAATCACATATTAGTACTGATGTTAATTAATGTTTATGAAAAATTGAAATATATAAATATTGATAAATTTAGAATGATATATAAAATTATAAGTTAGATAATATTTTTTTAAAAAAAATAAATGCAAATACATTAAAAAACTAAATTCATAAATATATTGTATTAAAAATTTCTATTAAAATAATATAAATATATTTATGAAATATTTTATATTGGACAACTAACACATATTTTACAATATGTTAAATAAATTTATATTTTAAAACCTTTTAATATAATAATATAAATGTATTTATTAAATTTTTGTTACAATATATTTATGAGTTTAGTATTCACATTTATTTTTATTAAAAAAATGTTATCTAACTTATAATTTTATATATCAATCTAAATTTATCAATATTTATATATTTTTATTTTGTATAAACATTATTTAACATTAGTCCTAATACATGATTAGTACACAAAAATTCTTTATTATATAAAATTTTATAGTAAAACATATATTACATTTGTAAATATTAGTATAAATTATAAAATATTTAACTTACTGGTTCGACTAGTGACCTAGACCTTGATCGAGTCCATGACCGGTATGATTTTTATAATTATAGATATAAGTAACTAATAATTGAGTCTTAAGCAAATATTAGGCCGAAAAGAACATGACATAGGTAACTTATATTCCAGTCTGAAGAGACCTAGAAGAAAATTACATAATTAATGAACATTAAAGCAAATTGTATTTCAAAAATAATATAACGTAAATAATTAATAATTGGGCCTTAAACAAATGATAAGAATCATGAGAACCTTATACAAGTAAATGACACTTGATCATAGGGATGACAACGTAATGAGATACGTATTAGTTATTTATATAAAAATAATATTATTTAAACACATTATATTATTTAAGTGTACTTTATCCTTGTCATATTTATAAATTATAATTTTTATGGGAATGATTTTTTTTCTTTTTGTGTTGTTTTATGAATTTTCACTACAGAAAATTTATAGAATAATATTATCATATTTTGTATGGCTAAATTTATATTTTACTCTCATAACTTTATCTCAAATTTTAATTTGGTCCTTTTATTTTTCTTCTTCGTGATCTTAATTTATATTTTCAATATAAGATAATCATTTTCTATTATTTTTCATTAATAAATAGTAATAATTAACAAGAATGCCCATAATAATATTTTTTATCATTGTCTTCTTCTTTCTCATATCCAACAACTATTTCAGATATTTTTATTAATTATTTAATAAAATAAAATGAAACAAAAATAAGTAAAGGAGTCAATATATGAGAAAAAAAAAAAGAGACCAAAACTAAAATTTAGTGTAAAGTTTAGGGACCAAAATATTACTTTTGCCTTATTTTATTTATTATAATATTCACCATTAATTTATTTATCCTTCAACTGATAAAAACTCATTTCTTAATTAATTATAACTCAAATACACTTTTAATAATGTAACCAAAATCCAAGTATTTGATGTAACACCCTGCCGGGCGGGACGCTACCACCATCCCCGGTGGTGTACTTAGAGCTTAGCCACCCCCTTAAGTGGACTATCCCCCCTGCGAATAAATCTCCTTTATTCCAGGATTTGGGGACCTTCCGTGGATTCGAACCAAGGACCAAAGGGATATAGTCCTTAAGTTCCTGAATCCTCAATTGGTAGTGGATTCAGGAGAAAGAATCATGTGGAGATCTTCTAGGAACTAACTCATGCTAACCGAAAATGTGGTTGTAGCGGCATGGTGAACACCAGGAGAAAGAATCAAGCGGCTAGAGGAGCATCGGCAAACGCTGGAGGAGCCCCTGGAGAACAGCCCTCTGCTAACGGGCCTTCTCCACGACAACAACAAGAAGAGGCCAGGCCTGCTGCCCTGCGATGTCCGAACAGAGGATGACAACGATTGAGGACGGCATGCTCGACCTGAAAGAGATGATTCGAAAGCAAGCCGAAGAAATCGAGAGGATGAACAGGGAATGAGAAGCTTGGAAGAAGCAACAAGAGGAATTCCAAGCAATTTTGGTCAACCTCGGGATGGGCCAGCAGCTCCCTCGATGACATGAGAATCAACAAGAGGGGCAAAATCCCCAAATGGAGAGGCAGGTCTCCATGGTTGGTCCGTAGATCCCGCGCACCAATCCTGCAATCGCCCCACCCCAGCTGCCTGACATGGATCAAGTGGCGGAAAACGACATAGGAATTGAAGGGTGTCATAACCACTTCACCCCGGCAATCATGAACTTTGACATGCCGGCCAATTTTAGGTTCGCCGTTCAGATCGATCCGTACGACGGGACAACTGATCCTCAAGATCATGTGGAGATCTTCCAACAGACGATGGTCTTCCAAGGGGCCAAGGAACCCGTTATATGTCGAGCATTCCTGTTGACCTTGAAAGTTGCGGCCCGGAGATGGTTCTCATCATTACCAGCGGGATCCATCACGGGATGGAAAGCACTAAAGGATAAGTTCGTTTCAAACTTTACAAGCAGCAAACAACAATTCAAAACCGAACACCATCTCGAGAGGATAAAGCAGAGATCAGACAAGCCATTGAGGGATTTCATCATCCGCTTTAACACGGAATCCCTCGAGGTATGTGATGTCGCCCCTAATATGATGTTGTTTTTCCTTAGGCAGGGGCTGAAGCCAGGAGACTTCGCCAAGGATTTAGCGGGAGAAAAGCCCAAAAGAATGGAGGAGTTGAAAAAGCGGGCTGAAAAGTGAATCCAGATAGAAGAATGGGTTCGAAATAATAAGGCAGATAATCAAGCCGCTAAGCAGGAAAGAGAAAAGAAAGACAAATAGAAAAATTCTTATGGCGGGAGACCCAAGGAGAATGAAAAAACGTATGATAAGGGCGGGAGACCACCCAGGGGTGCTTACTCAACTTATGCCCCGTTAACCATGCCGCCATCTCGTATCTATAAGGAGATCATGTATTCCGAGCTGAAAGATAGGTCTCCTCCAATGAGGTCATAAGCAAAAAATAAGGACAAATTTTGTCTGTATCATAAAGACCACGGGCATCACACTAACGAATGCATTCACCTTAAAGACGCCATCGAGAAGTTGATACGACAGGGAAAATTGAGACACTTTGTTCAGAAAAATGATGAAGGAACTTCCCGTGGAAGGAGCCCGTCATCACCCAGAAGACATGAACCCGGTACAAGGAACCGGGACACTGGGCGGGATGAACGACGGAGATTCCGTTCCAGGAGTCCACAGCGACATGAAGAAGCGGCTTCAAAAGGGGTCATCAACGTGATTGCTGGAGGTCTCGATCAGGGGGAACTGCCAGAGTCATCGAGAAAACGGTCCCGGGACATAGAAGATCATTGCATGGCTGTGAAAGCCATGAAAAGAGTTACTTTGGCATTCACCGAAGATGACCTACCTACAGATGGAGCCGGGTCCAATGCCCCCTGGTTATCATGGCTAAGATGGCGGGGTATGAAGTAAAAAGGTTATTTGTTGATCAAGGGAGCTCAGCCGACATAATGTTTTGGGACCTGTTCCAGAAGATGGGCCTAACAGATAAAGATTAGATCCCCCACAAGGGAAATTTGATAGGCTTTACAGGGGATACTATTTCCCCCAAGGGCTATGTAAAATTGAAGGTAACTTTTGCAGGTCGTGACGGAGGCAGATCAGTAGAGGTGAAGTTCCTCGTCGTAGAATGCCCCTCAGCGTAAAACGCTATTATAGGCAGACCAACTCTGAATGCGTTGGGAGTAGTTGTCTCAACCTTGCACATGGCGATGAAATTCCCTGGTGACAGGGGCGACATCGTCACTATCCGAGGGAAAGGTCCTGAGGCACAACTTTATTATTTAGAAAGTCTTAAAATAACGAAAACTATGCCAGTGCAGGAACAGGAAAAAGTAAAGGAGGCACAGAAGAAAGAAACTAAAGGAAAACAGAAGCTCGTTAGGCGAGATGATGCTGTAATGATGATGGACCTGGATCCAAAAGGGGAGTTACAACACGAACGGCCTGAACCTAAAGGTGATTCAGTGGAAATACAACTCGGGAGTAAACCTGATCAGGTAGTCAAGGTCGGGAAAAACTTACCCATTAATATTATGAAAAATATGATTAAAGTTTTGCAGGATAATAAGGATATTTTTGCATGGATCGCCTTGGACATGCCGGGCGTATATCCCAAGTTCTGTTGTCACCGGCTCGCGATAAAGGAAGGAGCCAGACCAGTGGCCCAGAAAAAGAGGAGAATGAGCCAAGAGCGGACGACAGCTATTGAAAAACAGGTCAACGAGTTATTAAACGCGGGATTCATCCGTGAGGTACAGTATTCTGACTGGCTATCTAATATCGTGATGGTAAAAAAGGCCAATGGAAAGTGGAGAATGTGTACAGATTACAAAGATCTTAACAAAGCTTGCCCGAAGGACCCTTTTCCGCTGCCCTGCATCGATAAGTTGGTAGACAACTCAGCGGGTTATATATATCTTTCTTTTCTTGATGCTTATTCTGGCTATAATCAAATTCCCATGGCTCTCGAAGATCAGGATAAGACTGCTTTTATCACTGATCTCGGGGTATTCTGTTATAATGTGATGCCCTTTGGTTTGAAGAATGCAGGAGCGACATACCAAAGGATGATGGACAAAGTCTTTGCCGAGATGAGAGGCAGAGAAGTCGAAGTCTATATCGACGATATGATCATCAAAACAAAAGATGATCAAGATCCATCGAAAGACCTGGAATCTGTTTTTCAACGTCTACGACAATTCAATTTACGACTTAACCCACTGAAATGCCATTTGGTGTGGAAGCTGGCAAGTTTCTAGGATTTATGCTCACAAATCGCGGCATTGAAGCAAACCTGGATAAATGTCGGGCAATTCTCAACATGTCCAGCCCTAGGACAGTCAAGGACGTACAATAACTCACGGGGAGGGTCACAGCCTTATCTCGTTTCCTCCCAATCTCGGCAAAGCGTTGCCTTCCCATGTTTAAAGCCTTGAAGAAACAAGACTCATTTGAATGGACGCAAGAATGTGAAGTCGCGTTCCAAGAACTTAAAGCCTCCCTGGCATCTCCCCATGTCTTAACAAAGCCGATGGCGGGGGACACCTTGATACTCTACCTCGCGGTGGCTGATGAGGCCATGAGTGGCGTGCTAATAAGAGAAGAAGGTAAAGATCAGTTCCCAATCTACTTTGTTTCTAAATTCTTGCAGGGAGCTGAGTTGAATTATCAACGACTTGAAAAAGTAGCTTTCGCGTTACTGGTGGCTTCGAGGAAGTTACGCCCATATTTCCAATGCTACCCCATCCTAGTCAGGACTAATCAGCCGATACGACAAATCTTACACAAACCAGACTTGGCAGGAAGGATGATGTCTTGGGCGATTGAGTTAACTCAATATGACATATCGTATGAACCACGGCTAGCGATTAAAGCACAGGTCCTTGCCGACTTCGTTGCCGAAATAACACATCTCGGAGAAAACCATCCCGGGGAATGGACAATATATGTCGATGGTTCCTCAAACATTAAGGGATGCGGCACCGGGGTGATACTGGAAAACTCGGAGGGATTGGCAGTGGAGTATTCACTAAGATTTGACTTCCCGACATCTAACAATCAGGCAGAATATGAAGCCTGCCTTGCGGGAATACGGATGGCCAAGGAATTAGGAGCAAACGCGATAACTATCTGCTTGGATTCAAAGTTGGTGGTGTCCCAAATTAAGGGAGAATACCAAGCAAAAGAGCCCATCATGCAGAAATATCTCGCCAAAGTACGAGATTCTCTAGTGGGATTCTCTAAATTTGAAATCCGACATATACCTAGAGAAGAGAATGCGAGAGCTGACCTTCTTTCGAAACTCGCCAGCACAAAGAAGACTTCAAACTACCACTCCGTGGTGGAAGAGGTAATCCCCTATCCTAGTTTGACCTTGCAGGTGCAGGAAGTAGACTGGAGGACCCCCTTGATAGATTATATTAAGAGAGGGATCACTCCTGAGGGTGATAAAGAGTCGCAGAAGATTATTAAAAAAGCAACGAGGTTCACAATGGTTGAAGGCCATCTGTTCAGGAAGGGAGTCTCGGTTCCACTTCTGAAATGCATTGGCCCAGAGGAGGTCGGGTATGTGCTGGCCGAGATCCATGAAGGAAGTTGTGGGCATCATATCGGGGTGAAATCTTTAGCCAGGAAGGCGTTGAGAGCGGGTTATTTCTGGCCAACTATGCAAGAGGATGCTATCAATCACATTAAAAAATGTGAGCAATGCCAACGACATGCCAACATCCCTCATATCCTGCCGGAAGAGCTACACACGCTATCCACGCCATGGCCATTCCACACTTGGGGAATGGACATCCTGGGACCTTTTCACAAAGCCACGGGACAGCTGAAACATCTCTTAGTCGCAGTAGACTATTTTACGAAATGGATCGAAGCTGAACCTCTCGCAACTATTACGTCTGCAAGAGTTGAGCCTTTCACCTTCAAAACAATTATATGTCGCTTTGGAATCCCGGCGGTGATCGTTACTGATAACGGGACTCAATTCACTGGAAGCCCATTCAAGGATCTCCTCCAAGGATTGCAAATCTGACACCATTGTTCAAGTGTAGAGCATCCCCAAACAAATGGTCAGGCTGAAGCCGCAAATAAAGTGATCCTAAATGGCCTAAGGAAACGACTTAAAAGCGCCAAAGGAGCGTGGGCGGATAATCTCTATCAGGTATTATGGAGCTACAGAACCACACCGCAAACTACAACAGGAAAAACTCCTTTCCGGCTCGTATATGGAACTGATGCAGTGATCCCGGTTGAAATCGGTGAACCATCTTGGAGAGTCATGTATACCCCGCTAAATAATGACACACTCTTAAGAGAAGAACTTGACTTTGTAGACGAAGTCCGGGAGTTGGCTCGACTAACTGAGATGTCGAGGAAACAACGAGTTGCTCAACGATACAATGCTAAAGTCGTGAAACGCGAATTCATAATAGGCGACCTTGTTCTTAGAAGGGCCAGTATAGGGCTAAAGAATGCAAAAGATGGAAAGCTCGCAGCAAATTGGGAAGGCCCATATCGGGTAATCAGAAGTACAAGAAAGGGTGCATATGCCTTGGAGACTCTGCAAGGAAGAGAATTGCCTAGAACTTTCAATGTCGCGCATCTGAGAAGGTATTACAGCTAGAAAGTATCCGACTTGTTTACGGTTAAATTTGTTGCATTTTAGTATACAATTTCTATAAGGGGTACTCTTTTTCCTTCTCGGGTTTTTTCCCTAAGGAGGCTTTTACCTTGAAGGTTTTAATGAGGCCCCAGGTTTTGTAACCCAACGACATATGAAATAAAAACAAATATTTGTCAAAGTTTAAGATTTCAGTTGCAGATACATTATTGCCACAGCTCAGCAAGGCTTATGAGAGGATAAAAAATCCTACCAAGGTGAGATGCACCAACGAGATAGGCCACATGCCTTGAAGTACTTCACCCGGATCTAAGATCCCACCAGGGCGACACGCCCCAAATAGGCCACAGGCCTTGAAGTACTTCACCAGGATCTAAGATCCCACCAGGGCGACACGCCCCAAATAGGCCACAGGCTTTGAAGTACTTCACCAGGATCTAAGATCCCATTAAGGCGACCCGCCCCAAATAGGCTACAGGCCTTGAAGTACTTCACCAGGATCTAAGATCCCACTAGGGCGACATGCCCCAAATAGGCCACAGGCCTTGAAGTACTTCACCAGGATCAAGGATCCCACCAGGGCGACACGCCCCAAATAGGCCACAGGCCTTGAAGTACTTCATCAGGATCTAAGATCCCACTAGGGCGACACGCCCCAAATAGGCCACGGGCCTCAAAATACTTCACCAGGATCAATGATCCTAATAGGGCGACATGCCCCAAATAGGCCACTGGCCTTGAAGTATTTCATTAGGGTCAAAGATCCCAGCGAAGACGACAAGCCCCTATGATTCGGTTGCGAAATTTAAACATTTCAAGAGGCCAAAGTTCAATCAACCAGAAGCATAAGGCTTAGGTCACGACTTGTGATTCTCACGCCCTGTGGAAACTTAATGTTGAAAATGTTAAGTTAAAAGTGGCGATATAAAGTCATTTTGAATACAAATGAACAGAGAAATGTCATTTAAAGGTAAAGCACTACAAAAGGAAGGCTGGCCAACATGCCAGTAAATTGTCCATTAGAGCAAAAAGTAAATCTAATTATTACAGAAAGGATCTTCAAGGCTCGGCGGGATTAGCATCCCCGTCTTCAACAGTCGGAGTGGAATAATCAGCGTGGGGGTCAAACGCTTCCAGCTCGGGGTCATCCAGGTTAACTCGGGTTGGGGGGTCGTTTTCATAATCCAAGAGTTGGCCCCCCTCAACCCCATGAAGTGGATGAACGCCCTTGAAGGTGAGTTGCACCCCAGGATTTAAAAACTGGACCTGCTTTAGATAGCTGGCAAAAGCCATATAGCCGCCATTGGCAATCAGGCGACTTTGGGCATCAACCTTAGCCTTCAGCTGATCATTTTCTGTCTCCAACGACGCTTTATCCGTCGTCAGTTGATCCCTAAGTCGAGAAAGGAGCCCGTTCTCTCCACGCAGCGAAGTCACCTCCTCCTGAGCCTTAGAAAAGGCGACTTGCATCTCCTTCTTCTCTTCGGAAATCTTGGCGCTCTCCAATTTGAACGAATCGAAACTGGAGGTAACCGCGGCAATCTCGGCCCGAAGCTCGGACTGGGAAGCTTTTAGTATGTCCTGCTCCTTGATAAGAGCCTGAATCTGCTTATCAGCCGCAACTTTGGTGACTTGCAGCTTTTTCTCCAAGTCAGCCACCGGGTTAGGCTTCTCCAGCTCTTCATGAAAATACTTCAATAGAGCGGATTGGCGGGACATCCAGCCAAGAGCTTCCCTGACATTAGCCTACAAGATAAGCAGCGACTTTAGTCTCGTGTACAAACTCAAAAGAAGAAGAAAAGACAGAGATATACGGCAAGGAAAAGGGGAAATACCTTCAACGCAGAGCGAGGGAGATCCTTGAAGAATTCCCCGTGATGGAAGGAGACAATGGGGGCCTGAAAGCCTTCCCATGTAGAAGGAGAAGATGACCCGTGGCAGTAACGGCGGGGCCAGCCCCTACACAAATTGAAACAAACCAGAGTTAACGACATCAAAGAGTTAGCTAAATTATGAATTTTGCTACACACATAAGTATAAAAGATTACTCGAAACAAATAGGTGGATTAACTAACCTCTTTGACGGTTCAGAGCAAGTCCAATAGTCTCCGTCTCCTCATCATCCGAGATTGATATCTCGTTTTCAGGATCAATTTCCTCTTCTTCGCAGCTTGAACCTCGAGCGAAGCCGCCGTGGCATCGGTCACCTCTATCCCGGGACCCTAAGATGCTCCAAGGGACTGAACCCCATGATCAGTGGTCAATTCGCGCACTAGATTCTGAGCAGGGGACTCCTTCTTCCCCTTCTTAGTCATACCGCAAGTTTTCTTCATTAGCTGGGCATATCCAGTCATGATGGCAGCTGAAAAGAAAAACGGTAGCAGGGTTAACATAAAAAATAAAAAAAAGCGACATGAGATTTAGAAAGTAATATTAGATTGTCCAAGACAATTTTACCCATGGTATCAGCCCGGCTAACACATCGGCCTTGAATCACGACTTTACATCTGATAAGCCCATGCTTGCCAGTAAATTCTCGAAGCCCAACAATTACGACATGCTCAGAGTCGAGCAGGGAGGCTCCATCAGTAACAAACGACTTTGTCTCCCGGAGGTAATGCTCGTACGACTAGTAAAGTGGAAATAGGGGCAAGCCGTCAGGGCCACTCCAAAAGGGGAATTCATCTCCCGTATATGAAACCTTAAAATAGGCGTCTTTGAAGGGCGGAAAGGAATCTTCATAAAGCTAGAAGAAAAAGTGGTCTTTCCTTTGGCGGAAGGAGATGAATCCAAAGTCGGAGAGGTGTTAGGGGGCAAAAAGATACAAGAAGAGGTTGCTGGAGCTCTCCCAATTGTTGGCCCAGCAGAATATTTCGAAGGCATTGATAAAACCCCAGGCGTTGGGGTGAACTTGCGAAGGAGCGACATCAAGTCGATTGAGAATTTCGACTTGGAAAGCCGAGAAAGGAAAGCGAAGACGAACCAGACAAAAGAAGCAGTCATACACCATAAGGAAGTCGGGGGCTCCTTGGCGGGGATGGGACCCAATCCTTTCATTAGGATCCACACGTTCCGCCTTGTACAGGGTGACTGGACCTGAAGGAACGTCTTCTTTTGGGGTTGCCCCAGGAAAGTGCATTGCATCTCGGAATTCCACATCAGCGACATGGAATTTTAATGTCGTGGTAAGACCAGATGGGACCTGGAGAATATCATGGTGAATCCAATACATTCTCCGTACGTCCCGTATACCCCTAAGCTTCTTAAGGACCTCAATCTTGGCAGCTTCCTTTGGAGGACCGTACCAGTTATGGATTTTCTGTCGGCAGCATTCTAAAGCCTTACTCTTAGAGGGTCGGCGGACAATTTGGGCAGGGGCTGAAGTCGAAGGTGACTCTGAACCTGACATGGAAGGCGAAGCCGACATCGGTTCTACAACAGAAACAAGAGGGACAAATAGAGGGTCAGACGAATTTGAATCAGAAGATTTAGATGAATTGTTAGAAGAATTAAAACTAGAAGTTTCAGACAAAGAACAAATTAACAAGGGGGCAAGAGGACGCAAGATGGACGTTACAGTATCGTCACTATCCTCAGATGACTCATCATAATCATATTTACCCATTCCATACCTTAAGGGTACAGGGGCAACAGATTCAGAAAATGGAGCCCCTGAGAAGGGGATGAGTTGGGCATTTCCAGGGGTAATCTCCCCAAAGGATTCAAATAAAGGTTCTTGGTCAGAATCAGAACCAGAAACTGAAGGGGGAGTGGGAATGTGATGATCACTACCGTCGCACGGTTCAGGTCCAGAAGGGGAACCAATGAAATAACCAACTTCCCTAGAAAGGCTTTCTTTTGGGGGAAAGTCAGTAGGCCTCCTAGGAGTAGACATTTCTTAGAAAGATTAAAAAAGAAAGAAAACACACAGGAAAAGAGAGTAGGGAATGAAGGAGGTACCTGGAAATGGTGAAGGAGAAAGGACCAACGAAAGCTGGAAGACAGCAAAATGGAGTTGACAGCAAGAAAAGCAAGAAGAAAGCCTTCACGCAGAGAAAAACTTGAAGAGTAGAGAAGAGTTTTTTAGGTTAAGAAAGGAGTACTTATAGAGAGAGGAGGGGGAGATGAAACGTGAAGAAGAAGTGACGGCGTGGGGTGCAATTAATGCGCACAGGCCTGACGTCACTAAATGATGATGGGCGCGGCCCACGAAGGGTAAGGACCAATACCATAGAGACACGTGCCAAGGCCTAAACTGACAAACAGGAGTCGAAACAGCATCGACTTGGGAGGATAATATGTCACTAGGACGGGTCAAAGTCGTAAGTCAACGGCATGCCGAACGACATACCAAAGACTTGGGGGCAACTGTTATGGACCTAACCCGCGGGAAGAACACGTGTAGGTCTCACGTGGGCGGCCCAAGTTGTCGGTCCCATGTCGTGTACCCACGACATAGGGACCCGACATAAGGCACAGGGGACATCACCCCCACGTGAGGACCGTTACAGATCCGTAACTATCGCCGCAATTCACGGAACTGAGACAATGACATGTTTGACTTTGGTGACTTTGTTTACCCTATAAATACATGTGATTAGTCTTCATTCAATACGTTTTTCATAACTCTAAATTTGAGAATTCCTGCTTAAGACACACAACTGACTTGATCGTCGGAGTGCTTGCAGGTACCCCCTCACCGCCAAATGAGTGGCTGGAGATATTCAACCACCGCACCAAAGACCAGATAGGAGGCCAGATCCGTCATGCCAAGAGCATGGTGGAACAATAATTAATAATAACAGAGCATATACATGTTTTAATATTATTTAAAGCTTTTAATCTTTACTACATTTGAGTCTAACCGTCTATATACACATTATGTACTATACATATACATACATCAAATATTAAAAGAAAGTCCCAAGGGGTCAATAAGGTGCGGAGATATCTTGTTTGATGAGGGAGCTTCGGTTCCTTTATTGCAAAAGTTTTTTACTAATATATAAATATATATATATATATATAATTTTTTTAAATATGAATAAATATTACTAATATTTTAAATAACTGATTTTTCTAAAATTTTGATGTTGTTATGAATATTTATTTCGTAGATGTTTATATCTCTTAAAGGAGTTATCTCTTATATTGTTAGGAATATTTATCTCATAGAGAAATTATTTTCTACTCTTATGGTTGGTTAGGTCTATGTTTATATTTTGTACCCTGGTTTGTGAGCCTAGTCTATTCTTATAAATAGAGCACTTGTATTTGACACTTTAATGAATTTCATTCTCTCCTTCCACTTTCATATTTCTCTCACTTTATAATTTTAACAACACATTATCAGCAGGAGTCTTTACCATTGAGATAAAAGGCACCAGATTAGTTTCATCACTAATGAGGTACCACCTTATTTTTCATTATGTGTAGGTTTTTGTTTTTAATTTATATATGCTTACACGTTGAATTATTAGTTTTGATTTATATGATTTATTGATGTTTATTTATGTGATGTATTCATGTTTATTCATACGTTACTATGCTTAACTTATACACTGTTCTTTTAAATAAAAGTTTGAGTCTATAGAGATTAATGGAACTTAAACAAATAACGTTTGACCCACTATTCTTTTAATTCAATATTCACTGGAAAAAATCGAAGTTTTAATTCAATATTCACAAATTGAAAAGGATGAATAATTTTAATTTGATATTTATTTAAAATAAAAATTAGAGTGATTAATTTGAAACGAGAATCAACCTAAAATCAATTATAGTTGTTTTTAATTGCTATTATCCTTGTTTCTTTCCCTATAGAATTTTTGTGGATTTTCGTACACTTTTCAATAACTTTGAGACATTATTGTTTTTCATTTCCATAAAGTTAGCAGATATGTTTATATTTATATATTCTTGATTTGTTAAATTTTTAATGTGTTTCATTTAGATATAGTGTTTGGTGATTAATTAGTTTTGATAATTTAAATTACTCTATAAATATAGAATTGAAGAAATTCTATCTATTTTTGGTGTTTAAGAGTTATCTCAATGATATTATCTCATTTAAAATGTTTTTTATTGTGGATTTTATTTAAAAAAAAAACTCTATTTGGCAATTTACGTGAAATTAGTATCATATTAATCCATTCCTTTTCAAATTGTGTTTTATTGGATTGAATTTATAGTTTTTTTTGTTTTTTTTTTTAAATTTGTTAATCCATTCCTTTTAGATTTACATTAAGTTTACCGGAAGGAAATTTTGTGAGATTGGTAATGCTATTTTGTTGCACATTAAATATTTCAATTTTTGATTTTTAATAATTATATGATAATGAAAAAATTGAAAATTGTGATTAATCTTGAATTGTAATTAAAAAAACAAAGTTTATTCAGCCATTCACGAGATGAAGTGTGCACTGTATGAATGCCTCTTTCGTAAATGTTCTATCTAAGAAAAGACTTGGTTATTAAGAGTATCTATTGTGATATCACATCTCTTTCCTGGGAACCAATTCAATACACATTATGCACTTTTTACAATTGTAATGTGCAATTGCTATATAGAATTTCGTGAATATATATGAAATGTACATATATTATAATTTGATAAATTCTCGAAGATTTTTTAAAAACTGGTTTGGATTATATAAAATTAACTATTGTTTATATCATTATTGAATATAAGTAATTGTGTCATGATTTTTGAAGAAATAAGTTTAAGAGAATTCTTGGTATGCATAGAAGGTATATGTAATTTGATTATTGCTAAGTATCCCAATGAATTATGATGTTTTCGTGGTTATGGTATATATGAAATTTTTACGTTGCAGATTTTAAATTAAATAAATAGATATTGCAAATTTTCAATTGATTTTTTAGACTAAAGAAATATCATGATAGTAAATATTTAAATTATGATTATACCATAAGTAAATCGTAATAGAAAATATAAGAATATTAAGTTTTATATTTGCTAGTCAGTTTCTCACTATCGTCATATTATTTTCTTTACAAGAGTATTGATTATGCTAATACTTGACATTGACGTTTTATTGATTTAAATTGATCATGTAAAATTAATTTTCGACTATATTTCATAGTTGCACTAGGCCAAAAGTCCCGCGGAGTCCAGATATATTTAACCCGAAATGTATTGAAACAAAGTGCATTTAACTTGCTAAATGAATACTCTTGAAAAGTTCATACTATGACATTAATCAATACATTATCTCAAAGATAGAAATGTTTAAATATGTGCTCTAGAAGAGCAAGTTCTACATTGACTTACCAGAATTTAGCAAAGCTTGAAACTTACATAACTAGATATTTAACATAATGTCTTAAAACTCATATGAGAAAGCTCTAGCAAAGCGAGCCATTATATTGAAAGCTACAACAGAGCATATATTTAGAATAAAGATAATTAAAGGCTTCGAACATATCTTTAGAATAAAGACTTATTGAATTTCAAAATATTCATTGAAATGGATATCAAGTATCTTATATGTCGATATGTTTGAAATGGGGGAGATCGTATATAATATCATGAAAGTTCTTAGAGATAGATTTATTAAACATTAATATGCTCCAGGAGAGCACAACTATTTTTCATGTGAAATATGTTTATTGACTTGTCATTGTGTCACATTTTATATCTACCCAGAATTATATACACTAATCACCCAATAAGTGATCATATTAAGACGTGGTTAACCGGCAGTTACTATGATAAGGTTTGTGACAATTGATTAAGATCATCCGGGTCAAAGTTACCCGTTATTGAGAACTAAAAGTGTGATGTCAATGAAAATAAATAAAATATTATGTTCATACCTTATTAAGTTATTTGAATCCTAACATTTTAGGCAAGAATATATTAATACCGCTTTTGCCGAAGCGAAAAGAGAATAAATTGATTTAGCTTACTGTAGCGAAGAAAATAAATGGTTACAAATACCACTTTGACAAAATAATATTGTGATTGTTGTATGCTTGGTAAGATGTTATCAATGCATTATTGCCTGAAATAATAATTTATATAGTGATACAAAATGACCGGAAGTTCATACGATACATTGGGTTTTGATATTTGATTTCCTAGAGGATGGGGCAATGTATGAGCACTAATAAAACCAACTATTAGAATAGAAGAAAGAAAGTGAAAAATATTGTATATTTTTTATGTGTATAGTCTCTACAATAAGCTACCTATTTATAAGTGAGCTAGCTTATACAAATAAGAAAAATATAATATGAGTAATTAATAACATAATTCTAACAAATCAAATCGTAATCCTAACGAATCGAATCATATCCTATCAAATCAGATTCCAAATCAATTACAATATATACAAATCAATTATGATATTACAATATATCAACATCCCCCCTCAAACTCAAGTGGGTGTGGAAGAGACCAACTTGAGTTTGGAAACTAGGACTGTAAACCGTTTAGGTGAATTAGACTTGGTGAACAGGTCAGTAGGTTGATCAAGAGGTGTTTACGAGTAAAGTGACAGTCAACCTCTATGTGTTTTGTGCGCTCATGGAAGACATCGTTGTGAGCTATTTGAATTACACTTTTATTATCACAATGAAGATTAGTAGAAGGTTGGGGAGCACTCATATCAGCTAGAAGCCAATGAAGCCATAGAACCTCAGTAGTGGTATCAGCAAGAGCATGATATTCGGATTCAGTACTAGAGCAGAAAGGCAGAGTTTGTTTCTTACTCCGCCAAGAGATGAGGGAGTTGCCAAGGAAGATGCAATAACCCGTAGTGGAAAGACAATGATCAGGATCTCCCCCCAATCACCATCAGAATAGGCATGCAGGACCAAAGGAGGGCGTTAAGAAAAATGAAGAATGAAGTCCTCGGAATAGAGTGTCGTTGATGTAGCGGATAATACTATGTACTACAGCATAATTTTCGAAGGTTTTGGGCATGACCCATTAACCGATGACTGCTTGGCAATTTTAGTGTCCTTTGATACATATAGAGGTGATAGTAATACACATGTGGAACTGTTCTCATTGAAAGCTAACGCGTGGAAAAAGTGGGACGGTCGTTGTTTGCCCTACATTACCTTATGTGAATATTGTGATCAGAGTGTCGGGTTGTTCATAAATGGGGCTAGTCATTGGATTGCTACTCAAAATAACGATGTATTTGCAAATCTTATTGTTGTGTTTGATTTAAGGGAAAGGAGTGTTCCACCATGCGTTTGGCATGGCGGATTTGGTCTCCAATCTGGTCTCCGACACGGTGGTTGGATATCTCCGGCCACTCACCTGGCGGTGAGGGGGGTACCTGCAAGCACTCCGACGATCAAGTCCATTATGTGTCTTAAGCAGGAATTCTCAGATTTAGAGTTATGATATGCATACCGAATAAAGACTAGCCACGTGTATTTATAGGGTAAACAAGGGTCACCAAAGTCAAACCTGTCACTGTCTCAGTTCCGTGAATTGCGGCGGTAGTTACGGATCTGTAACGGTCCTCACGTGGGGGTGATGTCCCCTGTGCCTTATGTCGTGTCCCTATGTCGTGGATACACGACATGGGACCGACGGCTTGGGCCGCCCACGTGAGGCCTACATGTGTTCTTCCCGCGGGTTAGGTCCATAACAGTTGCCCCCAAGTCTTCGGTATGTCGTTCAGCATGCCGTTGACTTACGACTTTGACCTATCCCGATGTCATAAAATCCTCCCAAGTCGTTGCTGTTTCGAATTCTGTTTGTCAGTTTTAGGCTTTGGCACGTGTCTTTGTGTGATTGGCCCTGACCCTTCGTTGGCCGCGCCCATCATCATTTAGTGACGTCAGGCCTGCGCGCATTAATTGCACCCCACGCCGTCACTTCTTCTTCACGTTTCATCTCCCCCTATTTTCTCTATAAGTACTCCATTTCTTAACCTAAAACTCTTCCCTGCCTTTCAACTTTTTCTCTGCATCAAAGCTCTCTTCTTGCTTTTCTCGCTATCAGCTTTCCTCGGTCCTTTTTTGCTTCACCATTTTCAGGTACCTTCTTCCTTCCCTATTTGCTTTTCTTTGTGTTTTCTTTCTTTTTTGTTCTTCCTAGGAATGTCTACTCCTAAGAGACCTACTAACTTTCCCCCAAAAGAAAGCCTTTCTGGGGACGTAAATTACTTCATTGGTTCCCCATCTGGGCCTGAACCATGTGATGGTAGTGATCATCACATTCCCACTCCCCCTTCAGTTTCTGGTTCTGATTCTGACCAAGAACCTTTATTTGAAGCTTTTGGGGAGATCACTCCTGGAAATCCCCAACTCATCCCCTTCTCAAGGGCTCCATTTTCTAAATCTGTTGCCCCCGTACCCTTAAGGTATGGAATGGGTAAATATGATTATGATGAGTCATCTGAGGGTAGTGACGATGCTGTAACGTCCATCTTGCATCCTCTTGCCCCCTTGTTAATTTGTTCTTCGTCTGAAACTTCTAGTTTTAATTCTTCTAATAATTCATCTAAATCTTCTGATTCAAATTCTCCTGACCCTTTTTTTGTCCCTCCTGTAGAACCAATTTCGGCTTCACCCTCCATATCGGGTTCCGAGTCGCCTTCGACTTCAGCCCCAGCCCAAGCTGTCCGCAGGCCTTCCAAAAGCAAAGCTTTAGAGCGCCGTAGACAAAAAATTCACAACTAGTACGGTCTTCCAAAAGAAGCCGCCAAGATTGAAATGCCTAAAAAGCTGAGAGGCATACAGGACGTGAGGAGAATGTACTGGATTCATCACGACATCCTCCAGGTCCCATCTGGACTCAATACGACATTGAAATTTCATGTCGCTGATGTGGAATTCCGAGATGCGATGAACTTTCCCGAGGCGACCCCAAAGGAAGATGTCCCCTCCGGACCCGTCACCCTGTACAAGGCGGAGCGCGTGAATCCCAATGAGAGGATTGGATCCCGCCCTCGCCAAGGCGGTTCCGACTTCCTGATGGTATACGATTGTTTCTTCCGAATGATTCGACTTCGCTTTCCTTTCTCGGTTTTTCAAGTCGAGGTTCTCAATCGGCTCGATGTCGCCCCTTCACAAGTTCACCCCAACGCTTGGGGTTTTATTAACGCCTTTGAGATTTTCTGCTGGGCCAATGGCTGGGAAGGATCCAGCAATCTTTTCCTATACCTTTTTGCCCCGTATCATCTCTCAGACTTTGGATTCATCTCCTTCCGTCAGAGGAAAGATCATTTCTTTTTCCAGCTTTATGAAGATTCCTTTCCGCCCTTCAAAGACGCCTATTTCAAGGTTTCATATACGGGAGATGAATTCCCCTTTTGGAGTGGCCCTGATGGCTTGCCCCTATTTCCACTCTACTGGTCGTACGAGCATTACCTCCGGGAGACAAAGTCGTTTGTTACTAATGAAGCCTTCCTACTCGACTCTGAGCATGCCGTGATTGCTGGGCTTTGGGAATTCACTGGCAAGCATGGGCTTATCAGATGTAAAGTTGTCGTCCAAGGTCGCCGTATCAGTTATGCTGATACCATGGGTAATGTAGCTCTGGATAACTTATTATTGCTTTACAAAGCTCGTATTTCTTTCTTTTCCATTCTTTCACATGTCGCTAATCCTGCCATCTTTTTTCTTTTCAGCTGCCATCATGACTGGATATGCCCAACTGATGAAGAAAACAGGTGGTATGACCAAGAAGGGGAAAAAGAGGGAGAGTCCCGCCTAGAACCTGGTGCGCGACCTTTCCATAGACCACGGGGTTCAACCCCATAGCGCATCCTCAGATCCAAACGCCACTGCTGAAGGCGTTGCGGCTGCTTCCCCTGGAGTCCAAGCCGCGAAAAAGAGGAAACTCATCCTCCGGGATCGCCAGAGGTCCCCAATCCCTGCTTCCCATGAGTTGGATGCAACTCAAGCTACTTCTCACCACGAGATATCTGTCTCAGATGATGAAGAAGCTGAAACGGTTGGAGAAGCTTTCCACCGAAAGAGGGGTTAGTGCTTAGCATCTTTTACTCTATGTACGACGTTACCTTTTCGAAATTATATTGGGTTTCGACAAAATTATCATTTGTTTCTTTTATTCCATATAGGAGGTGCCCCTGCACACTCTGTTATGGGATCATCTTCTTCCTCCCAATGGGAAGGCTTCCAAGCCCCCATTGTCTCATTTCATCACGGGGATTTCTTCAAGGAGCTCCCTCGTTCTGTACTGAAGGTAATTGTCTATTTGTTTATGTCATATAATCTGCTTTTCTATCTTCTTTTGTGTTTGTATACATGATTGATGTCGTTTCTTTATCTCGCAGGCCAATGTCGGGGAGGCACTTGGGTGGATGTCTTGCCAAACCGCTCTTCTGAAACATTTTCATGAGAAGTTAGAGAAGCCTAACCCCGTGGCCGACCTGGAGAAAAAATTGCAGGCCACTAAGGTCGCGGTAGAGAAGCAGATCTAGGCTCTTTCTAAAGAGCGGGATGCCTTGAAGGCTTCCTAGTTTGAGCTCAAGACCGAGATCGCCGCAACTGCTTCCCAGTTTGACCAGCTGAAGCTAGAAAGTGTTAAACTTTCTGACGAAAAGAAGGAAGCACAAGTCTCTCTTTGGAGCAAGTGGCTTCTTTGTCGGAGGAAACCAAGCTGCTATCCCGGGTTCGGGATCAACTGCAGGCCGACAAGGCAGCTTTGGAGGTCGCCAATGACAAGCTGAAGGCTGAGGTCCGGGAGCAAAGTCGTGTCATCTCGAGCGGCGGGTACATGGCCTTTGCCAGCTGCCTCAAGCAAGTGGAATTCCTTAACCCAGGATTGATACTTTCCTTTAAGGGGGTCCACCCACTTCACGGGGTAGAAGGTGGTCAGCTGGTGGATTATGACAATGATCCACCCACTCTGGTCGACTTGAATGATCCAGAACTGGAGTCCTTTGACCCCTATGCTGATTATTCCATGTCGCCCCCAACTGCTGAAGATGGCAACGTCGCTCCTGCCGAGCCTAGAAGCTCTTCTTTGTTATAATTAGGTTTACTTTTTCCTTTAGTGAACAACTTACTGGCATGTCGGCCAGCCTTGCTTTTGTAATATTTTACCTTTTAATGACATCTCTCTGTACGTTTATATTCATAACGACTTTATATTGCAACTTTTAACTTAACGTTTTAAACATTAAGTTTCCACATACCATGACTTTTGGAAGTCGTATCTTGAGCATTATACTTATGATTTATCTGAACTTTAACTTCTTACCATAATTAGTTTTCATACCCAGATCATAGGTGTATGGCGCCTTTGCTGGGATCTTTGATCTCGGTGGAATATTTCAAAGCCAGTGGCCTATCCGGGGCATGTCGCCCTATCGGGATCCTTGGTCTTGATGAAGTACTTCAAGGCCTGTGGCCTATTTGGGGCGGGTCGCCCTGGTGGGATCTTTGATCCTAGCGAAGTACTTCAAGGCCAGTGGCCTGTTTGGGGCATGTCGCCCTATTGGGATCTTAGATCCTAGTGAAGTACTTCAAGGCCAGTGGCCTGTTTGGGGCATGTCGCCCTATTGGGATCTTAGATCCTGGTGGAGTACTTCAAGGCCAGTGGCCTATTTTGGCCGGGTCGCCTTAGTGGGATCTTAGATCCTGGTGAAGTACTTCAAGGCCAGTGGCCTGTTTGGGGCATGTCGCCCTATTGGGATCTTTATCCTTTTATACGCCTGCTGAGTTGTGGTAATTGTATATCTACAACTGAAATCTTAAACTTTGACAAATATTTGTTTTTATTTCATATGTCTTTGGGTTACAAAACCTGGGGCCTCATTACAACCTTCAAGGTAAAACCCTCCCCGAGAAGGAAAAAGAGTACCCCTTACAGAAATAGTACATTAAGACGGGTACTTTGTAGCTATAATACCTTCTCAGATCCGTGGCGTTGAAAGTTCTAGGCAATTCTCTTCCTTGCAGAGTTTCCAAGGCATATGCACCTTTTCTTGTACTTCTGATTACCCGATATGGGCCTTCCCAATTTGCTGCGAGCTTTCCATCTTTTGCATTCTGCACCCCTATACTGGCCCTTCTAAGGACAAGGTCGCCTATTATGAACTTGCGTTTCACGACCTTAGCATTGTATCGTTGAGCAACTCGTTGTTTCCTCGACATCTCAGTCAATCGAGCCAGCTCCCGGACTTCGTCTACAAAGTCAAGTTCTTCTCTTAAGAGTGCGTCATTATTTGACGGGGTATAGATGACTCTCCAAGATGGTTCACCGATTTCAACAGGGATTACTGCATCAGTTCCATATACGAGCCGGAAAGGAGTTTCTCCTATCGTAGTTTGCGGGGTGGTTCTGTAACTCCATAATACTTGGTAGAGGTTATCTGCCTAGGCTCCTTTGGCACTGTCAAGTCGTTTCTTTAAGCCATTTAGGATCACTTTATTTGCGGCTTTAGCCTGACCATTTGTTTGGGGATGCTCTACACTGGAACAATGATGTCGGATTTGCAACCCTTGGAGGAGATCCTTGAATGGGCTTCCAGTGAATTGAGTCCCGTTATCAGTTACGATCGTCGCCGGGATTCGAAAGTGACATGTAATTTTTTTGAAGGTGAAAGACTCCACTCTTGCAGACGTAATAGTTGCGAGAGGTTCAGCTTCGATCCATTTCGTAAAATAGTCTACTGCTACTAAAAGATGTTTCAGCTGTCCCGTGGCTTTGTGAAAAGGTCCCAGGATGTCCATTCCCCAGATATGGAATGGCCATGGCACGGATAGCGTGTGTAGCTCTTTCGGTGGGATGTGAGGGATGTTAGCATTTCGTTGGCATTGCCCACACTTTTTGATGTGATTGATAGCGTCCTCTTGCATAGTTGGCCAAAAGTAACCCGCTCTCAACGCCTTCCTGGCTAAAGATTTGGCCCCGATATGATGCCCACAACTTCCTTCATGAATCTCGGCCAGCACATATCTGACCTCCTCTGGGCCAATGCATTTCAGAAGTGGGACCGAGACTCCCTTCCTGAACAGGTGGCCTTCAACCACTGTGAATCTTGTTGCTTTTTTAATAACCTTCTGCGACTCTTTATCGTCCTCGGGAGTGATCCCTCTCTCAATATAATCTATCAAGGGGGTCCTCCAATCTGCTTCCTACACCTGCAAGGTCAAGCTGGGATAAGGGATTACCTCTTCTACCACGGAGTGGTAGTTTGAAGTCTTCTTCGTGTTGGCGAGTTTCGAAAGGAGATCAACTCTTGCATTCTCTTCTCTAGGTATATGTCGGATTTCAAATTTAGAGAATCCTACTAGAGCATCTCGTACTTTGGCGAGATATTTCTGCATGATGGGCTCTTTGGCTTGGTATTCTCCCTTAATCTGGGAAACCACCAACTTTGAATCTGAACAGATAGTTATCGCATTTGCTCCTAACTCCTTGGCCATCCGTATTCCTGCAAGACAGGCTTCATATTCTGCCTGATTGTTAAATGTCGGGAAGTCAAATTTTAATGAATACTCCACTGTCAATCCCTCCGAGTTTTCCAGCATCACTCCGGTGCCACATCCCTTGATGTTCGAGGAACCATCGACATATATTGTCGATTCCCCGGGATGGTTGTCTCCGAGATGTGTCATTTCGGCAAGGAAGTCGGCGAGGACCTGTGCTTTAATTGCTAGCTGTGGTTCATAAGATATATCATATTTAGTTAACTCAATCGCCCAAGACATCATCCTTACTGCCAAGTCTGGTTTGTGTAAAATTTGTCGTATCAGCTGATTGGTTCTGACTAGGATGGGTTAGCATTGGAAATATGGGCGTAACTTCCTTGAGGCCATCAGCAATGCGAAAGCTACTTTTTCAAGTCGCTGATAATTCAACTCAGCTCCCTGCAAGACTTTAGAAACAAAGTAGATTGGGAACTGATCTTTACCCTCTTCTCTGATTAGCACGCCACTCACGGCCTTGTCAGCCACCACGAGATAGAGTATCAAGGTGCCCCCGCCCTCGACTTTGTTAAGATAGGGGGATATGCCAGGGAGGTTTTGAGTTCTTGGAACGCGACTTCACATTCTTGTGTCCATTCAAATGAGTCTTGTTTCTTCAAGGCCTTAAACATGGGAAGGCAACGCTTTGCCAAGATTAGAAGGAAACGAGACAAGGCTGCGACTCTTCCTGTGAGTTGTTGTACGTCCTTGACCGTCTTAGGGCTGGACATGTCGAGGATTGCCCAACATTTATCTGGGTTTGCTTCAATGCCGCGGTTTGTGAGCATAAATCCCAGAAACTTGCCAGCTTCCACACCAAATGTGCATTTCAGAGGGTTAAGTCGTAAATTGAATTGCCGTAAACGCTGGAAAACAGATTCCAGGTCTTTCGATGGATCTTGATCACCTTTAGTTTTGACGATCATATTGTCGATGTAGACTTCGACCTCTCTGCCTCTCATCTCGGCAAAGACTTTGTCCATCATCCTTTGGTATGTCGCTCCTGCATTCTTCAAACCAAATGGTATCACATTATAACAAAATACCCTGAGATCAGTGATTAAGGCAGTCTTATCCTGATCTTCGGGAGCCATGGGAATTTGATTATAGCCAGAATAAACATCCAGAAAAGAAAGATATTTATAACCCGCTAAGTTGTCGACCAACTTATCTATGCAGGGCAGCGGAAAAGGGTCCTTCGGACAAGCTTTGTTAAGGTCTGTATAATTTGTACACATTCTCCACTTTCCATTGGCCTTTTTTACCATCACGACATTGGATAGCCAATCAGAATACTGTACCTCGCAGATGAATCCCGCGTTTAATAACTCGTCAACCTGTTTTTCAATAGCTGTTGTCCGCTCTTGGCCCATTCTCCTCTTTTTCTAGGCCACTGGCCTAGCTCCTTCCTTTATCGCGAGTCGGTGACAACAGAACTCGGGATCTACACCCGGCATGTCCGAGGCGACCTATGCAAAAATATCCTTATTATCCTGCAAAACTTTGATCATATTTTTCATAATATTAATGGGTAAGTTTTTCCCGACCTTGACTACCTGATCAGGTTGACTCCCGAGTTGTATTTCCACGAAATCACCTTCAGGTTCAGGCCGTTCGTGTTGTAATTCCCCTCTTGGATCCAAGTCCGTCATCATTACGGCATCATCCCGCCTAACGAGCTTTTGTTTTCCTTTGGTTTCTTTCTTCTGTGTCCCCTTTACTTTTTCCTGTTCCTACACTGGCATAGTTTTCGTTATTTTAAGACTTTCTAAATAATAGAGTTGTGCCTCTGGGCCTTTTCCTCGGATAGTGACAATGTCGCCCCTGTCACCAGGGAATTTCATCGCCATGTGCAAAGTTGAGACGACCTCTCCCAAAGCATTCAGAGTAGGTCTGCCTATAATGGCGTTATAGGCTGAGGGGCATTCTACGATGAGGAACTTCACCTCTACTATTCTGCTTCCGTCGCGTCCTGCAAAAGTTACCTTCAATTTTACATAGCCCTTGGGGGAGATAGTATCCCCTGTAAAGCCTATCAAATTTCCCTTGTGAGGGATTATATCTTTATCTGTTAGGCCCAACTTCTGGAACAGGTCCCAAAACATTATGTCGGTTGAGCTCCCTTGATCAATAAATAACCTTTTTACTTCATACCCCGCCATCTTAGCTATGATAACCAGGGGGGCATTGGTCCCGACTGCATCTGTAGGCAGGTCGTCTTCAGTGAATGCCAAAGTAATTCTTTTCATGGCCTTCACAGCCATGCAATGATCTTCTATGTCCCGGGATCATTTTCTTGATGACTCTGGTGGTTCCCCCTGATCAAGGCCTCCAACAATCACATTGATGACCCCTTTAGAGGTCGCTTCTTCATGTCGCTGTGGGCTTCTAGACCAGGATCTCCGTCGTTCATCC
Organism: Cyamopsis tetragonoloba; assembly: GCA_037177725.1. Taxonomy (NCBI): domain Eukaryota; kingdom Viridiplantae; phylum Streptophyta; class Magnoliopsida; order Fabales; family Fabaceae; genus Cyamopsis; species Cyamopsis tetragonoloba. The sequence goes on along the minus strand of CM074119.1, from coordinate 46,174,149 downwards.
CGCCCAGTGTCCCGGTTCCTTGCAGCATGTTCACGTCTTATAGGTGACGACGGGCTCCTTCCACGGGATGTTCCGTCATCATTTTTCTAAACAAATTGTCTCAACTTTCCCTGTCTATCAACTTCTCGATGGCATCTTTAAGGTGAATGCATTCGTTAGTGTGGTGCCCGTGGTCTTTATGATATAGACAAAATTTGTCCTTATTTTTTGCTTGTGATCTCATTGGAGGAGGTCTATCTTTCAGCTCGGAATACATGATCTCCTTATAGATACGAGATGGCGGCATGGTTAACGGGGCATAAGTTGAGTAAGTGCCCCTGGGTGGTCTTCCGCCTTTATCGTACATTTTTTCATTCTCCTTGGGTCTCCCGCCGTAAGAATTTTTCTGTTTGTCTCTCTTCTCTCTTTCCTATTTAGCGGCTTGATTAGCTACCTTATTATTTCGAACCCATTCTTCTATATGAATCCACTTCTCAGCCCGCTTTTTCAACTCATCCATTGTTTTGGGCTTTTCTCCGGCTAAATCCTTGGCGAAGCCTCCCGGCTTCAGCCCCTGCCTAAGGAAATACAGTATCATGTTCGGGGCGACATCGAGTACCTCGAGAGATTCCGCGTTAAAGCGGATGATGAAATCCCTCAATGGCTCGTCTGATTTCTGCTTTATCCTCTCGAGGTGATGCTCGGTTTTAAATTGCTGCTTGCTGCTTGTAAAGTTGGACACGAACTTATCCTTTAATGCTTTCCATCCCGCGATGGATCCCGCCGGTAACGATGAGAACCATCTCTGGGCCGCGGCTTTCAAGGTCAAAGGGAATGATCGGCATATAACGGGCTCCTTGGCCCCTTGGAAGATCATCATCTGCTGGAAGACCTCCACATGATCTTGAGGATCGGTTGTCCCATCATACGGGTCGATTTGGACGACGAATTTAAAGTTGGCCGGCATATCAAAGTTCATGATTGCTGGGGTGAAAGGGTTATGACACCCTTCAATACCCATGTCGTTTTCCGCCACCTGATCCAAGTCAGGCAGCTGGGGCTGGACTATCGCAGGGTCGGTGCGCGGGATCTGGGGACCAACCATGGATACTTGCCTCTCCATTTGGGGATTTTTCCCCTCTTGCTGATTCTCATGTCGTTGAGGGAGTTGCTGGCCCATCCCACGGTTGGCCAGAATTGCCTGAAATTCCTCTTGTTGCTTCTTCCATGCTTCTCGTTCCCTGTTCATCCTCTCAATTTCTTCGGCCTGCTTTCGAATCATTTCTTTTAGGTCGAGCATGCCATCTTCGATCGTTGTCATCCTCTGTTCAGACATCGAAGGACAAGCAGGCCTGGCCTCTTCTTGTTGATGTCGTGGAGAAGGCCCGTTAGCAGAGGGCTGTTCTCCAGGGGCTCCTCCAGCATTGGCCGATGCTCCCCTAGCTGCTTGGTTCTTTCTCCTGGTGTTCACCATGTCGCTACAACCAAATTTTTGGTCATGAGTTAGTTCCTGTTTGCCTGTGAGCACAAGAGATTTTCTTGCCCTACACTCGTGCAGGATCATTAATAGAACATGATTTAGGAGGATGATGAAGAAATCGCATGTTTATAGAGGAATGTATTCACAGTTGTTAGATAAAAATCAAAGAAAGCATTTATCCGATCAACTAATCGGTGAAAAGTCATAATCCACCGATTAATCGGTTAGAAAAGGTTTTTTGCACCGATTAATTGACCGGAATTTACCTTAAGTAGCAGCAAAAACGGATATGCTAGGAGGAAGAGGTTGAGTTCTTGGTTCCGGTGATGTTCTACCTGCAAAATTACCAGAAAAACCAGATAAAGGAGGAAATAAGAGATTAGTTACGATCGGAGAAGAACAAATGTTCCCCACAGACGGTGCCAATGTTCCACCATGTGTTTGGCATGGCGGATTTGGCCTCCAATCTGGTCTCCAGCACGGTGGTTGGATATCTCCGGCCACTCACCTGGCGATGAGGGGGTACCTGCAAGCACTCCGACGATCAAGTCAATTATGTGTCTTAAGCAGGAATTCTCAGATTTAGAGTTATGATATGCGTACCGAATGAAGACTAGTCACGTGTATTTATAGGGTAAACAAGGGTCACCAAAGTCAAACCTGTCATTGTCTCAGTTCCGTGAATTGCGGCGGTAGTTACGGATCTGTAACGGTCCTCACGTGGGGGTGATGTCCCCTGTGCCTTATGTCGTGTCCCTATGTCGTGGATACACGACATGGGACCGACGACTTGGGCCGCCCACGTGAGGCCTACACGTGTTCTTCCCGCGGGTTAGGTCCATAACAAGGAGTTTTACTAAGATTGTTTTGCCACATGATTTTCATATTGAGTGTGACTTTGATCATTGTGAACTGAAAGTATTTGGAGGATTTCTATGTCTATGTGCCGCTGGTCTTTCAGATTTTGTCGGTGATATTTGGGTGATGAAAGAATACAAGGTGGAATCATCTTGGAGTAAGCTTCATATTGTGGTTCCGTCTGAATTCACTTTTAGTGGATACTTAATGCCAATATATTGTACCAAAAGAGGTGATATTGTTGGAGATGATGATTATGGGACCTTGGATAAGTTTAATGTCAAAGGGGAAGTTCAAGAGCATTTCTCCTATTGTGCTCTTACATAATACGAATGAGTGATGTATACAGAGTCTCTGCATTCACTTCCCAATTTGCAAGATGAACAACCACAACAAGAAACAAGTGCAATCCCATCGTGAAATGTTTTTCTCACCTGTATAATTTTCTTTATGCTTGTTTGTATTATGAACTTTTTTAGGATGATGACACATGGGAAGTAATATGGAGACAGATTAGTTGTCTAAAACTATTAACCTAATATTATTTGTCATTATGTTTTCCTTAATTTTCTTTTATTTTATTCTTCCCTCTTTTTATTAACTTTTTATCTAGGTTATAATTGTTCTAGTTTGGTTATCCTTCATTGGTTTTTTTCTTTTGGCAACATGGTAGCATGATATGACGCAAATGTTATTGAAATAAACTTGATGCAATGTTAATGTTAATATTAAGATTCATATATTCGTTGTAACACCCTAACAAACCTTGGGGGAGATAGGTGTTATTTCGTCAAAAAGGTTATTAGCATAACCATATATATACAATAGTGTGATTATCCATGCTACGCCTATCGTATCTTGTATAATTATAATAAGCTTATCATTGTTATATACGCAAGCCATTCTAACACTAATTTTTCTTTATATATGTTTATTATTATCACATTGGCTTTATTTTTATATTTTTTACTTTCTTTATGTCTCTCTTCATATGCACCCTCAAAAATAAAATGTACACTTTTTATTTTATTAGCTCATCACTTTTCATTTTTGCTTCTTGGTGTGTATAACATAAAACACATATATGTCCAAGAAACAAAAGAATAAATCACATTTATTGTATTAGAAATATTTCCTTTTTGGAGTTCTTGAATAAATTTTTAGAAAAAACAAATTTTAGCGATCCAACCGATCTAATGAAAGTTTAAGAACTTCTCCTTGTGCCATTTGAGCTACAAGCTCTTGGCATAAGTAAATTTCTTTCGTTATCTTACATAGCTACAAATTTTCAAATTGTATATTTATTTTTCCCGCATTTGCTTTATTTTTTACTTTTTACTTTCTTTATGTCTCTATTCATATGCTCCCCAAAAATAAAATGTACACTTTTTATTTTCTTAGCTCATCACTTTTCATTTTGTCTTCTTGGTATGTATAGCATAAAACACATATATGTCAAAGAAACAAAAGAATAAATCACATTAATTGTATTAGAAATATTTTTTTTTGGAGTTCTTGAATAACTTTTTATAAAAAAACGAATTTTGTCAATCCAACCGATCAATTGAAAGTTTATATGATATGGATCAACTATGCAAAAATTAGTACAATTTGAAAAGTATTTGATACGTTATCGGAATATTTTGCTTGAACGTCTAATACATTATTTAAAATAAAAGAAAATTTCTTTCGTTAGATTATATAACTACAAATGTTCAATTTGTATGAATGTTTGCATAATTGATCTATATCATATAAACTATCAATTGATCGATTGGATCGGTGAAACTCATTTTTATTTAAAAAAGTTATACATGGTGTTAGATATATATAATAAATCCATTCTACGCCTATCATAACTTGTAGAATTATAATAAGTTTAGCATTGTTATTCACTCAAGTCATTCTAACACTCATTTTTCTTTATATATGTTTATTTCTATAACATTCTCTTTAATATATATTTTTTAAATTACTTTCTTTATGTCTCTATTCTTATGCAACCTAAAAATAAAGTGTACACTTTTTATTTTTTTTAGCTCATCACTTTTCATTTTTGCTTCTTGGTGTGTATAGCATAAAACAAATATATGTCCAAGAAACAAAAGAATAAATCACAGAAATTATATTAGAAATATTTGTTTTTTGAAGTTCTTGAATAATATTTGCATAAATTATTTATCTAAGAATTCAGACAAAAGATAATTGATAGTGACATTACGAATCACTTCTAACGTTCGTACAGTATTGGGATATCCAAAAAAAATTGAGAAAAAAAAATAACAAAGATAACAACAAAAGTATAGAAGTTTTTTAAACATCAATGACATAAAAGTAATCCAACTTAGAGTGGACGATAAATAGTAAACTTTGAACAATGCTATTAAACTCAGTCCAGTGATTGACTCGATCAATGTATTGGATTGTTGGGTCACTAGTCCAACCAGTGAGTCGGGTTTAACAGATTTTTTATTCAATATAAATAAAGTATTTATTATAAAAAAATTGCCACATTATTATCAATCAATTTAAATAAATATTTAATAAGAAAATATTTACACATAATTTTCTAAGTTAATTATTATAGTGAATTTAATACTATTAATTATTTTATAAAATTCCATCATTAAATTTATAAATTATTATACTAAATTGAGTAACATAATTTAATTGAAAATTATTAGTCTTTTATAGTAGATTTCTGTTAAGCAGTTTACAATATTTGAGTAAGTTTAACTTTATAGTTTTTTTTAACCCGTTAACTATATTATTCTATTATTGCTTACTAATTCCTTTAGTTCGTTTCGAAAAAAAATATTTTCTATTAAAATAAACTGTAAACTGATTTGATAAGGAAATAACGACTCTATGAGTTGGATGCAACTATCTTGTGTAGGTGTCTAACCATACTTTTTCATGTTTTTTAGTATGTGTATGTATGTATGCCTGCATGCATGTATGTACCATTCTTATGTTGGTAAGTGGGTTAAAGACATTAAAAAGTCACTTTTTTAATTATTTACAAATTTTAATCCTTCATTTCATCTTATGCTAGATGATCTTGTTCTCATGTTGTTAGAAGCTAAAAATGCCAATGAGACTTTACTTCCATCCATGGAAACACAACACAATGCAGGATTTCGTAGAGAGTACCTCTATTTGTGTTAGTTGCTAGTTGCGTCACATCTTTCTTTTCTTCTTCTTTGGTTTTTTCTCCTAAACATTGTTGAGTCACCAGTTTAACCAAACACCGGCACAGTCTCCATGCATTATACATATTATGTTGTTGCTCAATCAATCTACGAACTTGAACTGGCCACGTGACTGGTTCTCCAGTCCAGCTGTTTGATTGGCTTGTCTAACACCGCCTTTGAATACTTAAAGATCACTCAAAAGGCAATTGAAAATGAAATTATAAATATTTTTTAGTGTTCATACAATATTAAGAATACAACAAAAAAAGAGGACTAAAAACACCAAAAAGATAACAACAAAACTATAATTTTTTTAAAAAATATCAAGGGCATCGACTAATCTAATTTTGTGTCAATAATAAACAGTAACTTTTGAATACTTCTGATATAGTGTCTAGCAGCTAGCAAGTTGTTGCATCATAAAAAAAATTTAGACTAAATTTGCACGGTTGAAAGTTTTACTAAAATTGCAAAATTAATAAAATTATAAAATAAAGATATTAAAAGTGCGTTTAAGTTTTTATAATAATAATATAAATACAATAATTTTTAATTAGTGAGTATAATATTTGATTTAATATATAAGATCAAAATTTTTAATTTGACAAATAATTTAGGGGAGAAAACAGTTTTTACCAAAAATTAAAATATAAAATATTTTTATATGAATGTAGACATTTTTTTTATATTATAGCTCTTTATACCATTTATATTATATTAAGGTAAAAAAAATTCGAAGAGTTCACAAAACTTGAAAAAAAAAACCGAAATAAAGCCCGATATAATTGATAGATAACTGGGTATTTCAGTAATCTCTACACATCAAAAGAATTAGTCTTTATTGATTCTTATTCTTTTTTTCTTTTTAACCTGTATCCAAAAGAAAAAAAGTAGTCTTTGGATAGTGGCTACGATAGCCTTAATGAAAAAAAAAAAAAGAGGTAACAACAATTCCAAATAATATTATGAAATTCTTTTGGGTCATGTGCAATATATGTACTAAAAATAATTTTTTTCTATAATAAAAAACACTTTCATTTTTTTTTCTATAAAAGATTTTTTTGATTATTTAAAAAAGTACTTCATTTTTTTCTATAATAAAAAAGTACTTTGATTTTTTTTCTATAATAAATAAGCACTTTGATTTTTTTCTATAATAAAAAATTCTGTGATTTTTTTTCTATAATAAAAAAAATAATTTGATTTTTTTCTGTAATAAAAAAATACTTTGATTTTCATAATTTTTTTTTCAATTTAAAACTGTAATAACTTCCTTTTTCATTTGTTTTCTGATATATATATATATAGACACACACACATTATACTCAGTCCTAGCTCACTTAGACAAAACTGAGAGCAAGGGAAAAGGTTTCGGGACGGTTAAGAAGATGAAGCTAGGGTTACAATGAGGATTATCAAAGAATGAACAATCTTTTCAATATATGTAATTATTATATCATTCTTGTCTTAATTTCATACTGCACGTTGAAGAAGTGCCTCCAATTTGGAGAGAGGAACGAAGATGACAACTCTGTCACTACCACATGATTTATTAATTCAAGTACTCCTAAGGCTGCTGGTGAAGAAGCTCGACTTTCTACCTACACGACTTGATTTTGACATCAGAATTATGGGTTCATGCCCAAGATTTTTACTTTTGGATTTGGGTTATTATGCAAATATATGCAACTGGAATCTAACCTTTGGTTTCCATAAACAAATATCTTCGCATCCCGTATATTGTAATTTGGTTGACCAGCCATTTTTTGAAAGCTTCAGGTATGACCCATTAGTGGATGAATATTTGGTAATTCTAGCGTCCTTTTATACATTTAGAGGTGATAGTAACACACACGTGGACTAGTAGAAAGTTAAAAATATTTACTTCTGTATGATGGTCTCGGTTTTTGGGCATTAATAATCTCAATCATTAATATCGACGTTGGTTGGTGTGTTTATTTTACTGCACTTGTTATTACTATTATGAGGGGAGTAAGTGCACCAGCATCTGCAGAGGGAGAGCAACAAGTGGCCCCTTATTCAGCTACCCAACGTGACAAGGGAAAACTTCCAGAATCTTCTACAACTAGGTACGTAATTTAATTAATTAATTAATTACTTTAAACTTATCTTTCATTTCTCTTGCACATTACCTTATTGTACACATTTGCTCATATTAGAGAATAAAATCATATTATCTATTATCAAAGATGTTCTGTTCTAATTTGATTTTGTTTTTTTGAAGGACTGGCAACAACTCACAAACTTCTAAGGCTATGCCAAAAATCCTAGAAATGAAACCTAAAAGAAAAGGTTCCTCTTCTACTCTTAAGCCCAATCATAAAGTGAAGGAACATAAAAAAAAGGTAACAAAAATCTATCTCCAAAACACTTTTTTAAGGAAATAATCTTGATTAAATATAATTGATCATTATTTGAATTTAAATAATATGTGAGTTTCTACACATTTTTGGTAGGGTATTTCCATTCGTGATGAACTCGAAGAGAAACTAGTAAAATACACTAGAGAGGTAACATTACATTCCATAGGTTAATTCTTTATAAGGAAATAATACTTTATTTTTATTTTTTTACAAAACTTATAAAAACAAGCATTTATATTTTTAAATAATTTAATCTAATCATGCATTAAACTAAGCGTGAAAAAATGAATGTAAAATGGCAGGGAAAATATGCGGAGCGTATAGGTGGTCCACCAAAACGACGTGATGCAGGAGAGCCGTCTTCGGGAGCTGGAAATGTAACCCTTGTTTCTTGAGCGTTGTTTTGTTTTGTTTTTGTGGTTGTTTACTCAAATTTTGAACATGAAATTTTGATTTGAGTATGCAGAGGAACGCCGGAATAAGTATAAGCCCATTGTTGATGGAAGCAGCATATCAAACTCCTCAGAATGGAATTGTGAACTTCCAACTGGCGGCACATTTCTTTTATCTTAGGTTCATTGCACAACTTAAATTTGTGTTGGTTTCATAGAATAAGAACGAGTGATGTATACAGAGTCTCTGCTTTTACTTTCTAAAGACAATTAGCAAGATAAACAACCATCTCGAGAAACAAGTGCAATCCGATTGTGAATTATTTTGCTCACCTTTTATAATTTTCTTTATGCTTGTTTGTATTATGAACTTTTTTTGGATGACTACGCATGGGAAGTAATTTGGAGACCGATGAATTTGCTAAAATGATTAACCTTATATTATGTGTCATTATTTTTCCTTTTCTTTCATTCTTCTTGCTTTTCATAATAAACTTTTTATCAAGGTGTTATCACTATGCTAGTGTTTGCAATTTATTTGCTTATCCTTCATTGAGAGTTTTTTTGGCAACTTGCAAGAATGATATGAAGCAGATGTTATTGAAATGAATATGATGCAATGTTGATGTTAATATTAAACTTCATAACTTCATTGTAACACACCAACAAACTACGACGAAGATAGGTGTTATTTCGTAGCAAAGGTTATTAAGAAAACATTATATATATATATATATATATATATATATATATATATATATATATATATATATATATATCTGTGTGTTTGGAAAGGGATCAACCTACACCGGTGTAAGTTCACGCCAACTCTTACTCCACGAATAAATCACTAATTAATAATTTTCTTATAAAACCGACCGATATATTAAAAGTTCTTAGTATATAGATCATATCTACAATGTCGATCCGAAATCGTTTTGTATATCCATCCCCTACACCAATTAAAAATGATATGTTGAAGTTTTTTCACGAAATCTACCATTGGATTTAAACTGCTTATAGTATAGATCATGTGTACAAAATTTCACATCAATCCAAGATCGTTTACTACTCCATCAATGCAATAAAAAAGTAACATAAAATATAGTTTTAAAATAATAAAAATAACAAGTGTTTTGATGAAGTACTAAACAATCTCGGATTGATGTGAAATTTTGTACACATGACCTATTCGATAAGCATTTTAAATCCAACGGTATGTTTCGTGAAAAAATACTTTGACTTATCATTTTTAATTGGTTTAAGAATTGGTGTAAAACCAATTGGTGTCAATGGATCCTATACCATACATACATACATACGTACATACATACACACATATATATATATACATATATATATATATATATATATATATATATATATGTGCGTGTGTGTGTGAGGATTGGGTTCAAATGACACTAAGGTGTCAAAGTCAGTAAATGACACCGCACATAATAACTTTAAAAAAACGAATTTCACCAATCCAACCAATAATTGAAAGTTTATATGATATTAATCAATTATGCAGAAATTCATAATATTTAAAACTTTGTAGGTATGTAATCTAACGAAATAAATTTACTTATATTTTAAATAATGTATTAAATGTTTAAGGGAAACATTTCGATAATGTATCAAATACTTTTCAAATTGTATGAATTTTGCATAGTTGATCTACGTCATATAAACTTTCAATTGATCGGTTGGATTGGAAAAATTCATTTTTTTATAAAAAGTTATTCAAGAACTCCAAAAAAAAATATATTTCTAATACAATTAATGTGATTTTTTTTTTTCTTGGACATATACCTGTTTTATGCTACACACACCAAGAAACAAAAATGAAGAAGAAGAAGAAGATTGAGTTGTATTGTGTTTCCATGGATCGAAGCAAAGTCTTATTGGCGTTTTTAACTTCTAACCCCTGGAGAACATGCTCATCTACCATAAGATGAAATGAAGGATTAAAATTTATATACAATTAAAAAAGTGGCTTTATAATGGCTTTAACCCACTTACCAACACAAGTACGGTACGCAAATACATACATAGAAACATACATTTATACATACATACACACACTGAAGACCATGAAAAAGTATGGTTACAGAACCACGGAAGATAACTGAATCCAACTCATAGACTTGTTATTTCCTTATCAAAGCAGTTCACAGTTTATTTTAATAACAAATATTTAAAACTATAAAGTTACACTTTACTCAAATATTGTAAACTCCTTAATGGAAACCTACAATAAAAGACTAATAATTTTCAATTAAATTATGTGACTCAATTTAGTATAATAATTTTATAAATTTAATAATGGAATTTTATAAAATAATTAATAGTATTAAATTCACTATCATAATTAATTTAGAGAATAAGGTATCAGTATTGTCTTATTAAATATTCTTGGACAAATTAATAATTTCCTCCTCCAACTTTTTTTTTTCAATTTCATCCTCTAACTAATTAAAGTTTCATTTTCATCCTCTAACTCTTCTCCGTCCAACAAATTAGTCTTTTATGTTAGTTTTGTTTAAAACTATCAAACACCATTATTGTTTATCATCTTCTTCTTCTTCTTCTTTCTCAGTGGACTGGTCATCTTCTTATTCTTCTCCCTTCTCGCCGCCGTCCTCTCTGGTGAGCTTAAACAACCGCCATTAGATATTCTTCTCCCAACTACTTCCTCTTTTCTTCTTCTCTCTTTCAACTAAGAATGTTGCTCCACCACCCATGTATTTTTCTATGGGTTTTCATATAGCCAACAAAACTTCATCTTTTCAAGCAACCAAGTTCCGCTATTGGCCTCAACCACCTAACCCCATCTCATATTGACCAAATCCTATCTCAGATCGAAGTTCAGAGTCATCAAAACTTTAGCTTCACAACAACATATACTAGGAAGCTTCACTGAGGAGTGAGGCAGATGCACTAGGGAAAATGGGTTGCTAAAATTAGGCTCCCAAAGGTTTGGCTTATTTGCAAAAACAAAGAAAAAAGAGAAGTCTAAGAGATCAAAGTCGAAGATGGAGGCAGCAGTTAATATTGGAGAAATAAAAAGGTCATTCCGGCGGCCGGAGAGGATAGCGATGGATGGAGAAGAAGAAGATGCATAGTGACGGTAAGAGGAAGATGTTGAACAGTAACGACGTCTAACACCATCACTAACAGAAAGGACTAATTACTTGGACTGCAAAGAGTTAGAGGCTGAAAATGAAGCTTTTATTAGTTAGAGGATGAAAGAAAAAAAAAGTTAGAGGACAAAATTCCTAATATGACCAATATTCTTTTAAATTGATTGATAATGTGATTCACATTTACCCTTCCATTAAAAAGCTAACCGAATATTCCTAAGGCATTAAATTTGACATGTATTACTTTGTGATTGGTACACTAATATAATAACTGTTATAATATTTATCTAAAATAGAAAAATAATTCTTTTATTATTTTAACAAATTTAAAAAGTTCTACCTTCTTCTTCATACCTTACCGCAGCCACCCTTCCACATCGCTGGTGGTTCCCTTCTGTCGCCGGCGACCCCCTCCACCTCCCTGTTCATCAACCCCATTCATTCCTCTTCAATTCCCTCATCGAATACTCCTCTAAATAAGTTTTCCCCTCAACGCCATCCTCTTCTATCGTCACATGCTCCTCTCTTGTATTTCATCTTCTATTTACAATTTCACCTCCGTCAACGTGCTAATATTTCCGCTCTTTGAGTTTGAATTCTCATTCATTCCTATGTTTTGGTTTTTGGGTGTACCTCAGATTCCTTTTTTCAAGCTGCCATGATTTCATTTTACACAATTATTGGGTGTTGCAAGCAAGGTGTTTGATTAAATGTCAACGAAGTGTTGTTGCTTGGAACTCCATGGTTTACCATTGTTGTTTGCTCCCTTGGTAGTTTCTTGTCTATTGGTTGTTTAATCTATTGAAATTGATATTACCCCCTTTGTCCATTTTCTGTTTGTTGTTTATGAATTAATCAAATAATATTATTGGAGTCAGATAACAAGTCGGAAGATTTTGGAATGGACAAATTGGATGAGAATGGTTAATTGATTTTCAAATCAGAGGTTGTTTTAGATTTATTTTTCATTTCTTTTTGTTTTTGCAGATCCAAAAAATTCAGAGAAGTTTGGGAAATTGATTTTTTGTGAGTGGTGGTGGTGGGGTTGGGGTTGTCGGTGGAAGGTGGGTTGTGGTTGGGATCGCCGCCGATGGAGGTGCTGCTGCCGGTAAGAAGGTTGGGATTGGGGGTGGAGGTTTGAGGAAGAAGATGGTTAAGTTTTTTTTAAAATAAAATAAAATAAAAAGTGTATATTTTTATTTTTAAATATATAAATATATTTATATAATTATTTTATTGATGAACCAATCAAAATGTAACATGTGGCATTATTTTGAAAAAGTGTTACGTCTATTTCCGTTAGTTTTAACCGAAAAGACTAACATGGGTCAAGTTAATTAGTTAGAGGACCATTTTGAATAAAAAAAATATAAAGGACTTATTTGAAGTTGGAACTCTCATTCATTCCTACGTTTTGGTTTTTGGGTGTACCGCTAATTCCTTTGTTCAAGCTGCCATGATTTCATTTTACACGAACATTGAGTGTTGCAAGAAAGGTGTTTGATTAAAAGTCAACTAAGTGTTGTTGCTTGGAACTCCATGATTTACTATTGTTGTTTGCTCCCTGTGTAGTTTTTTGTCTATTGGTTTTTAATCTATTGAAATTGATATTTTCTCCCTTTGTGCATTTTCTGTTTGTTGTTTATGAATTAATCAAATAATATGATTGGAGTCACATAACAAGTCGGAAGATTTTGGAATGGAAGAATTGGATGAGAATGGTTAATTGATTTGCAGATCAAAGGTTGTTTTAGATTTTTGTTTCATTTCTTCTTGTTTTTGCAAATCCAAAAAATTCAGAGAAGTTTGGGAAATTGATTTTTGGTGAGTGGTGGTGGTGGGGTTGGGGCCACCGGTGGTAGGTGGGTTGTGGTTGGGATCGCCGCCTATGGAGGTGTTGCCGCCAGTAAAAAGGTTGGGATTTGGGGTGGAGGTTTGGGGAAGAAGATGGTTAAGTTTTTTTTTTTAAAATAAAATAAAATAAAAAAGTATTTTTTTATTTTAAATATATAAATATATTTATACAATTATTTTATTGATGAACCAATCAAAATACAACATGTGGCATTATTTTGAAGCAGTGTTAGGTCTATATCCGTTAGTACGTTTTAACCGAAAAGACTAACATGGGTCAAGTTAATGAGTTAGAGGACCATTTTGAATAAAAAAAAGATAAAGGACTTATTTGAATCTAACCCTTAAGATAGAGGATCAAAGTACTAATTTAGCCAAAAGTAAAAAGTGTACACTTTAATTTTTGGTTGCATATGTAGACAGACAGAACGAGTGTAATTTATTAAAAAAAGTTTAAGAGAATGTGATAGAAATAAGCATATATAACGAAAAATAAGTGTTAGAACGGCTTGAGTGAATAATAGTACTAAGCAAGTTATAATTCTACAAGTTATGACAGACGTAGCATGGGTTACAATATATATATATATATATATATATATATATATATATATATATATATATATATATATATATATATATATATTTGTGTGTGTGTGGGGATCCACTTACTCCAAGAGTAAGTCTTGGACACTTACTCCACTTAATATCTCTTCACATACTTTAAATTTCACTAATCCAACCGTAGAATTACATGATGCTATCATCATGATTGTGTATATCAAATTTAACAAAAATCCAACATCTCTAGATATGTCATATTGTAGGCAAGATTTACTTACGTTTAAAAAATTGTTTAATTGGTTAAAATGTAATAGACCGATGAAATATCAACAAGTCTTGAAATTCTGTGAAATTTTGTATGGTTGATCTATCTATTAAGAACTTCACATTCAACGATTGGATTGGTGAAATTCAAAGTGAGTGAAGAGATATCAAGCAGAGTCCAAGACTTACTCTTTGAGTAAGTGGATCCCCACCCTATATATATATATATAATATGGAGAGGGATCAACTTACAACGGTGTAAGTTGACGTCAATTGTTACCCCACGAATAACTCATTAATTAATAATTTTCTTAAAAAACCGACCAATAGATTAAAAGTTCTTAGTATATAAATCATTTCTACAAAGTTTCACGTCGATGTGAAATCGTTTAGTAATTCATAAAATGATTGATATTTTTTATGTTTTAAGAAACTATATGTTATGTTAATTTTTTTAGTTCCTTGATAGAGTACAAAACGATTTTGGATCGACATGAAACTTTTTAGATGTGATCTATATAGTAAGAACTTTTAATCTATCAATCGGTTTTGTAAGAGAATTATTAATTAATGAGTTATTTGCGGTGTAAGAGTTGGCGTGAACTTACAAGTGGATCCCTTCTCATATATATATATATATATATATATATATATATATATATATATATATATATATATATATATATATATATATATAATGTTTTCTTAATAACCTTTCCTACGAAATGTAACATCCCAAATTTACTAGTGATGATATTTAAGGCTATTTAATTGTGGTATATGCTTAATTCAAGAACCAAGTACCAACAATTAAGAGATTATGTAGAAGAGAGTTAAAAGGGGACTCTCAAAGAAAGGAAGGACCTTCTTGCAATTTCCGGTGCCAATGCCTCACGATAATCTAGGATTCATCTCGGAAGACATGGCGTTACCTACAGCCATGGCCTAGGAAATACAAATTGGGCTTAGGCCTCAAATCCAGGATCAATACGATCCACACTCTGGTCATACATTACTCTATAAATACTAACATGAATGCACTATGCAAGGTACGTAATTATCTTATCAACATACACAACCCTAATTCACTCACTGACTTGAGCGTCGGAGTCCTTGCAGGTGCACACCACTGCCGCCGGAGCTCAAACCCAAGGATCACCTACATTATTCCATGTCAGAAGGAGTATCATGTTCGTCCAACATCTTCGCCAGGTTAGATCACAACATTGGCGCCGTCTGTGAGGAATGGAACAAAAGTCTTGCTTTTGTCCACTATCAACGATGGTTTGCTCTACTAGGAATAGGGAGTATAACGATCCGAGTGTTCAGGACCAAGGAGAGGGACAACAAGGTGGCACATCCAATCAGGCAGGGGCATCGCAACATTTCAATATTGAAGTAGAGTTTCGCAAACTACAACAGCTGGTACAAGCCCAGGCCAAGGAAATTGCAGCCTTAAAAAAGAAGGAGCAACGACGAAAGGGTAAGGAAAAAGTTGTCGTTGAGAAAGATCCAGAAGAGAAGAGAGCTGAGAAGCATACTCAATAAAACGCTAGGAATGCAGAAAAAGATTTGATCATTGACGCAGAAAAGCAGCAACAGAAATCCGCACATGATGGGGATAGGGACGGCGAACCTAAAAATCTGGAAAAGCAGTTGGAGATACGAGTAAGTCGGTGACATGAGGGGGTTCCACACCTATCCCGGGTGGAGGGAGCTAACCTGCCACCTGTCCCCCCTGGGGGCCAGCAAGCCAGACAACACGCTGGGCACCAGGAACACATGGCGGAAAACATTTCGGATTTTGGCTACATCAACAACCCTTTTACTCCTTGGATCATGTCCCAAGCCCTACCCCATGGTTTCCTGTTTGCTAAACAACTGAAGGAGTATGACGGGACCAAAGACCCCACTCTACCCGTCAGTACTTTCGATAGGAATATGTATTTCCAGGGAGTAAACGAGGGCATTGTATGCCGCGCCTTCCCCCTCACGCAGTCCGAGGCTGCAAGTCGCTGGTTCTCAGACCTCCCACCACAATCAATCACTAATTGGAAAACTCTCAAACATAAGTTCATCCTTCACTTTACTAGTAGTAAACGACAATTTAAATTTGATTTCCATTTAGAAACTTTGAAACAGGGAAAGGATGAATCCCTGCGAAATTATATAACACGCTTTAATAATGAAGTCTTAGAAGTTAGGAATGTTGAGCCTAACTTCGTGTTATATTTCTTTGTCAGAGCATCGAGATCTCCACCAAGGAACCGAGATCAGCGTACGAAGGGACGACATAGATCCCGTAGTCCAAGACGTACTCAAGAATCCCCTCCTAGGGGAGTAATCCAAGTCATAGCCAGAGTAGCCAGCTTAAAAGGCCTCGAGGACAAGAAAAGAACCCGAGATGCGAGAGAATCTTGTTCACAGGTAACTTCTATAGCTAACCCGGTATTGTCTTTCTCAGATGAAGATTTACCAGAAGAACGTGTCCGGGATAATGAGCCGTTGGTCATACCCGCCAATCTAAATGGATTCGAGGTTCACCGAATCTTTATTGATCAAGGGAGCTCGACAGACATTATGTTTTGGAGCCTCTTTGACAAAATGGGATTCGGATCCAAGGATTTGATCCTTCATAAAGGCAGTTTAATTAGCTTCACAAGGGACACAATTATCCCCAAAGGATACGTTGACCTCAAAGTGTATTTCGGCAAGAAGCCCAGCGCCAAAACCATCCCAGTCAGGTTTATCGTCGTGGATTGCCCCTCGGCATACAATGCTATCATTGGACGCCCAACTCTGAATAGCCTTGGCGCCATAGTCTCCACTATCCACTTCGCCATGAAATACCCAGGTGAGAATAGGGCAGTGGTTACAGTCCATGGAAAAAGCAGTGATGCAAGGAGATGTTACCAAGAGAGCCTCAAGGTCACGAAAGCACCATCTACCCTCTTGGTAAAGACAGAGGAGAAAGGAAAGCAGAAGATGGAGCGACGAGACTTAACACGAGATGCAGGGGTAATGATGACAAACTTGGATCCCAGAGCAGACTTTGAGTCTCAACGACCTCAACTCGAAGGTGATCAGATTCTAATTCAGATCGGTCTTAAGGAGGATCAGACTGACAAGATAGGGGCGAACCTTCCCCCCGTGATCAAGGGGTGGCTCATTAAATTGTTGAAGTCGAACAAAGACCTGTTTTCTTGGGTCTCTTCCGACATGCCAGGCGTGAATCGTGATTTCGTATGTCATCGCCTTGCCATAAAACCAGGATGTATCCCGGTAGCTCAGAAGAAGAGGAAGATGGGTCCCGAGAGGACGGCGGCCATTGAAAAGCAGGTAAAAGAACTCTTAGATGCTGGTTTTATCCGCGAGATATGTTATGCAGACTGGCTCTCCTATGTGGTCATGGTGAAGAAGGCTAACGGGAAACGGAGAATGTGCACATATTATACTGATCTGAACAAAGCATACCCTAAAGACCCTTTCCCCTTACCTTGTATTGATAAACTTGTTGATAATTCAACGGGCTACAAATACCTGTCCTTCATTGATGCCTATTCCGGCTACAACCAGATCCCGATGCACCCCGGGGATTAGGAGAAAATGGCATTCATAACTGACATGAGTGTCTATTGTTACACGATGATGTCGTTTGGTTTGAAGAATGCCGAAGAGACATACCAATGGATGATGAGTCGGGTGTTCAAAGACCAAATCGGTAAGATTTTAGAAGTGTACATCGATGATATGATAGTGAAGACTCCAGAGGATAAAGACCCAGTGGCGGACTTACAAGAAACCTTCCAGCAGTTGCGTAGGTATGATTTACGGTTAAATCCTAATAAATGTACCTTTGGAGTCGAAGCCGGAAAATTTTTAGGTTTCATGCTGACCAGACGAGGCATTGAAGTCAACCCCGACAACTGTAGTGTTGTGTTAAATATGCAGAGTCCCAGGACCATCAAAGAGGTCCAGCAATTAACTGGGAGGATAGTTGCTTTGCCGAGATTCCTGCCAGCCCCGACTTGGAAATGTTTGCCATTTTTCAGGACCCTACGTCATAAAGAAGAATTCCAGTGGAATGAAGAATGCGAAGAAGCGCTCCAGGAGTTAAAAAAGGTTCTATATTCTCCACCAGGTTTATCCCGTCCTGATCCCGGGCATGCTTGTATCTCTATTTAGCCGTCACCAATGAGGCAATCAATGCATCATTAGTGAAGGAAGAATCCTGGAACCAGAGTCCCATATACTTTGTCTCTAAGGCACTACAAGGTTCAGAGTTGAATTACCAACGACTGGAAAAAGTTGCTTATACCTTGTTGCTGGCATCCCACCGGCTGAGACCATACTTTCAGTGCCATCCCATCACGGTAAGGACTAATCAACCTATTAGGCAGATCTTACATAAGCCTGATTTGGCAGGTGGAATGATGACCTGGGCGGTAGAGCTATCACAATATGATATATCTTATGAACCCCGTCAAGCAGTCAAGGCACAAGCCTTAGCGGAATTCGTCGCCGAGATGACACATCCCAGACAGGAGCCGAGAGGGTCCTGGACCATTTATGTTGATGGTTCTTCAAATCCAAAAGAGGGCAGGAGCAGGCATACTGATTGAGAACGACGAAGGGGTAACTATGGAATACTCTTTGAAGTTTGAGTTCCCAACTTCCAACAATCAGGCAGAGTATGAAGCTTGCATAGCCGGGATACGCGTGGCAAAGCAGTTAGGAGCCACTGCGATAACTTTATGTTCAGACTCCCAGTTGGTGGTGTCCCAAATTAAAGGGGAGTACCAAGCTAGAGAACTGTTACTACAAAGGTATCTGGCTAAAGTCAAAGAAAGTCTGCTCGGGCTTTCTAAGTTCGAAATAAAGCACATACCTAGAGAAGAAAACAGTCGTGCAAACTTGCTATCAAAGTTAGCCAGTACCAAGTCATCATCAACTTTGAAGTCAGTGGTGGAGGAAGTCCTCCCATCTCCACGTGTTGTTCTGCAAGTTGAAGCCGAAGATTGGAGAACTCCAATAGTGGAGTACATCACTCAAGGATCCCTCCTAGAAGATCCCCGAGAAGCAAAGAAGCTAGTCCAGAAGGCATCCCGGTATACCGTGATAGAAGGACAACTGTACAGAAGGGGACTCTCAACTCCTTTGCTTAAATACATTGGACCATCCGAGACTTGGTATGTCCTCACTGAGGTCCATGAAGGAAGTTGCGGCCATCACATCGGAGGCAAGTCTTTGGCAAGGAAATCCCTAAGAGCGGGATAATTTTGGCCAACCATGAATGCAGATGTAGCTGATCACGTAAACAAATGCCAGAAGTGCCAGGAACATAGTCCGATATCCAACATTCCGGCTGAAGACCTGCATAGCATTTCCACCCAATGGCCTTTCCACACTTGGGGATTAGACCTGTTGGGACCCTTCACACCAACTACAGGTTAGTTGAAACATCTTATTGTTGTTTTTGACTATTATACTAAGTGGATTGAACTAGAACTGTTAGCTAGCATAGCTTCAGTTAAAGCTCAGAACTTTGTGTTTCGGCAAATACTATGCCGATTTGGAATCCCGGCAGAAGTGATCTGTGACAATGGGACCCAATTTACTTACAAAAAGTTTCGAGAAATGTTAGCAGGGCTTCACATTAAACAATACTTTGCTAGTGTCGAACATCCACAGTCTAACGGACAGGCAGAATCTGCTAATAAAGTCATACTCAACGGCTTGAAGAAAAGGCTCGAGAAAGCTGGAACCAACTGGGTGGAAGACCTTTACCAAGTACTATGGAGTTACAGAACCACTCCCCATAGCACTACGGGGGAAACTCCATTCTGGATGGTTTATGGATCAGACGCTGAAATCCTGGTAGAAATTGGATAACCCTCTTGGAGAATCATGTATCCTGGACAATAGAACGAACAGTTGCTGAGAGAAGATTCCGATATGGTGGAAGAGATCCGAGAAGCAGCGAGAATTAAGGAGCTATCCCAGAAGTAGCAGGTTGCCCAAAGATATAATTTGAGAGTAGTCTCAAGAAGTTTTCAAATTGGCGACTTAGTCCTAAGAAGGGCCAGTATCGAAAACCGAAACGCCACGGACGTGAAGCTTCGAGCAAATTGGGAAGACCCATACCGGGTCAGGAGCATTGCAGCTAATGGAGCATATCATTTAGAAACTCTCAAGGGAAAAGAAATTCCAAGGACGCTTAATGTCGTAGACTTAAAGCAGTATTACAGTTAAATTCTTATGTAATTTAAACTTTTTGTAATAAAGGGGTACTCTTTTTCCTGTAGCAGGTTTTATCCCTAAGGAGGGTTTACTAGAGGTTTTAACGAGGCCCCCATTTGTTATTTGCTTCATGTTATCAATAAAAACAATACTTCTGTTACATATCATACAAATATTATCCGTTAAAGTTTTTTAAAATATCAATCATACCAAAGCAAAATAACGACGGGCATAACAAAGCCAAGATGAAAATGTCGCCAGATACCAAACCAACATACAACAAAAGGCCAAATGAAACAAGGTACCATTTTGGTTAAACCTTAGCTACAGTCTCAAAAGGGGTCCATCACAAGCTAACCTTGGCCAAAGAATGATGAAGTACCTTAAAGGTTAAACTTAAGCAAAAAAACTCAGAGAAAGTATAAGTAACTTTCCCTCCTAACATGGAGAAAAGAGGGTGCCATTACGGTTACACCCCAATGAGATCCACAAATGGTCCCATACTCAAATTAACAAGAGGTGCCCTCATGGCCAAGCCGCGACAACTAGAATGAATAAGATAAAATACAGAGATGCAATATAAAAAGCAATGAACTTCCAAAATGGAAATAAATTATAAGACAACCAAGATAACTAGAATTGTTTACAGACAGACAACAAGCTTACAAAAATGAAATGAAAAACAACAAAGCTAAAGGCTATCATTGGAGACCTCCAGCATCAACACCCTCAGGCCCCGGAACAACTTCAGAGGAAGGAGGAGTGCTACAATCGAACGGCACCAACCGAGGATCAGCCGGATCGAGGGGCATGGGATTGCGGGGGTCATGAGAATCCCAAAACCTCCCGTCTTTCATGTCGTGGAACTTGCAGAGACCACGCGTGTTAAACTCGATCCCGGGATTCAAAAACTGAAGCGTCATAACACAATCTTGGTAAGGACACTAAAAAGGGATTTATAATGTCATTTTCAATTGCGTTTTGAGTGGCTTTAAGTTTTCAAAGGAATTGTCACACCTGCCAATCAAGCTGTCGGACTTGAGAACCAGTCGCGTGACTGGTTCGATTTCTTAGATTGATTAAGCAAGCAACATAATTGGTATAATGCGTTGAGACTCTACCGGTGTTTGGTTAAATCGGTGACTTAAGAATTTTTAGGGGAAAAAACAAAAGAAGAAAAAGAAGAAAACAAAGATGTGACACAACTAGCAACTACAACAAATAGAGCAACTCTCTACGAAACCCTGCATTGTATTGTGTTTCCACGGATAGAAGCAAAGTCTCATCGTCTTTTTTAGCTTCTAAAACCAGGAGAACATGCTCATCTAGCATAAGATGAAGTGAAGGATTAAAATTTGTAAATAATTAAAAAAGATGTTTTTTAATGGCTTTAACCCACTTACCAACACAAGTACCGTACATACATACATACACACACTGAAAACCATGAAAAAGTATGGTTACAGAACCACGCAAAATAGCTGTATCCAAATCATAGAGTCGTTAATTCCATATTAAATCATTTTACAGAACCATCACAACCGTTCGTTTGAAAAAAAACGGGGAAAAAGAAGAATCCAGAACAATTAACACAGATAATTTGTAGTTCTCATTTATTCTTGTTTCAGGTGCTTACATCGGAAAATCCAAAATCACGAGGACGAGCAAACAAGCCCTCATCGAGATCATACAAACAATCCAAACCACATAACACTACAAAGACTTAACTATACACCTCAGGAATGAAATGAAAAGGAAAAAATAAACAAGTGCTACTAGCAACCTCTTCAAAACAATCTGAGACAATCGATACCTTGGGGGAAAACACCCACACTCGTTATAGCAACCGCCACCACTGTCAAAATCATCCATCCTTGACAAACCATTCATTCGAATACAAGGCCAAGAATCTTGAAGGACAAAGAGCATATATTGCACCCCCAACATCTCGGATTCGCAGCCAAACAAAGGATCCGGCGAAGGACGCTCTCGCAGAAGCTCTGAAGTGACAGGGCTCAGATGCACAGTATGCGATGTCAAATCTCAGTGATCGAGACACTAAGTTCCCCCAGAGGTAGGTCGGCCCAAACCAACGTTGTAGCTTTCATGATACAACATACAATGTGGTGGAGGCACACACGTTGTAGCAGAAAGCTACAGACATGATCCGAGCTGACAGCCATTGAAGACTTAGTGACAAAAAAAAAATTTCTTCTTCTTCTTCATCTCCCACACTTCCATTTTGAAAAAAAGGGAATGGGAAGCTCTATATATAGGCACAACGACCATAAATGCCCACCTGAAACGCAACGAATCAGGAAACGGTCAAGTCAAGCAATTAATTCTCCACGAAAAACGATAACGTAAAATACATGTGACAAAGGAGCACACCGACCAAAAAATCCCATCACTTCAAGCCTTGCTCAGCCAAGGCTTCAAGGCTTGCGGGACTGGTGGACTATCCAAGTCTCACCCCAATCAAGCCAACGTCAGAGTTCCGAGATGATCATCACTTCAAGCCTTCCTCAGCCACGACTTCAAGGCTTGCGGGGATGGTGGACTATCCGAGTCTCACCCCAACCAAGCCGATGGTAGAATTTCGAGCTGATCATCACTTTAAGCCTTCCTCGGCCAAGGCTTCAAGGCTTGCGGGGCTGGTGGACTATCTGTTAACCTTTTTAATAGAACTGGAAAGGATTAACTCATTTCAGTATGTGACTATATGTGTATCGTCTTTAGGGAGCACTTGAATTTATCCAATTAAGAATTAAGTTGATAGAATGTTTAAAAACATATCAAGTTGTGAATGGAAAATAAAATAAAAACATAGTAAAAAGATAAAAAAATAAGATAACTATTCACCTGGGATTGAGTTTCATTACTTAACCTAGTTTCTTTCAATAGAAGTTAAATATTATAAGAAAAGATGCATACTCAATGTCACAAGTGCAAATATCTTTGTCACTTGATTCTAAGACACTAGTCTCTAGAACCCAGTCTCTTGGCACTCTAGGTACTAAATCTTGCATTAAGCAGAGTATTATGGCAATCATAAGCCCTTCCATCCATCTCTAGACTAGAAGATTTTATGAGAGTTTTTCTCCAAATCCATTTATAAACCAGTTTCTCAACTGCACAAATAAACTAACAAATGGAAAAAGGTGATCAAACTTAAACGAAGAAAAGAAGAACAAAAGAAGAACTCCAATTCATATATAATATTATAACTAGAAATTGAATAAAACAAGAGACGAAGTAATTACATTCAATCCTGGCGGAAAGCTTAGCCTAGCAAGGCCATGAACTTCAAGAACTAAACCTAAGAGTATTAGAACTCTGACTAAAGAAGCACTATACTTTGTAGTTTATTTCTTTACAATCAAATATCTGTCCTAACTTCTGAAGAGATGTATTTATAGGTGTTTTGGGCAGGGGTCTGGCGCTCAAGCGCCCTCCTGGCGCTTGAGCACTAGCCTTACACGTGCTGGTTAATGAGCTTAAATGCCTGGTTAATGAGTCTGGCGCTCGAGCGCCCTCCTGGCGCTGGAGCGCCAAGCTCATAACTCTGGCAGAAGGGATCCTATGTTCCTCAGCTTCCAGCGCTCGAGCCTTGGTATGGCGCTCGAGCGTTGGCCTCTTATATGCTCCAGCAACTTGATTTTCTAATTTTGCTTCCAAAAACACCTGAAAATACATTTCTAAAGTTAGAAAATTTATTATTACTACCTATTTACTCTTAAACTCACAAAGTAAGGAATAGAGGTGAATAATTACATAAAAACATGTAATTTCTAGAGAAGATAAGTGCAAATCCTTTATTATATACACACACTAATTTGCACTTATCAAACTCCCCCCATCCTAAGACTTTGCTTGTCCTCAAGTAATGTATCCTAAAACAAAGATAACAAACAAAAGAAACATGGCAAGTATGGGTTAGAGCAAAGTGTATCAAACTTCAATCTTCATGATAATCATGGAAAGAGTTAAAAGAGACTTATGATCACCTAATTTACAGAAGCAACGGACCAATTTATGACTTAAGTGCAAAGGAAATTGTAATCAACCACTAAAAAAGGTTTACTCTCAAACCTTACATGGTGTCATTTTCGCTCAATTCCTCAATGTCACTTAACTTGAATTTTGTTTTTCGTTTGCCATCAAACCATTTCACAAAATCGAACAATAAGTCAATAGGTCTTTTCAAAAGGTTGTAATGAGGATAGGCTACAAAGAATCTTTGTTTTTCTAGTTATGTAAAACGAGTTAGAGAAGATATTTTCATATACTTACAAGTTCCCTCCCCCCAACCTATTCTACAAAACATGCTCACCTCATACTTTCAAGTGTTTCCCTTTCTTATGTTCCAAGGCACCTTCCAATTTTCTTTATTTGTTTACTTTTTCTTTTGTTTTCTTTTCTTTTTCGCATATATACACAAGGCTGCCCAAGGATTTACACTCATACCAGAAACACTTGATTCATTTTCTAAGCCAACAGAATCATACATCATTTGTATACCTATTACTCTCCCTAAACATATAAATATTTTTCTCGAACTCAAGGGTAAGGATAAAACATTCTCATAAGTGTATTAAGGTTTAAGAAAGAATTCATAGCTCAAAGTGGGTATCAACAAAAGAGTAATTTCACATGTAAGCTTTTTGGCTCAAACTTGATCAAGAAAACTGTGCCTCTATAATTTTTATGTCTCAATTGGTCTTGGCAATTACAAAATCAAACAAAATCCATTCAAGTTAACCTTGAAAATAATTTTTCACAATTCCCAATGCACAAAAATCATCTCATGATCGGTTAACTTTCAAATCAGTATTTTTCACAATTCCTATTTTTTCAAACCATGCAATATCCTAAGAACTTCCATTTTTCACACAACTAGAACCAACACTTGCCACTAAAATAAAATAAACATTTTATTTAATATATATATTTTTTCAATTTTTTTTCAACAAAAGAAATAAAAACTATAATACTGGTATTATAAAAAGAAAAATAAAAACGACAAAAAAATAAAAATAAGTCAAGCAAACATCCCGAGAAGCAAAAGAGAGAAACTTCCCTATCAGATTAATGGGTCATCCTCCTCCAAATAATCATTGGTATCAATGTCCCCATCACCACCAGACCCATCATCTTCCCCGCTACCACCACTTCCTTCACCTCCCTCTCCAGCTGCCTTCCCTGGTGGAATTAGCTGGTCCCCAGGCCAATCCATATGTGTAGCAAAAGCCTCCGGAGGCTTGAAAAATGTTTGGCCCGGCATAGACTGCTGAGCCATTGAGTAGTGGGAGAGGTGAAGACTAGTCAACCCCCGATGTAGGGCAGCAAATTGCTTATCATTGCGATCAAACCTGGTGCTAATACGGCTCCACAAATTCTCCATTGTTCTCGGGGGAACATGCGGTGGTGGTGCACGCAATGCATTCGGATCCATATCTGCACAATGGTTTTAGAAATACTTCTTGTCCATGGGCTCCCTAATATTCTGGCTACGAACAACCGGAACCCCCGCATCTTCACATAGGCTAGTGATGAGAGATGGGAATGCCAAGCTCTGTTTCGTGCCACCCTTATGCACATTTGCCCAAATCATATCAGAAATAATCCGAGTTGGGTCGACCGTGATGCCGGGAGTCTTGATACAACTAGAAAAATGGCACTTTTCAAGTGGGAGATCAGAGGGATGGGATTTTGGCCGGAGGTTGGCGAGAATAAATGTCATCCACAACTTGGAGACCACAGTCATGTTGCCCTGGAGAACCTTGTGAGGAACTCTGTTCCTAGTCGTCTCCACAATCCTCTGGTCATCATAACAAATCTGCTCCAAAGTCGTTTGGAGGTCCAAATCCCCTTGATTCCTTATTCGTGTGAAGTCGTCAACCACCCCTTCACTTCTCTCATAAGATGAAATCGGTGAAATGACTCCTCCACCGATTTTCTCATTTATCCAGTCGGCATCATATAGTACCCATATACCGCGGACAACGGACACCTTCTCACGGGTCTTGGTGTCTTTACCCCCAAAGGCATTGGCATAAAACTCCTTGACAATCTCCGCGTCGAAATTCTCCAGGAGCGAAGCAATGGACCACCAGTTGCGGAGAGTGAGCATGTCAGTCAACTCTTGAAATTCTCCATCCCGCAGTTCAACTCTTCGCTCCACAACGAAATTCCAGTCATCAATGACCCAGAACTTCTCAGCCCTCTCCCGGTCAACGAACTGGTGGGGGTGGTCAGAACCACCGCCCTGGGATGAGGAACCTCCTCTTCGCCTTTGGGGGCCTTCCTTTCTCTTCTTGGAAGCACAGTCAGTCTCATGAGCGGGTGCTTTTCCTTAGTTTCTGTACATTATTCAAAGAAAACTTCAAAATTTGCAACAAATACAACAAACTCATCATCATCATCATATAGAGAAATACATTATAACTTTGGGTTTTAATAGGGACTATTTTCACAGAAAAACACATATAATGATTTAAAATCATATATCTCTCTAAGCACATTTTCTTCACAAAGGGTGTTCAACAGAATTTCTAACTCAGAATTATGAAACATCCCTAATCATAGTAATGAAAACAGTCCAGAGCAAGAAAACCCAATGATACATATATTCAAAAACTTCAACTATTCTAGTTTTCATTTTCAACTCCCTCTAAAACCAGAATAAACAACACATATGGAAAGAAGAAATCATGAAAACTGAACAATGAGAATGAAATGTACCTGAACATGATGATGATGATGATGCAAAACTTGATAAATTTGATGATTTTTGAAGAAATTTCGTGTGAGAAAATGATGTTTTTGTGCGTAACTGCTGAGAGAATGAGAGATTATGTGAAAAGAAACTAATATTGCGCTGTTTTTAGAGTCAACGCGTGCCTGGCGCTGGAGCGCCACAGCTGGCGCTTGAGCACCAGCCCAAAATAGATGGCAGTGAAGAAAGGCTTTTTAGTTGTCTCTGGCGCTTGAGCGCTGATATTGGCGCTCGAGCACCAACATCTGATCCAAAAGTTTTGAAAATAGCACCAATTAAATACCTTCTTCACAAAAACTGGACAGTGAAGAAGCCTTCTTCAGTTGCTCAAATTTTCAACTTTCTCACAAAAATTCTTTTAAAACTCACCAAATTTATTTATTCTATTTACAAAAACACAAAATTAAACACACAAAATTGGGTTGCCTCCCAATCAGTGCTTGTTTAACGTCATTAGCTCGACACCTGTAGCATGGTTATGCTTCCTTCAAACTCATTATGGTGGTTAGTCGCTCGACGTCACCACCAAGATATAGCTTCAATCTCTGGCCATTCACTACCCAGCTCTCATTTTTCACTGGGTCTTCAATCTCTACAGCTCCATAAGGCCTTACTTCCTTAACCCTAAAGGGTCCGGACCACTTGGACTTTAATTTTCCCGGGAATAATTTCACTCTAGCATTAAAGAGCAAAAAATATTGCCCAGGACCGAAAGCCTTTTTGACCAACTTTTTATCATGATACAACTTCATTCTTTCTTTGTATATCCTTGAAGACTCATAAGCCTGAAGTCTCAATTCTTCCAATTCATGAAGTTGTATTTTTTGTTTTTCTCCAGCAGTTATTTGATTAAAATTAAAATATTTTAAAGCCCAATATGCCTTATGATCCAATTCAACTGGTAATTGACAAGACTTCCCATAGACTAACTGGAAAGGAGTCAATTCTATGGGAGCTTTATAAGCTGTCCGGTAAGCCCACAGAGCATCATCCAATTTGATGGCCCAATCTTTTCTTGAAACACTAACAGTCTTTTCCAGAATTCGCTTAATTTCTCTATTCGAGACTTCAGCTTTACCATTAGTTTGGGGATGGTATGGACTAGAAATTTTATGTCCCACCCCATAATGTTCCAAGACCTTTTTTAATTGGGAGTTGCAAAAGTGCGAACCCCCATCACTGATGAGTACTCTTGGGGACCCAAATCTTGAAAATACGTTCTTTTTCAAGAATGTCACTACCGTCTTTGCATCAGCTCTTGCATAGGGAATTGCTTCTACCCATTTTAATACATGGTCCACTCCCACCAATATATATTCATTGCTGAAAGAGGGTGGAAATGGACTAACAAAATCAATTCCCCAGCAATAAAAAACCTCTACCTCCTACATAACTGTCAGAGGCATCTCATTCCTCCTTGTCACTGCTCTGGTTCTTTGGCACTTATCACATTGTTTCACATAAATGTGAGCATCTTTAAAGATTGTTGGCCAATAGAAACCGGACTGCAATACTTTGGCTGCAGTTTGTTCACCGTTAATATGTCCCCGATAGGGTGAATTGTGACAATGCCACAATATACTTTTAGATTCCTCACGTGAAACACACCGTCTCAGAAGACCATCTCCTCCAATTTTAAATAAATAAGAATCATCCCACACGAAGTAAGAAGAGTCTTTTAAGAACTTCTTTTTTTGTTGCCAAGAAAACCCATCCGGAATGATACCCGCTGCTTTAAAATTTGTCATATCCGCAAACCATGGCCTTTCTTGAATTAGTAGCAAACTATCGTCCGGAAACTCCTCGACAATTTCTTCTTCTTCGCTAGTCCCCTCTGTATGATGAAGTCGAGAAAGATGATCAGCCACAAAATTTTCACAGCCTTTCTTATCCTTAATGTCTAGATTGAATTCTTGCAGCAATAGAATCCATTGAAGCAATCTTGGCTTCGACTCTTTCTTAGTCTCCAAATATTTTATGGCTGCATGGTCAGTATAGACAATCACTCTGGACCCTATAAGATAAGACCGAAATTTTTCTAACCCATATACAATCGCTAGTAATTCTTTCTCCGTAGTTGCACAGTTCACCTGTGCATCATTAAGTACTTTGCTAGCAAAATGTATTGGATGAAAAATTCTGTCTTTTCTTTGGCCTAATACGGCTCCAGCATAGTCACTCGCATCACAATTAAGTTCAAAGTCCAAAGACCAATTTGGAGCAACTATGATTGGGGCCATAATCAATTTTTCCTTAAGTCTCTCTAATGCATCCAAGCACTTAGAATCAAAATTGAAATTCACATCTTTAACCAAAAGGTTACTAAGTGGCTTGGCTATCTTGGAGAAGTTTTTAATAAATCTCCGGTAAAAACCGACATGTCCTAAGAAACTCCTTATTCCTTTAACATTCAGGGGTGGTGGAAGTTTCTCAATGACTTCCACTTTTGCTTTGTCAACCTTGATCCCTCTAGACGAGATCTTATGACCAAGCACCACCCCTTCCTCTACCATGAAATGTCACTTCTCCCTGTTAAGCACTAAATTTGTTTGAACACATCTTCCTAGCACAATATTCAGATTGTTCAAACATTCTTCAAAACTTTTCCCAAAGACAGAAAAGTCGTCCATGATAACCTCGATACATTTCTCTATCAAATCCGAAAAAATGGCGAGCATGCATCTTTGAAAGGTTGCAGGCGCATTACACAGTCCAAATGGCATACGTTTATAAGCAAATAGTGCAAATGGACATGTGAAAGCTGTCTTTTCTTGATCTTCTGGGTTCACCAAAATTTGGTTATACTCATAATATCCATCCAAGAAACAGTAATATCCCTGGCCAGCCAGTCTCTCAAGCATTTGGTCCATAAAAGGCAAGGGAAAATGGTCTTTCTTGGTGGCTTGATTTAATTTTCTATAATCAATGCACATTCGCCACCCGGTCAATGTCCTTGTAGGGATTAATTCATTTTTCTCATTTGCAATGACCGTCATCCCTCCTTTCTTTGGGACCACTTTAACTGGACTTACCCACTCGCTATCGGAGATGGGATAAATCATACTAGCTTCAAGTAACTTAAGGACTTCTTTCCTCACTACTTCTTTCATTGTCGGGTTCAATCGCCTTTGAGGCTGGGCCACAGGTTTGAAATCCTCTTCCATATGTATCTTGTGCATACAGAAAAAAGGACTTATTCCTTTTAAATCTGTCAATGCCCATCCTATCGCCCCTTCATTGGCTCTTAAAACCTCCAAGAGTTGTGCCTCTTGTTCAGAAGATAGTGAACTATTAATGATAACTGGCTTGCCTCCCCCTTCATCTAAAAATGCATATTTCAGATGGGATGGCAACACTTTCAATTCCAACTTATTATTTTCTGACTTTTCCTCCTTGGGTAAGTCTTCCGGGACAAATGTTTTCATGTGGTCCTCTTTCAGAGTATCTAGGTCCCTCAAACATTTTTCAATTTCAACTTCCTCCAAGTCATACAACTTCGCATGAGACTACACTAAGGCTTTTTCTAAAGGGCCAACACTATACATTCCCGGCTTCCCTAATAGAAATGCCTCCTCCATGACATCCACCCTAAAGGCTAACTGGTTTTCCTTTGGGTGTTTCATGGCTTCCAACACATCAAATTTTACCTCATCATCCTCAACTCGTACCTTGAGTTGTCCATTATCCACATCAATGATGACTGTAGCCGTTTTCATGAAAGGTCGCCCCAAAATTAAAGGCACCTCCAAGTCTTCCTATATATCCATGATGACAAAGTCAACCGAAAAGGCAAATTTATCAACCTTCACTAGAACATCCTCCGCTACACCATAAGGAAATTTTAATTACCTATCCGCTAGCTGTAGGGTCATTCTAGTGGGTTTCACTTCTAGATCACCAATCCGTTTTAACATGGATAACGACATGAGGTTTATACTTGCACCAAGATCCAGTAATGCCTTCCCTATGGGAAGAGCACCAATAGTAACAGGGATAGTAAAACTACCCGGATCTTTGGTTTTATGAGGCAAGGATTTTTGAATTATGGCACTACACCCAGCTTCTAGTTCCACAATTTCATCTTTGAACTTTCTTTTTTTTTTGTCAACAAGTCCTTCATGAACTTGGCATATGTGGGCATTTCCTCCATAGCTTCCATAAATGGTACATCTATTTGAAGCCGTTTGAAAATGTCTAGAAACCTAGCATATTGCCTTTCCTTTGTCTTCTTTGATGGATGAACATGATAAGGAACCTCCTTCACCTGAGGTACTCTATCCATCTTCTCTTTGACCTCAACCTTCTTTTCGATTTTTTTATTTTTTTCTTTTTCAATATTTACATTATTTTTCTCCTCACTTCTTTCACTTTCACTTTCCTTCTCTACCTTCTCCATGGCTAATTTTTCAATAATCCCTTCCACCTCCTGGGGTTCATTCAAATGATCCCCTATTCCTTTACCAATCTCCTTACCACTCCTTGTTACAATGGACTTGCATTGCTCTTTAGGGTTCGTGGTGGTATTAGAGGAGAATGGAGTAGTGATAAGCTCTGCCAATTGTTTAGAGATTTGACCAACCTGCGTCACAAGATTCTGGATAGACGCCTCGATGTTTTTCTAGAAAGCTTCATTACTTTGGTGGTTAGCCAATGAAGCTTGGATAAATTTATCCAAGGTGTCTTCCAATTTAATGGTCCTCTCTACTAATGGAACAAATGGCGGCCTATTAGATGAATTCATTGAATTTTTCCAGTTCATTTGACTCTGTCCTTGAGGATTCTTCCACCCTTGCATTCTAGCATTGAAACATTAGATTTAAAGGGTGAAGAAAAGAAATTTCATCTTGACTAATTATTTACAAAATTCAACTCCTCATCGTTTTGGCTAGAGGCATGTGGACATTGAGTGTATGAATGAGCTTCACCACACAATTCACATGCTCCTATTTGAGCTTGTTGGTTCACTACTTGAACTTGTTGCGGCTTTGGCACCAATTGAGTAATAGCTTGACTTAAGAGCTCAATTTGTTGAGTAATAAGCTTATTTTGTGCCAAAATAGCATCAGAAGAATTTAACTCCAGGACACCCTTGGGCTTTGAGACTTGGCTTCTGGGCTGATGCCCAGCTCTATCACTTGCTGCCATAGAAGTGATGATTTCCATTGCAGTAGGTACATCAATGGTTTTAAGTGACTGTCCAGTAGTTGTAGTAAGATGGATTGTCCATTGATGGTTCAATCCTGCACAAAATATATTAAGCTTCACAACATCGGTGAACCCATGATTCCAGCATTTTCTTAACAACCTTTGATACCTTTCCTAAGCCTCGTGGAATGCTTCATCTTGCCACTGCTTAAAAGCAGATATTTCAGAAGGCACTTGGATCATTTTAGAAGGAGGAAAGAACCTTGTTAGAAAGGCTTCTTCAACCTCACTCCATGTGTTCAAACTTTGACTCAGAAGAGTCTTGAAACCATTTCTTAGTATCTCCAATAAGTGCTAAATGAAATAATTTCATATAGGCATCCTCATCACTTGCTTCATCCAAGCCCATAATCGCTACAAGATCATAAAAGGTTTCCAAGAAATTATGCGGATCCTTATGATCTTTCCCCGTAAACTGATTAGTCAGAATGAGATTATACCAATATGGCTTAATCTCCATTTGCTGAGCAGTGGGGGGCAAGGCAATAGCGGACTGATTCCTTGGACCTTGAGGAATCACATAGTCACCAAGGACTACAACCCTCGTTGGATTAGGAACTTCAGCAGCCATATCAAAAATAGCAGAATGTGTAGAGTTACTAGAGAAATTTGAGGAACTTTCTTCCTCCTTTTTTTCACGGTATTTAATTGCAGACTTTCGTCTAGCAAATGCCTCGATTTCGTTAATATACACTAATTGTTCTCTTTGGCTTTTTCTGCGAGTAAGCATACAACAATACTGGAACAATAGTGAGAGTTAGGTACAAATATACAAATTCTTACAAAAAGAATGACTATTCACAGTTTTTACAAATCAACTTAAAACTTAAAAGAAATAAACAACCGTACTCCCCGGAAAAAACGCCAGAAATTTTGTTAACCTTTTTAATAGAGCTGGAAAGGATTAACTCGTGTCAGTATAGTGACTTTACGTGTATCGTCCTCAGGGAGCACTTGAATTTATCCAAATAAGAATTAAGTTGACAGAATGTTTAAAAACATATCAAGTTGTGAATGGAAAATAAAATCAAAACTTAGTAAAAAGATAAACAAATAAGATAACTATTAACCTAGGATTGAGTTTCATTACTTAACCTTGTTTCTTTCAATAGAAGTTAAATATTATAAGAAAAGATGCATACTCAATGTCACAAGTGCAAATATCTTTGTCACTTGATTCTAAGACACTAGTCTCTAGAACCCAATCTCTTGGCACTCTAGGTACTAAATCTTGCATTAAGCAGAGTATTATGGCAATCATAAGCACTTCCATCCATCTCTAGACTAGAAGATTTTATGAGAGTTTTTCTCCAAATCCATTTATAAACCAGTTTCTCAATTGCGCAAAAAAACTAACACATGGAAAAAGGTGATCAAACTTAAACCAAGAAAAGAAGAACAGAAGAAGAACTCCAATTCATATATAAAATTATAACTATAAATTGAAAGAAACAAGAGACGAAGTAATTACATTCAATCCCGGCGGAAAGCTTAGCGTAGCAAGGCGATGTACTTCAAGAACTAAACCTAAGAGTATTAGAACTCTGACTAAAGCACTATACTTTGTAGTTTATCTCTTTACAATCCAATATCTGTCCTAACTTCTGAAAAGATGTATTTATAGGTGTTTTGGGCAGGGGTCTGGCGCTCGAGCGCCCTCTTGGCGCTTGATCGCTGGCCTTACACGTGCTGGTTAATGAGCTTAAATGCCTGGTTAATGAGTCTGGCGCTCGAGCGTCCTCCTGGCGCTTGAGCGCCAGGCTCATAACTCGGGCAGAAAGGATCCAATGCTCAATGTATTCTGGCGCTCGAGCACCAGGCTTATAACTCAGGCAGAAGGGATCCTATGTTCCTCATCTTCCAGCGCTCGAGCCTTCGTATGGCGCTCGAGCGCTGACCTCTTATATTCTCCAGCAACTTGATTTTCTAATTTTGCTTCCAAAAACACCTGAAAATACATTTCTAAAGTTAGAAAAATTTTTATTACTACCTATTTACTCTTAAACTCACAAAGTAAGGAATAGAGGTGAATAATTACATATAAACATGTAATTTCTAGAGAAGATAAGTGCAAAGCCTTTATTATATACACACACTAATTTGCACTCCAAGAAAATTGCCCAGTGTCGGCCAAAAGCCGTCTCTAAGCCTCAAAAAGCCGTCGATAAACCACAGTAACGCCGGCCACGTGGCCGACGCTAAACAACTCGACGTTAACAGTTGTGGAGCCGCTACTCCCACGCAAAAACAAGCTGACATCTCTTTGTGGAGCCGACGCTAATTAGCGTCCGTTGCGGCCGACGCTAATTAGCGGCGGCTATGGCCCACGCTAAAGTTTGTGTCTCACGCTATTTAGCGTAGGCTGAAGCCCACGCTAGTTAGCGGCGGCTGTTTTTCGACGCTACTTCATGACTGTGTAGCGTCAGTCATGGCCGACGCTAATGTTAAATTTTGAGTTGTTTTTTTGTTTATACTATATATTTATACTATTAAAATAATGTATAGAATGAAACATAAAAGGTATAACAAATCATAATATGAAATAGAATATATAAATAGCAATATAAATAAATGTAAACAAAGTCATCATAATAAATAAATACAAAATCCAAATAAAACATAAAGTCAAAGACATAAAAAAAAAAAAGTAATCCTAATCCTCGTCCTCGTCCTCCTCCTCATCGTAGTCCTGATGGACTGGGAGAGAGCTAGATGCAGGAGGCCTCTGAGACTCTATTGCCGACAGTCGAGCCAACACCAGTGTCATATCATCCTGGTTCTTCTGATGTAGCTCCTCCATCTCCTGCTGATGCTATTGCCGCATCTCCTCGATCACCGCCTCCTGATGCTAACGCAATTCCTCCATCTGCTGATGGAGCCTCTGCGTATCTGCACTGGAGGAGGAGGTAGACGGTCCACACATCGACTCCTGAGTGTAGAAGGAGGTGGCCCCGCTTCTAACCTGGCCGGCCAGTGCCCCACATCCATAAACACGACCCCGCCCCTTGCCCCCAGCACTATCAACCCAACCGGAGTTCTTCGTTGCGTTGATGGCCACGCGAGTCCCACTGGGCGATGCCTCGTCAGGCTGGGACTCAATGTCGCGTATCCGCTCCTGATACCGAGACTGTAAACAAAAAATCAATTAATTTCTTAAGCAAACTAATAACAAACTAATAGAAATTGATATAAAACATTTTGATATGCTTACGTAGGTCTGCTCCGCTCTAGGCTCCACCCACCTCCCATCCGCCCTCGTGTGTGTCGAGAAAGAGCTCATCCATAGCAACGGGTCGGCCCGTCTCACGCGCCTAACACAAAATTCAGAAACAAATTTAATAAATATTCAATTATCTAACGTATTTGTTAGTGAGCACTATAAAAATACGTACCAAGTCATCAGCAACCTGTAAGAAAGAGGTCCTGCCTGAGGTGTTGACCGCTCCGCCCCTAGCAGAATGGCGGTTCGTCTTGTTCCGTCCCGATTGGGACAAGAACTCAGGACTACGCCAATATGCCTGCCTCGAGTTGATGGATCAAACCACTCACAATAGAACACAACAACCGGTTTAGGCAATAACGCATATTCTACCTCGTATATATGTGTTATAACGCCATAATAGTTGTCCTCACTGTTTTCGGTCACACCCTTGACCATAACACCACATTTTGTTGTTTTCCTTCCTTGACTCCAATCCTTAGTATGAAACTTGTATCCGTTTACAAAGTAGACATTATAACTATTAACCTTTGTTGTCGGATGCCATGACAATGCCTTTAAGTAGTCACAAGCAACGTGACTTCCCTCACCATGAACCTATATATAGATTAAATATATTTATTGAGATTGTTCATTTTAAAAAAGTTGTTGAAATTTGGTATTCTTTAGTTATAAGACTTACATGTGACTTAAACCAAATTGGGAAGTCTTTATGCATTCCACTAGGTCCGTATAATTGTAAGTACATGCTACATGGAACATTTAAAGTTAGTACAGAAGTAAATGAATTCATAATGGATTGGAAGAAGATGAGTTAAGTATATACTTACTCGAGATATGGCTTGACTTCTACGCAATTGATAAGTATATGTACATGCACAGAACTCCAAACTTGACCATGCAAGTAATCCACTGTAGCCTTGAAACCTGGACGTCCATGTATGTTAAGAATGGACAAAGTCGATTGAGCGTTATCATAACATGGGCCAGGATCATTCCGAGGAGCAGATGTTCCCGCCAAGTCACGGTTTTGAAAGTAATGCGAGCAAAAATAAGTTATCTGCAACCAATGTAGTCGGAACAAATTGATCCTTCAACCCTGGCTTTTTGTTTGACACCTCTCTTTGATGTTCCCATCATTCTGTGTTAATATAGCACATCAAACAATATTGTCAATCAAATGAATTGCATATACTAATTAATTAAAGGTAAGAAGATTTTGTTAATAGTTATACCTCTCAAATGGATATATCCACCGATATTGTACCGGTCCACCCAGTCGTGCTTCGTTAGGCAACTTCACCTCTGACTCCATAACCAATTTCATGCACCTACACCTCGTACATGGACATCTAATCCCTCCATCAGAAGCATAATAAGGAAGTTCCTTAGCTTTCCTCACAAACTTATCAACTCCCTCAGTAAACTCATGTTTCAACCCTCTCCTATCCGCGTTAACCCTATCATACATCCAACTACGTGCTTCCATATTCTGCACTAAATGTGTAATAAACTCATTTACAAAAAATTTGGCAACATAACCCCTACTATACAAGCATTTCCCAAATTTTAAAATATTTAAAAAACTTAAATTTTAACATGCAATGACATAAAATAAACCAGCACCCCGGTATATCCAGTATTTCCATCGGGGTCTCACCTATCCACTAACACACAACAAACACAAACAAAAACATAAAATAAACCAGCACCCCGGTATATCCAGTATTTTCATTGGGGTCTCACCTATCCACTAACACACAACAAACAAAGCAATGACATAAAATAAACCAGCACCCCGGTATATCCAGTATTTTCATCGGGGTCTCACCTATTATCCACTAACACACCACAAACAAATCCTAACAACATGTCAACATTTATATTCTATAGCTAGCTTCGATTCATAAATTTATAATCAAGAACATACCTCTAACTCCAAAATCGTATGCTCCTAGCTCCTACTATCTGCACGATCCAAAATCAAGAACTGTAAACAATCAAATAATAACTTAAATTTAATTATTATTGGTACTTTATACATTAAAAATATTTTTTACAAAAAGAAATTAGCAGATTGGATTTTGATTTGGTCTGTATAATATAATGTGTTTTAAACAACAACAATGTTAGGCATATAACTTATAACATTAGTAAGACACAAATATATTGGTATTTCCATTTCAATTCGGAACAGAGCAACGTAACACATAAAAACAGAATCTCCACAAAAACAGAGCAACCTAACATACAATTCACATTATACTTCAATTGGAGCCAAAGCCACCAAAACAAAATCTCCCTAAATTTTTCCATTTCATTTTCCCTAAATAAAATCTCATTAAAACAGAATTTACACAAAATTTCCCCACCCAAAATTCCTTCAAATTAAACAAGACAAGAACAAATAAATTCAAAATAGAACCGGACCATAAAAAACTCACAAATCAACGTGGTGGCAGCGGCGTCCAAGTGTGGTGGCGGCGGTAGGGGAATTGGGGTTAGGGTTTGGGGTGGAAAACAGGGGAAAATAATCGGATACAAAGGGAGAGGGAGGGTTGAAGAGGATTTGGACGGAGGCCTTTTGCCTCGTCGTGGACGGCGACGGCGGTGGCGCGGTGGGGGCTGGCTGCCGATGAGGAGAGAAAGAGAGATAGAGAGAGAAGAAAGTGACAGAATAGACGAAGTGAGGAAGAAGGGGTACCTGCGTCTCTCTTATTCACGTGGCTTTGTGACGTAGGGCATTAGCGTCGGCCAGTGGCCGCCGCTACCTCCACTTACTATTCACTCGCCAAAATTCCAAAATTAGCGTCGGCCTATGCTATTTTTCCCGCCAAACTTAGCGGCGGTCAAGGCCGACGCTAAAGTTAGCGTCGTCCTAACCGACGCAAAGTGGCCGTAATGTCATTAATTCTGGAATATTTACCGTTGCATGGGCGTAGCGTCGACTTGGCCGCCGCTAATAACGTCGGTGTCGTGGCCGACGCTACCTTTTTGCCGCTAAAAACGCGAATTCTAGTAGTGTTGCACTTATCACTATCCAGGTCGTACCCCGCAAGAGTCGACTTGGAGACTTCACCACAAATCAGTCTTAACGGCCGATTCAGCGTCTAGTCAGACCCGGCAAATCAGGGAAGATATGAGCAAAGATCAAGCAGTCAGAATCCAATCAAAGACACCCCAGTCAATTGACGAAATCAATGTATATATGAGGAGATACTTTCCTAACTTAGAATGAACCTGGACACTGAGAGTCCCAGGACTAGGCTGTATAAAAGGACTAGAAATACTCAAATGTAGACATGCTCACAGTAAGCACCACAGTTCTTATTAGGGTTCATGCATCGAAATATCATCGCCGTCGGGACCCGGGAGCTGTGAGTGAATAGTGGTTTTAACAAATTTTTTTTGTAATCTTAATATGGTAAGGACACTAAAAAATGATTTATAATGTCATTTTCAAATTCCTTTTGAGTGGCTTTAAGTATTCAAAGGCATTGTCACACCTGCCAATCAAGCTGCCGGACTTGAGAACCAGTCGCGTGACTGGTTCGATTTCTTAGATTGATTAAGCAAGCAACAGAATTGGTATAATGCGTTGAGACTCTGCTGGTGTTTGGTTAAACCGGTGACTTAAGAATGTTTAGGGGAAAATACAAAAGAAAACAAAGATGTGACACAACTAGCAACTACAACAAACAGAGCAACTCTCTACGAAATCTTGCATTGTATTGTGTTTCCACGGATAGAAGCAAAGTCTCATCGTCTTTTTTAGCTTCTAAAACCAGGAGAACATGCTCATCTAGCATAAGATTAAATGAATGATTCAAATTTGTAAATAATTAAAAAAGATTTTTTTTAATGGCTTTAACCCACTTACCAACACAAATACGGTACATACATACATACACACACTGAAAAACATGAAAAAGTATGGTTACAGAACCACGCAAGATAGCACTATCCAAATCATAGTCGTTAATTCCATATTAAATCGTTTTACAGTGTAATTTAATAACAATTTTTTTTTTTTGAAAAAAACTAAAAGAATTAGTAAGCAATACTAGAATAATCTAGTGATTTGGTTAAAAAATAAAAAAACTATAAAGTTACACTTTACTCAAATATTGTAAACACCTTAACGGAAATCTACAATAAAAGGCTAATAATTTTCAATTAAATTATGTGACTCAATTTAGTATAATAATTTTATAAATTTAATGATAGAATTTTATAAAATAATTAATAGTATTAAATTCACTATAATAATTAATTTCAAAAATAAGGTTTCAATATTGTCATATTAGATATTCTTGGCCAAATTAATAATTTCGTCCTCCAACTTTTTTTTTTTATTTCGATTTCGTCCTTTAACTAATAAAAGTTTCATTTTCGTCCTCGAACTCTTCTCTGTCAAACAAATTAGTCCTTTCCGTTAGTTTTGTTTAACACCATCTAACGTCATTACGGTTTATCATCATCTTCTTCCTCACTGGACTTGTCATCTTCTTATTCTTCTCCCTCCTCGCCACACTCCTCTCCGATGAGCCTAAACAACTGCCATTAGATGCTCTCTTCATCTCCCAACTACTTCCTCTTTTCTTCTTCTTTCTCTTTCAACCAAGAATGCTGCTCCACCACCCATGTATTTTTCTATGGGTTTTCCAACAGCTAAAAAAAGTTCATCTTTTCAAGCAACCAAGTTCCGTTATTGGCCTCAACCACCTAACCCTATCTTATATCAACCAAATCCAATCTCAGATCCACCCAACATAATCCACTAAGCTTCACAAAGGAGTGAGGCAGATGCACTAGGGAAAACGGGTTTTTTAAATTAGGCTCCCAAAGGTTTGGCTTATTTGCAAAAACAGAGAAAAAAGAGAAGTCAAAGAGATCGAAGTCGAAGATGGTGGCAGTGCTTACCTCAGAGATATTGGTGAAATAAAAAGGTCATTCCGACGGTTGGAGAGGATAGCAATGTTTCTCTAATAACCTTTGCTACGAAATAACACTTATCTCCCCCAAAGTTTGTTGGTGTCTTTAAATGAAGTTATGAAGCTTAATATTAACATCAACATTGCATCAAGTTCATTTCAATAACATCTGCTTCATATCATTCTTGCAAGTTGCCAAAAAAATCCTAGTGAAGGATAAGCAAATAAATTGCAAACTAGTGTGTGTATATATATATATAATGTTTTTCTAATAACCTTTCCTACGAAATAACACCTATCTCCCCCAAAGTTTGTTGGTGTGTTACAATGAAGTTATGAAGCTTAATATTAACATCAACATTGCATCAAGTTCATTTCAATAACATCTGCTTCATATCATTCTTGCAAGTTTCCAAAAAAATCCCAGTGAAGGATAAGCAAATAAATTGCAAACACTAGCACAGTGATAACACCTTGATAAAAAGTTTATTATGAAAAGGAAGAAGAATGTGAAAGAAAAGGAAAAATAATGACACATAATATAAAGTTAATCATTTTAGCAAATTCATTTGTCTCCATATTACTTTACATGCGTCATTGTAACATCCCTAATTTTTCCCGAATGAAAGAGTAGGCCTTTCAAAATAGCACATTGATCCTTGAGGGACTTTTTCAAAAGAGTTTTAGTTATAAGGCCCAAATTGCAAAGATTTTGAAAATTGCAAAGTTTGAAAATAAGGCCCTCACCTCTTCTTCCTCCCCATATGCGCCTTACTCCTCTCTCTCTCTCTCTCATTTCTCCATTTTCTCAAACCTCTCCTAGGGTTTTATTTCATTTCCTCAGCACCCACTAGCAAATCACTCTTTAAACTTCAACATCAAGGCTTAAGGGATCATCTTCAAGCTCCATTCCCTCTCTTGTGTTCAAATTGGAAACTGAAGAAGAGTCCAAAAAACCACCACAATCCTCACATGCAACTCTTGAATTGGGTGTAGAAGGATCTTAAATCACTTGGGCATTTGAAAGTAGGGTGGTGAACCCTTGAAGAAGGTAATTTTGCTTGGAACTAAAAATCAAGGTAACCCTAAACTTAAAACCCCCAATTAGGGCAATTAGAAAATAGATGATGGTATGATGTTAGGTTTTGGACTTGATTTGGTTAGATGACATGAATTTAGGTTGCATGCAAATAGGTGTTGAATTAACATTAAATGTTTCTTGTGTTCTTGAAGTGTGAATGTGATCTTGATTGAATTTGCTTTATATGTGTGAGAAGGGTGGATTTATGATAGTTCTTTGATTGAATATGATTTTATTGATAGATTGAATGCATGAATTTGAAGATGATTGAACTATTGTGTTTCTTGATGTTTGAAGTTTAGTAAAATCCTTATGAAACCTGATGGGTTAATTTGGGATATAAAATGTGTAAAATGTTGGTGAGGTTTAAATTGATGAAATTGGACTTTGGTTATGTTTGTGAATTGATCCTTGAATGAGTTATAATGAATTATATTAAGTTGGTATGATATTGGATGAATTGAGATCGAAGGTAGAAATTAAATTGTAAAACGTTTATCAATGTCTTTTCCCCTATTTCGGCTGGATTTTGGCACAGATTGGGCTAATTATTTGACTTGGGTTTATTTAGATTCTGATTTCGTGGTATCTTACAACGTTGTAGTAAAATTTGTTATTTTTGTAATGCCACAAGTTTCACCAAAATCCAAGTTGTATAACTTGAGTTATAGGCAAGATACTAAGAGCTGCCAGATTTGGGTTTTTCACATGGGCAGGTGGATTAAAGTGAAATTATCTACAAGAATTAGATTGACTCAGATCTTGGGTTCTAAATACAAGTTGTAGATAATTTTATTATCTTTCATGTTCTCCTGATGTCACCCAATTTGGAGGTCTACAACTCAAGTTATAGCCAAAATACCAACATAGTGCAGTGCTGACAAAAAACAGAGGTCTGATTATGTGTTCAATTCGCGACAGCGAATTATTTCACGACATCGAATATGATACAGAACAGGGACCTCTCTCTTTACTTCCAAAATGCAATGTAATCTCAAGAGCTCCATTTTTAGGGTTGGAATTGATAAAAATAGGTCCTAATGTTTTAAAAATCATGCATAGTGCCATGTAATTGTATTATGTATGAATGTGAATGGTTTTGCCATTAATTGAGTGGATATGCAATAGGGTCATGGAAATATTG
The DNA here is from genome assembly GCA_037177725.1 of Cyamopsis tetragonoloba. Lineage (NCBI taxonomy): Eukaryota > Viridiplantae > Streptophyta > Magnoliopsida > Fabales > Fabaceae > Cyamopsis > Cyamopsis tetragonoloba. The sequence goes on along the minus strand of CM074119.1, from coordinate 46,131,435 downwards.
TGATATGTGAACATGGATGGCAATTATTTTAATTGATGATTAATGAAATTGTAATATGATAAATGATGAACCTTGAAACATGTTGGATGCATTTGATATGAGATTAATGTTTAATGTAGTTGAGATGTGATGAATGATGAATGTGGAAACATGTTGAATGCAACTGAGATGAAGATGATCATTGAATGCATGATAATATGCAATGTGAAATGATAATGAATGAATCCCACCGGTAGTATACCGGGTAAGTGGACAAGTATGAAAATGAAATGTAGGGTCTCCTAGAGATGGGGTAAGATGACCTAAAGAAGTAGGGTGTCCCAGAAAATGGGGTTAAGATGGCCTGAAGAAGTAGGGTCTCCTAGAAAATGGGGTTAAGATGGCTTGAAAATATAATGACTATCGCGAAAGGGGTCAAGATAGTCATAGGCTATCCCGAAAGGGGTCAAGGTAGGGATACTTATCGAGGATATTAGTGAGCTCAAATTATGCCTTTCTGCCAAGGTACCTATGGTGGAGATCTAGTGCACTAGACTCCCGTTAAAAGATGAAAAGAAATTATTTGAAATGAAATGTAATGTGATTCATGACATTCATGCATATAAATTAAATTGTATTTGTGTGTATTCCTTTGTTTGAATGTGTTATGGGTATGTTAGGCTTGTATTGGGGAGATTTTTCAGTTAGACTGGCTGTAATACTGATCTATAATGTTTTTAGTTAGACCGGGGGTTACTCAATTATATGTTTTACATATAACTGACGGTCTCAGTATTGCATGTATCAGAAGATTAAGGAGCTATAGCTACGGACGAGAAAAGTCTCAAGGTTTTCTTAGGTATAACCATACATGGCGAACCTAAGTTTTATGATCAATTATTTATTTGTTCAGCTGGATCTCATTTAAGTTAAAAAGGACGGTAATTATTACTATTTATTGTAAAGTAAACTTTAGCTTCTGCAGTGTCTAAAAAAACGGTCTAGAAAATAAGGTATTACAGTCATCATCCAAAAAAAGTTCATAATACAAATATGCATACATAAAATTATAAATGTGAGCAAAACATTTCACAATCGGATTACACTTATTTATTGGTGATGGTTGTTCATCTTGCTAATTGTCTTTGGAAAGCTAAAGCAGAGACTCTGTATACATCACTCAGTTCGAATTCTGTGAATCCAACACAAATTTAAGTTAAGCAGTGAACCTAGGATCAAAGAAAGGTGCCGCCAGTTGGAAGTTCAAAATTCCATTATGAGGAGCTTGATATGCTGCTTCCATCAACAATGGGCTTATACTTTGTTGTGGACCAGAATAGCGGTATCCCGGGTATACATATACATGCCGGTGCCAATGCCTCACGACAATCCTGGATTCTTCCCGGAAGACATGGCGTTACCTACAGCCATGGCCCAGGAAATACAGATTGGGCTTAGGCCTCAAATCCAAGCCCAATACGATCCACACTCAGGTCATACATTCCTCTATAAATACTAACATAAATGCACCATGCAAGGTACGTAATTATCTTGTCAACATTCACAACCCTAATTCACTCACTGACTTGAGCGTCGGAGTCCTTGCAGGTGCACACCACCGCCGCCGGAGCTCAAACCCAAGGATCACCTACGTTATTCCATGTCAGAAGGAGTATCATGTTCGTCCAACATCTCCGCCAGGTTGGATCACAACATTAGCGCCGTCTGTGGGGAACGCAAAAAAAGTCTTGCTTTTGTCCACTATCAACGATGGTTTGCTCTACTAGGAATAGGGAGTATAACAATCCGAGTGTTCAGGACCAAGGAGAGGGACAACAAGGTGGCGCATCCAATCAGGCATGGGCATCGCAGCATTTCAATATTGAAGCAGAGTTTCGGAAACTACAACAACTGGTACAAGCCCAAGCCAAGGAAATTGCAGCCCTAAACAAGAAGGAGCAACAGCGAAAGGGTAAGCAAAAAGTTGTCGTTGAGAAAGATCCATAAGAGGAGAGAGCTGAGAAGCATACTCAAGCAAACGCTGGGAATGCGGAAAAAGATCCGATCATTGACGCAGAAAAGCAGCAACAAAAATTCATACATGATGGGGATAGGGACAGCATGCCTAAAAATCCGGAAAAGCAGTTGGAGATACGAGTAAGTCGGCGACATGAGGGGGTTCCACACCTATCCCGGGTGGAGGGAGCTAACCCGCCACCTGTCCATCCTGGGGGCCAGCAAGCCGGACAACACGCTGGACACCAGGAACACATGGCGGAAAACATTCCGGATTTTTGCGTCATCGACAACCCTTTTACTCCTTGGATCATGTCCCGTGCACTATCCCATGGTTTCCAGTTTGCTAAACAACTGAAGGAGTATGACGGGACCAAAGACCCCACTCTACACGTCAGTACTTTCGATAGGACTATGTATTTCCAGGGAGTAAACGAGGGCATTTTATGCCGCGCCTTCCCCCTCACGCTGTCCGAGGCTGCAAGTCGCTGGTTCTCAGACCTCCCACCACATTCCATCACTAAATGGAAAACTCTCAAAGATAAGTTCATCCTTCACTTTACTAGTAGTAAACGACAATTTAAATTTGAACTCCATTTCGAAACTATTAAACAGGGAAAGGATGAATCCCTGCGAGATTATATAACGCGCTTTAATAATGCAGTCTTAGAAGTTAGGAATGTTGAGCCTAAATTTGTGTCATATTTCTTTGTCAGAGGATTGAAACCAGGGGCTTTCGCCAAACAACTGGCGGGAGACAAGCCCACATCCATGGATGATCTGAAAGTGAGAGCTAAAAAGTGGATCATAATAGAGGAATGGGAGAAGGCCCAAGCAGCCAAAAAGGAGGATAAAGCAAAAACTACTCCTCCAAACTAATCCCGGGGAAAGGATGACAAGCCCCAAGATAGATCTCCCAAGAAGCGCAGTGGTATATGTGTTGAAAGAAGTGATGCACTCTGAGCTTAGAGACTGACCGCCGCCATTAAAGACGGTCGAGAAGTTCAAAAACAAATACTGCGAATACCACCGGGATCGTGGGCATTCCACCAATGATTGCATCCAACTCCGGGATGCAATAGAAAAGCTGATCCGACAAGGCAGCCTAAAGAATTATGCCCGCGCTTCCAAGCATTGAGATCTCCTCCAAGGAACCGAGATCAGCATACGGAGGGACGACATAGATCCCGTAGTCCAAGACGTACTCAAGAATCCCCTCCTAGGGGAGTAATCCAAGTCATAGCCAGAGGAGCTAGCTTAAAAGGCCTCGAGGACAAGAAAAGAACCCGAGATGCGAGAGAATCTTGTTCACAGGTAACTTTTATAGCTAACCTGGTATTGTCTTTCTCAGATGCAGATTTACCAGAAGAACATGTCCAGGATAATGAGCCATTTGTCATAGCCGCCAATCTAAATGGATTCGAGGTTCACCGAATCTTTATTGATCAAGGGAGCTCGGCAGACATTATGTTTTGGAGCCTCTTTGACAAAATGAGATTGGGATCCAAGGATTTGATCCCTCATAAAGGCAGTTTAATTAGCTTCACAAGGGACACAATTATCCCCAAAGGATACGTTGATCTCAAAGTGTGTTTCGGCAAGAAGCCCAACGCCAAAACCATCCCAGTCAGGTTTATCATCATGGATTGCCCCTCGGCGTACATTGCAATCATTGGACGCCCAACTCTGAACAGCCTTGGCGCCATAGTCTCCACTATCCACTTAGCCATGAAATACCCAGGTGAGAACAAGGCAGTGGTTACAGTCCATGGAAAAAGCAGTGATGTAAGGAGAGGTTACCAAGAGAGCGTCAAGATCACGAAAGCACCATCTACCCTCCTGGTAAAGACAGAGGAGAAAGGAAAGCAGAAGATGGAGCGACAAGACTTAACACGCGATGCAGGGGTAATGATGACAAACTTCGATCCCCGAGCAGACTTTGAGTCTCAACGACCTCAACCCTAAGGTGATCAGATCCTAATTCAGATAGGTCCTAAGGATGTATCCCGGTAGCTCAGAAGAAGAGGAAGATGGGTCCCGAGAGGACGGCCGCCATTGAAAAGCAGGTAAAAGAACTCTTAGATGCTGGTTTTATCCGCGAGATACGTTATGCAGACTGGCTCTCCAATGTGGTGATGGTCAAGAAGGCTAATGAGAAATGGAGAATGTGCACAGATTATACTGATCTGAACAAAGCGTGCCCTAAAGACCCTTTCCCCTTACCTTGTATTGATAAACTTGTTGATAATTCAACGGGCTACAAATACCTGTCCTTTATGGATGCGTATTCTGGCTACAACCAGATCTTGATGCACCCCAGGGATCAGGAGAAAACGGCATTCATAACTAACATGGGTGTCTATTGTTACACGATGATGCCGTTTGGTTTGAAGAATGCCGGAGCGACATACCAACGGATGATGAGTCGGGTGTTCAAAGACCAAATCAGTAAGATTTTAGAAGTGTAAATCGATTATATGATAGTGAAGACTCCAAAGGATAAAGACCTAGTGGTGGACTTACAAGAAACCTTCCAGTAGTTGCGTAGGTATAATTTACGGTTAAATCCTAATAAATGTACCTTTGGAGTCGAAGCCGAAAATTTTTTAGGTTTCATGCTGACCAGTCGGGGGATTGAAGTCAACCTCGACAAATATAGTTTTTTGTTAAATATGCAGAGTCCCAGGACCATCAAAGAGGTCCAGCAATTAACTGGGAGGATAGCTGCTTTGATGAGATTCCTGCTAGCCTCGGCTAGGAAATGTTTGCAATTTTTCAAGACCCTACGTCATAAAGAAGAATTCTAGTGGAATGAAGAGTGCAAAGAAGCGTTCCAGGAATTAAAAAAGGTTCTATCTTCTCCACCAGGTTTATCCCGTCCCGATCCCGGGCAAACCTTCTATCTCTATTTAGCCGTCACCAATGAGGCAATCAGTGCAGCATTAGTGAAGGAAGAATCCCGGAACCAGAGTCCCATATACTTTGTCTCTAAGGCACTACAAGGTTCGGAGTTGAATTACCAGCGGCTGGAAAAATTTGCTTATACCTTGTTGCTGGCATCCCGCTAGCTAAGACCATAATTTCAGTGCCATCCCATCACGGTAAGGACTAATCAACCTATTAGGCAGATCTTACATAAGCCTGATTTGGCAGGTAGAATGATGACCTGGGCGGTAGAGCTGTCACAATATGATATATCTTATGAGCCCCGTCAAGCAGTCAAGGCACAAGCCTTGGCGGAATTCGTCGCCCAGATGACACGTCCTGGAGAGGAGCCGAGAGGTTCCTGGACCATTTATGTTGATGGTTCTTCAAATCCAAAAGGGGCAGGAGCAGGCATACTGATTGAGAATGACGAAGGGGTAACTGTGGAGTAATCTTTGAAGTTTGAGTTCCCAACTTCCAATAATCAGGCAGGGTATGAAGCTTGTTTAGCCGGGATACGTGCGGCAAAGGAGTTAGGAGCCACTGCGATAACTTTATGTTCAGACTCCTAGTTAGTGGTGTCCCAAATTAAAGAGGAGTACCAAGCTAGAGAACCATTGCTACAAATGTATCTGGCTAAAGTCAAAGAAAGTCCGCTCAGGCTTTCTAAGTTCGAAATCAAGCACATACCTAGTGAAGAAAACAGTCGTGCAGACCTGCTATCAAAGTTAGCCAGTACCAAGTCATCATCAACTTTGAAGTCAGTGGTGGAGGAAGTCCTCCCTTCTCCACGTGTTGTTCTGCAAGTTTAAGCCGAAGATTGGAGAACTCTAATAGTGGAGTACATCACTAAAGGATCCCTCCCAAAAGATCTCCTGGAAGCAAAGAAGCTAGTCCAGAAGGCATCCCGGTATATCGTGATAAAAGGACAATTGTTCAGAAGGGGACTCTCAACTCCTTTGCTTAAATGCATTGGACCATCTGAGACTTGGTATGTCCTCACTGAGGTCCACGAAGGATGTTGCGGCCATCACATCGGAGGCAATTCTTTGGCAAGAAAATCCGTAAGAGCAGGATACTTTTGGCCAACCATGAATGGAGATGCAGCTACTCACGTAAACAAATGCCAGAAGTGCCAAGAGCATAGTCCGATATCCAACATCCCGACTGAAGACCTGCATAGAATTTCCACCCAATGGCCTTTCCACACTTGGGGATTGGACCTATTGGGACCCTTCACACCAACTACATGTTAGTTGAAACATCTTATTGTTGTTGTTGATTATTATACTAAGTGGATTGAACTAGAACCATTAGCTAGCATAGCTTCAGATAAAGCTCAGAACTTTGTGTTTCGGAAAATAATATGCTGATTTGGTATCCCGGCAGAAGTGATCTGTGACAATGGGACCCAATTTACTGACAAAGATTTTCGAGAAATGTTAGGAGGGCTTCACAATAAACAATACTTTGCTAGTGTGGAACATCCACGGTCTAACGGACAGGAAGAATCTGCTAATAAAGTCATACTCAACAACTTGAAGAAAAGGCTCGAGAAAGCCAGAACCAACTAGGTGGAAGACCTTTACCAAGTACAATGGAGTTACAGAACCACTCCCCATAGCACTACGGGGGAAACTCCATTCCAGATGGTTTATGGATCAGACGCTGTAATCCCGGTAGAAATTGGACAAACATCTTGGAGAATCATGTATCCCGCACAAGAGAACGAACAGTTGCTGAGAGAAGATTCTGATATGGTGGAAGAGATCCGAGAAGCAGCGAGAATTAAGGAGCTATCCCGAAAGCAGCAGGTCACCCAAAGATATAATTTGATAGTAGTCCCAATAATTTTTCAAACTAGCGACTTAGTCCTAAGAAGGGTCAGTATCGGAAATCGAAACGCCAAGGACGGGAAGCTTCGAGCAAATTGGGAAGGCCCATACCGGGTCAGGAGCGTTGCAGCTAATGGAGCATATCATTTAGAAACTCTCAAGGGCAAATAAATTCCAAGGACGCTTAATGTCGTAGACTTAAAGTGGTATTATAGTTAAATTCTTATGTAATTTAAACTTTTTGTAATAAAGGGGTACTCTTTTTCCTGTAGCAGGTTTTATCCCTCAGGAGGGTTTTACTGCTAGAGGTTTTAACGAGGCCCCCATTTGTTATTTGCTTCATGTTATCAATAAAAATAGTACTTCTGTTACGTATCATACAAATATTATCCGTTAAAGTTTTTTAAAACAACAATCATACCAAAGCAAAATAACGACGGGCATAACAAAGCCAAGATGAAAATGTCGCCAGATACCAAACCAACATACAACAAAAGGCCAAATGAAACAAGGTACCATTTTGGTTAAACCTTAGCTACAGTCTAAAAAGGGGTCCGTCACAGGCTAACCCTGGCCAAAGAATGATGAAGTACCTTAATGGTTAAACTTCAGCAAAAAAACTCAGAGAAAGTATAAGTAACTTTCCCTCCTAACATGGAGAAAAGAGGGTGCCATTACGGTTACACCCTAACGAGATCCACAAATGGTCCCATACTCAAATTAACAAGAGGCGCCCTCATGGCCAAGCCTCAGCAACTAGAATGAATAAGATAAAATATAGAGATGCAATATAAAAAGCAACGAACTTCAAAATGGAAATCAATTATAAGAAAACCAAGATAACTAGGGTTGTTCACAGACAGACAACAAGCTTACAAAAATGAAATGAAAAACAAAAAATCTAAAGGCTATCATTGGGGACTTTCGGCATCAACACCCTCAGGCCACGGAACGACTTCAAAGGAAGGAGGAGTGCTACAATCAAACGGTACCAACCGAGGATCAGCGAGATCGAGGGGTACGGGATTGCAGGGTCAAGAAAAACCCAGAACCTCCCGTCTTTCATGCTGTAGAACTTGCAGAGACCACGTGTGTTAAAATCGATCCCGGGATTCAAAAATTGAAGCGTCTACACACAATCCCGATAGCTATCATCCATTGTGGTATCCATGTCCTCGTACGCCTCCACCGACTTGTTCCGTGTCTCCTGAAACTCGGCCTGAGTTTCTTGTAGCTGGGCAGTCTTCCCATGAAGCTCGAAACGCAGAGCAATAAGAGCATAATTGTCAGAAACGGCCCTAGCCTTGAGATGAGAAATCTTATACTCTAGCTTTAATTTCTCAGCTTCCAAGCCGGAGCTCTTCTCTTTCTCTCCGACAAGCTCCTCTTCAGCCCGAGATAGTCTCTGATGCAAGGAAGCAATGTCCTTGGCATTCTGGGATTCCTGCTCCCTGGAACTTTTCAGCAAGGCTTCCTTCAGGGCCATGTCATCTTTTAAATCCCGCAGCTGGACCTTCAAAGAAGTAGCTTGACCCCAGTCCTCAGCCTGATCAAGAACATGCTGCAGCATGGCCATACTCATGGCGGTCCAACCCATAAGCGCCTTGGCTTTCTCCTACAAAAGGTAAAAAGATCAAAACAAGGCATCACATGCCAGTCAATACAGGAAACACAATTAACACGCGGGCATACCTTCACGGCATTAGCTCCTCCCTTTGTGAAAAAGTCCTCATGCTGGAACTTGATTAGAGGAGATTGAAATCCTTCCTAAGCTGAAGAAGGAGTAGAAAACGGAACCATTAAAACCGGGTTCATCCCGCTAGGGGCCTCTTGAGCCTCACCAGGATGGTCACCTACAAATTAAGAAAACATGACAACAAGGTAACGAAAGACCCAACGGATCTTCATATAGTTAAGAGTCAAGAAGGGAGTATACCTTGCTTCGTCAAACAGCGACGTTTTGGCGGCACAGTAGCCACCTCAGTCCCAGTAGTGGGGGGCACTGATTTCCCAGCTAGAGGGATCCAACTAGCAACAGCTGCAGTCCTGGCAGAAGGGACATATGGAGCAACTGCCCCTGTAGAGATAACGGGGACAGGAACAGAAGTAGGAACGAGAACATGTGTTGTAGCCAAGATACCAACCTTCCCTTTCCCCTCAGTATCATGCTTGGAGAGCAGTTGGCGTAGCTTGCCATGATCTTATCTACAAAAAACAGAACACAGTTGTTAGCTAAGGAGGAACTACCGACATCCAATCAAAATAACGAGATAACATAACAAGACGACTCCCTACATGAGCATGCCGCCTGATTACGACGGGACGCCCCTAACACATCCTTCCAATGGATAGGCATCTCGCCCTGTTGGACAAATGTACACAGCTTCTTGAAAGTGTCTTGGTCTTCATCCTCAAGAAAGTTGATTTCCAACTCGGCTAGAGACATAGACTTTCTATAATGCTCTTCTGTCCAGTAGAGAGGGAATAGAGGTTGCTTGTTTTCCCCCATCCAGAAGGGGGTACAATTAGTAGTCCGGGGGACGACTTTGACAAAAAAAATCCCTATGAGCCTTGAAGGAATCCTCATAGGGAGTAAACAGTTGAGGGATCCCGGAACGGTGGCGGAGGGATACCCAACTCTTCTTCAAACCTCGGTAGGGACCAAAAATATACAGGAAAAGAGCTGAGGAACACTTCCAATTGTTGGCCCAGTAGAAGACCTCGAAGGCCTGTAAGAACCCCAACCATTGGGATGGAGTTGAGTGGGAGCAAGATGAAGACTGTGTAAAATGTCAATTTGAAGATTAGAAAAGGGAAACCGAATCTTCAGCTGCTCCCATAAAGATGCAAACATCATGATATAGGACCCTTCACCTTCCTTCGCCAGGGTACAAACCCTTTCGTTCTTATCAAGGATCACCAATTTGTGGTTACTGGAGGGATCGACCGTGGTGTCAGTCTCGGGAAAATTAGGACCATAATGGAAACACTTCTTCCAATGCTTCTCCACTTTCTTAAGTCAAGAATTGTCCTTAATGGAACATTCCTCCTAGATGAAATCAGTAGGAGCCCACAAGAATGTCCATATGTTCTATAACTCTTTCCACTCAGGACGACATTCAATAGGGGTTTTGAGGTACTAGGTTCCCCCATCCCCCTTATAGGCACTTCAGAACCACTAATACCGCCCAGATCCGACATGCTGGCAGAAGAACCCGGGGCACTAGAGACATCCTAAACGAGAACCTCGTCTTGAACAAGGTCCATATCTACACGGCAAGGTAAAGAAGAGTCAGATCCCGGGGTGGAATGAGAACAAGATGAAGGAGAATAAGCGGGGTCAGATTCAGAATCTAAGGAATGAGACATGGAAGACGACATGGACTCCCTATCTTCCAATAGATCCCCGGGATGCAAAAACTCAATACTTTCCTTCGCAAGAGGAAGATTAAATGGGAACAACATAAGGGGGGCACGACCATCAGAGTCTTGTTCAATAGAAACGTGAGTTTCAGAACTGCAGCACTCATCAGGAAGATGGGTCGAAGCAAGATGAAGAGCAGAAGGTTCATGGTTTAACGCACTAAAAGACCCACTCACACTCTGGGTAACCGACTCGCCACTCTCCACCTTTCGTGAACACAGGGCGTAGAACCAAAGATGATCAGATTCACAATAATCAGGGTTGGCTATGGAAGGCGTGCCTGGAATGGGGTTAGAATCAGCGAGGGACGAAAATTTCGGAAGTCTCCTCGCAAAACTAGCAAGAAGTTCAAAGTCGTTTGAATCTGAGGATGAACCACTCGACAACACAATAATAGAATCGGCCATTTTGAAAGACAGAGACCAAAACACAACAACTAAACCCTAAGAAGGGGGTAGAATGCAACAGAACGACCCAGAAATCAAAAAAGAAAGACAAACAAGCATAAATCAATAGAAGGCAAAAGCAATACCTGATGATGAACCGGATAAAATGCTCTGGGAGGGGGTGTTGCTGGAAAACGAACACTTGCAAACCAGAATGCGAGGAGGGAGAAGAAGAAAGGTCGCAGAGCTTTCTGTCTTAGGTAAGATGAAGGGGCAAGAAGCACGAAAGGAGAAAATGAAAACTTGAAAGAAAAAGGGAGTAAAAAGTAACGGGTGAAAAGAAAAGAAGTGAAAACTGTCACATCATCTTAATGAAAGTGGGACCCAAGGCCACGCAAATCATCATACACATCGCCCGAGGAGGAGCGCATATGCAACACGACATTGAAGGAAACCCAACCGCTATCTCGGAAGACCGTGTCGGAATCATGCTCAGTTTTGAACAAACAAGAACAGGCCCGGCATGAAGACTAAACTCACCGACTTCTTCTATGAGAAGCTCGACGACTTGGGGGGCAACTGTTGTGGACCAGAATAGCGGTATCCCGGGTATACATATACATGTCAGTGCCAATGCCTCACGACAATCCCGGATTCATCCCGGAAGACATGGCGTTACTTATAGCCATGGCCCAAGAAATACATATTGGGCTTAGGCCTCAAATCCAGGCCCAATACGATCCACACTCAGGTCATACATTCCTCTATAAATACTAACATAAATGCACCATGCAAGGTATGTAATTATCTTATCAACATACACAACCCTGAGCGTCGAGTCCTTGTAGGTGCACACCACTGCCGCCGGAGCTCAAACCCTAGGATCACCTACATTATTCCCTGTCAGAAGGAGTATCATGTTCGTCCAACATCTCCGCCAGGTTAGATCATAACATACTTATTCCAGCGTTCCTCTGCATACTCAAATCAAAATTTAACGTTCAAAATTTGAGTAAACAACCACAAAAACAAAACCAAACAACGCTCAAGAAACAAGGGTTACTTTTTCAGCTCCCAAAGACGATTCCCCTGCATTACGTCGTTTTGGTGGACCACCTATACGCGCCGGATATTTCCCCTGCCATTTTACATTCATTTTTTTCACGCTTAGTTTAATGCATGCTTAGATTAAATTATTTAAAAAATATAAATGCTTGGTTTTATAAGTTTTATAAAAAAAATAAGTTTCTATAAATGCTTGTTCAGTGACTTAGTTAGTATTCAAGACTTACCTACTTATTATTATAGGCGACAATCAAACATGAATATTACGCACTATATAGGGGCTTGATGGATGAGTACATAACTTTTTTGAATAGCATTGTTTTTCTAAAGAGTAAAAAACAAAAATTGTGGAACAAGATGAACAAATATTTTGTTAATTTCTATAACAACTTTTTTTTATGGGTAATATGTTTTTTTTATAGGTAATATGCAAAAACCCGTGATCCGATCCAATCCAATCCGATTTTAATCGGTTTGGATCGGATCGGGTTTTCCTAGAAAAATGACCTGATCCAATCCAATCCAAATCGTATTATTTTCTTTGGATTGGATTCCAATATCGGTTGAAACTGAACCAACCCGTACACACTCCTATTATTTCCTTATAAAGAATTAACCCGTGGAATGTAATGTTACCTCTCTAGTGTATTTTGCCAGTTGCTCTTCGAGTTCATCACTAATGGAAATACCCTGCCAAAAATGTGTAGAAACTGACATATTATTTAAAGTCAAACAATGATCAATTATATTTAATCAACATTATTTCCTTAAAAAAGTGTTTTGGAGATAGATTTTTGTTACCTTTCTTTTATGTTCCTTCACTTTATGATTGGGCTTAAGAGTAGAAGAGGAGCCTTTTCTTTTAGGTTCCATGTCTAGCATTTTGCGCATTGCCTTAGAAGTTTGTGAGTTGTTGTCAGTCCTTAAAAAACAAAATCAAATTAGAACAAAACAGGTTTGATAATTGATAATATGATTTTATTCTCTAATATAAGCAAATGTGTACAGTAAGGAAATGTACAAGAGAAATGAAAGATAAGTTAAAAGTAATTCATTTATTAAATTACTACCTAGTTGCAGAAGATTCTGGAAGTTTTCCCTCGTCACGTTGGGTAGCTGAATCAGGGGCCACTTATTGCTCTCCCTCTGCGGATGCTGGTGCAGTTACGCCCCTAATAATAATAATACCAAGTTCAGTAAAATAAACACAGCAACCGACGTTGATATTAACGGTTGAGATTATTAATGCCCAAAGACCCAAACCATCAAACAGAAGTAAATATTTTTAACTTTCAACTAGTCCACTTGTGTGTTACTATCACCTCTATATGTATCAAAGGATGCTAGAATTACCAAGTAGTGATCCACTAATGGGTCATACCTGAAGCCTTCGAAAAATGGCTGGTCAACCAAATTACAATAAACGGGATGCAAAGATATTTGTTTGTGGGAACCAATGGTTGTATTCCAGATGCAGATATTTGCATAATAACCCAGATCCAAAAGTAAAAATCTTCGGCATGAACCCATAATTCTAACATCAAAATCAAGCCGGGATGGTAGAAAGTTGAGCTTCTTCACTAGTAGCCTTGGGAGGACTAGAATTAACAAATCATGTGGCAGAAACAGAGTTGTCATCTTCGTTCCTCTCTCCAAATTGGAGGCACTTCTTCAGTGTGCAGTATGAAATTAAGACAAGGATGATATAATAACTACATATATGGAAAAGATTGTTCACTCTTTGATAATCTTCACTTTAACCCTAGCATCATCTTCTTAACCATTCTGAAACCCTTCCCCTTGCTCTCAGTGTTGTCTAAGGAGTGAGCTAGGACTCAGTATAGTATGTGTGTGTGTCTATATATATATATATATATCAGAAAACAAATGAAAAAGACAGTCATTAAAGTTTTAAATGGAAAAAAATTATGAAAATAAAAGTATTTTTTTTATTATAGAAAAAAAATCAAATCATTTTTTTTATTATATATAGAAAAAATCAAAGAATTTTTATTAAAGAAAAAAATCAAAGTGCTTTTTTATTATAGAAAAAAATCAAAGTACTTTTTTATTATAGAAAAAAATAAAGTAATTTTTTAAAAAGGAAAATAATCAAAAAAATCTTTTATAGAAAAAAATGAAAGTGTTTTTTTTATTATAGAAAAAAATCAAAATGTTTTTTTTATTATAGAAAAAATTGAAGTTTTTAGTACATATTGCACATGACCCAAAAAAATTTCATAATATTATTTGGAATTGTTGTTACCTATTTTTTTTTTGGTTTCATTAAGGCTATCGTAGCGACTATCCAAAGACTACTTTTTTTCTTTTGGATACAGCTGAAAAAAAAAAAAATCAATAAAGACTAATTCTTTTGATGTGTAGAGATTACTAAAATACCTAGTTTTCTATCAATTATATCGATCTTTATATTGTTTTGTTTTTTTTCAAGTTTTGTGAACTCTTCGAAATTTTTTTTACCTTAATACATTATATAAGGAAGAAGAGCTATTATATATAAAAAAAATTGTTTACATTTATATAAAAAATAATTATATTTTAATTTTTGGTAAAAAATGTTTTCTCCCCTAAATTATTTGTCAAATTAACAATTTTGATCTTATATATTAAATCAAACATTATACTCACTAATTAAAAATTATTGTATTTATAATATTATTATAAAAACTTAAACGCACTTTTTATATCTTTATTTTAAAATTTTATTAATTTTGCGATTTTAGTAAAATTTTCAACCGTGCAAATTTAGTCTAAATTTTTTTTATGATGCAACAACTTGCTAGCTACTACACTATATTAGAAGTATTCAAAAGTTACTGTTTATTATTGACACAAAATTAGATAAGTCTATGCCCTTGATATTTTAAAATTTTTTTATAGTTTTGTTGGTAACTTTGTGGTGTTTTTAGTCTTTTTTTTTGTATTCTCAATATTGTTTGGACACTAAAAAATATTTATAATGTCATTTTCAATTGCCTTTTGAGTGATCTTTAAGTATTCAAAGACGGTGTGAGACTAGCCTATCAAACAGCCGGACCGGAGAACCAGTCACGTGGCCAGTTCGAGTTCCTAGATTGATTGAGCAAGCAACAGAATTTGTATAATGCATGGAGACTCTGCCGGTGTTTGGTTAAAGTGGTGACTCAACAATGTTTAGGAGAAAAAACCGAAAAACAAGAAAAGAAAGATGTGACGCAACTAGCAACTAACACAAACAGAGTTACTCTTTAGAAAATCCTGCATTGTATTGTGTTTCCATGGATCGAAGCAAAGTCTCATTGGTGTTTTTAGCTTCTAACAACAGGAGGGAACAAGATCATCTAGCATAAGATGAAATGAAGGATTAAAATTTGTAAATAATTAAAAAAGTTACTTTTTAATGGCTTTAACCCACTTACCAAGACATGTATGGTACATACAGGCATGCATGCATACATACATACACACACTAGAAAACATGAAAAAATAAAGTATGGTTACAGAACCACACAAGATAGTTGTATCCAACTCATAGAGTCGTTATTTCCTTAACAAATCAGTTTACAGTTTATTTTAATAACAAATATTTTTTTTGGAAACGAACTAAATGAACTAGTAAGCAATACTAGAATAATATAGTTAACGGGTTAAAAAAAACTATAAAGTTACACTTTACTCAAATATTGTAAACTCTTTAACGGAAATCTACTATAAAAGACTAATAATTTTCAATTAAATTATCACTATGCCAAATTTGGCCTAATTCAGCGTAACAAACGCCAAAAGGTTGAAATTAATTAAAAATAATAATAATAATAATACGTATGCCAGCGGTTATTAAAGGAAGCATTGGCATAGAAATTTTTATTTTTATTTTTTGAAAAAGTAAACTACCAATGCAAGCGGTTAGTAAAGGAAGTGCTGACATAGGGTAAACTTTTTTTTGTAAAAAAAAAAAAAAGAAAAATAGCAACGGCATCGGTTATTAAAGGAAGCGCTTGCGTAGAGTTTTTAATAAGCCTACAGCAGCGCTTAGTTAAGGAAGCGCTTTCATAGGCTTAAATCCCAAATTGCAAAATTCATCTATGTAAGACCAAAATCCCTAAGTTATATTTTTACCAAACCCTTACTGTTCATTCACCTGCGTCATCACCCAACTCTACATCCTCGCCGTCGTGGAACCTCTGCCAGCTTGCCACCTCCGTCTTCCTTTCTCCTTCTTCTTCTTCTTCGTCTTCTTCTCCTTTCACTCTCGCTTCTCATAGGTTTGAACCCTAATGTCATTGTTCTCACCACCTCCGTCGAAGCATGCTGATTGTTGCACATCGCATGATTTTCCTTTCACTCTTACAGCTTTCTAAATCCATGCATATATTACTATCATTTATTATTGATTGATTTATTGAATTGAATGAACCGAAAAGAGTCACAAAGAAGCCTTCCTCTGCTGCAATTCCTCTGCTGCTAAGAAGCCTTCATCTGCGTGCGCACAGGTATCCTTTTCACTCTTTGATCTTTCTTTTTGTTCTATAGATTCCTCTCTCATTAACACCCTAGTTACGGAAATTCCTTTCTTTTTGTTTCATTATGAAATGTGATTCAACTGAGTGTTCTGTTTTGAGAAGGGTTGTGGATTTTGAAATTGTTATTGAAAGTATGGGACTCTCTCTGATATAGAAGAAAACAAGAATTTTTCTTTTTTGGAATTGATTCTGTTGGAAAAATAGGGACATAAGTGGGATCAAGGCGATCCCTTTGGATGCCTCCTCTAGTTGCAGCAGTACTAGTCGAATAATTAAATAATTTAGAAAACTTCTCTGCTTCCTTCTGATGAATTGTTCAGAGTCACAACCCTCTCTTAGCTTCTATTTTATAGGCTTGTTTTCTTTGTATTTTCATTTTATGTTTTCATTCTCTGTTTTTATAAGTAACTACAATACAAACTTCAATTAACTGTGCACTTAAAATGTTCCTTCCTTGACTGAGTCCTTTCAAATGAATGAATACTACTATGTACCACTATAGATAGATTTTTTTCTTTTAATTTCAGGTCAGAAATGTTGTAGTACTAGCTAGTAATAGTTTAATTTAAAAAATGTCATAAATAATGACTGATAAGTTGTAGTAATTATCAAAAAGATAAAAAGACTAAAAATGCAAATTTTAGCATAATGCATGTAAATGTTGCACCTTTATTTATGAGAGGCTATTTGGCTTCTTTATATTTTAATATGTTTAATTAATCAAAGTGCTTAACTATTTAATTTAATTAGGATATCACTTAATGAATTTATGAGTTACCTTTATTTATAATTCATATAGCGACGGAGATGAAATACTAATTTTAACTTAACCTTTAATTTTCAGTACTTTTCGGAGTACATTGCAGGTTGCTTTTCAAGAGTTCATATTGAAAAAGTGGTTGAGGAGTGGGCAAACTACATAATCAATAGTTGCACGTGACTACAGTACTATATTATGAGTTTACTAGCTAGATTAACTTTACAACTTCCGTTATTTCGATGTTATGTGACTTAGTTTTTTGTACTACTAATTAGAACTTTATTAATGTTGATTTAGGATTTTTAGTAATTATGAGAATTGATTTGAGTACTTTTGAATCACACCATTTAATATGGTTGTTCTAAAATACAGATTTAATTTTTGTATATGAATTAGCAGGGGAAACAAGAAATTTTAAAAAAAAAAGAGAAAAAGAGAAAGCTTTGCTAGCGGTTCCTTCTATAACTGTTGGCATAGGCTAAATTGAAAAAGATATATTTGCCAGCGCTTGTTGCTTTCAGCATTGCAAAAGGTTATGGCCAACGCCAGCAGTTCCTTGTTTAACTACTACCGTAGGATACGCATCCAAAAAAATATATTAGCAACGCCAGCAGTTCCGTGTTGAGCACTGCCTTAGGCTTTGAATGTACACCAGCGCATCAAATGGCAGTGTTTAGTAAGCGTTGTCGTTGCTATTTTTAAGCGCTGGCATAGCTATTTTCTGGCATAGTGTATGTGGCTCAATTTAGTATAATAATTTTATAAATTTAATGATGGAATTTTATAAAATAATTAATAGTATTAAATTCACTATAATAATTAACTTAGAAAATTATGTGTCAATATTTTCTTATTAAATATTCATTAAAATTGATTGATTTTAATGTGGTAACTTTTTTATAACAAATACTTTATATTGAATATAAAACCTTTTCAACTCGACTCACTGGTTGGACCTGTGACCCAACAATGACCGAGTCAATCACTGGACTGAGTTTAATAGCATTGTTTAAAGTTTACTATTTATCGTCCACTCTAAGTTGGATTACTTTTATGTCCTTGATGTTTAAAAAATTTGTATACTTTTGTTGTTATCTTTGTTGTTTTTTTCTTCTCAAATTTTTTTTGGATATCCCAATATTGTACGGACGTTAGAAGTGATTCGTAATGTCACTATCAATTATCTTTTGTGTGAATTCTTAGAGAAATAATTTATGTAAATATTATTCAAGAACTTCAAAAAACAAATATTTCTAATACAATTGTTGTGATTTATTCTTTTGTTTCTTGGACATATAGATGTGATAAGAATAGAGACAGAAAGAAAGTAATTTTAAAAAATATATCATAAAGAGAATGTGATAGAAATAAACATATATTAAAAAAAAATGAGTGTTAGAATGACTTGAGTGAATAACAATGCTAATCTTATTATAATTCTACAAGTTATGACAGACGTAAAATGGTAATCTTATATATATATATATATATATATATATATGATACCACGCATAACTTTTTTAAATAAAAATAAATTTCACCGATCCAATCGATCAATTGATAGTTTATATGATATACATCAATTAAGCAAAAATTCATACAAATTGAAAATTTGTAGTTACATAATCTAAAGAAAGAAATTTACTTTTATTTTAAATAATGTATTAGACGTTTAAGCAAAACATTCTGATAACATATCAAATACTTTTCAAATTGTATGAATTTTTGCATAGTTAATCTATATCATATAAACTTTCAATTGATCGGTTGGATCGGCAAAATTCATTTTTTTATAAAAAGTTATTCAAGAATTCCAAAAAAGAAATATGTCTAATACAATTAATGTGATTTATTCTTTTGTTTCTTTGACATATATGTGTTTTATGCCATACATACCAAGAAGAAAAAATGAAGAGTGATGAGCTAATAAAACAAAGGGTAAATTGCAATAACCCCATTGAGGTTTGGGGAAATTGCACTCCACCCCAAACTTCATCAAAATTAGCATTCCACCCCATTTTGGTCAGTTAACTAGCATTTTTGACCGGTCAATCTATCACATAAGTATTAAAAATAATTTTTAATGTTAATGGAGGGTCCAGAACTTGCATATGTGACAAACTTGTATGACAGAAACGTTAGTAGTATAGACATCTTTGTAGATGTGACAGATGGGAACGACAAAAACGTTAGCTAGGTCAGCAATCAACACTCAACGGTTAAAAAATGGGGTGGAGTACTAATTTTGGTTAAATTTGGGGTGAAGTGCAATTTTCTCAAACCTCAGGGGGAGTTATTGCAATTTAACCTAAAACAAAAAGTGTACATTTTGTTTTTGGGAGCATATGAATAGAGACATAAAGAAAGCAAAAATAAAAAATAAAAATAAAGCCAATGCGATAGAAATAAACATATATAAAGAAAAATGTGTGTTAGAATGGCTTGCGTGAATAACAATGATAAGTGTAACACCTAGATTTTTTTTGGGTAGTTTTTTTTATATATATATATACAAAACACAGCGGAATTTAACAAAATATATACATATATCAAAATACAAATATACATCAGTGTTTTATTTACAGTCCAGAGAATATATACAAGTCCAGCTAAGGTAGCCATACAACGACACAAAATGACTACCTAAGTAACAGAAAAGGGCTCCAAACTTCTCACGCGCTGACACCCTCTGAGTCCAAGCCACCTGCAATACGGTAACCATCAGTTATATGCTCGACATATAACTGAGTAACCCGTCGGCAGTAAAAATAGTTTTATACAGAGTCAGTCTAACTGGAAAATCGTCCCAAATCCAATCCCTAACAAACACACCAAAGATGCATGAATTATCAATATAACATGTATGCATGCCATGATGATTTTCCATTTTCTTTATTTCCTCTTTTAACGGGAAACCCCGTGCACCGGGAATCCACCATAGGTGCATGGCAGTAACACATAGTTGAGCTCATCATCATGGTCTTGGCGAGCGTCCCCCAGGATCCTCCTGCCGGGCTACCTACCCTCTCTCGGGCTAGCCCAGGGAACCACCTACCTCATGAAGATAGCCCCCTTTGTACAAGACTAACTATAGCCTAGCACTTCAAGTTATCTGCCCCTTTCGGGATAACCCTACATTCTCATCTTTCCATTTCCTGCTCTGTCCTCTTACCCGGTCTACTTCTGGTGGAACTTAACCCTCTTACTCAATCTCTATTGATGGGGAAGAGCATCTTTCAACATTTCCATTTTTAGTTCTAATGAATCACACATTCATATCAAACATATAGCATACCAACAAGGATTTCCAATATACTCTTATCTGATTACAAACACTCCATACTCGGATACTACGTGATAGAAGTGTTATCTTCATATATCTATTTGAACATGGCATTCCATATTCAAATACATATTTGAATATACAAATACTGGGACTTAATCATTTTCAAATCCATTTTGAAACCATCTCAATATCAAATTCCCAGTTAGCATCACATTTAATTCTGGAATACCTTATTTATGCAACTTCATGCGTTTATCATTTTTCACAATATCACATGCATTCCTAATCAACATAAAGCATGTCAAATTCATACGAATATCAATCATAGCATAGCATGCATAGTTCAAAAATACACCAAATCCTAAACCAAAGCAATGTCTAACACATTAGTTTGATTTCCTAACCGCATGTTCCTAGCATCCCCTAGTCACATGTCCCTAAATTCAAAGTATTATGGATTTGGGGTTTTCAGGGTTACCTGGAACTTTCCCCGAATCCTTTTCTTCTTCACTTCCAAATCTAAATCTCCTACTCCGGTTCCTTTGCTGTAGCTGCCTCCGAATCTGAATCAAACCGTTTGGAACCTTATTCTTAGATGAAGATCTTAAGGTGAAGGAGTTGTGGCGTAGTTGGTTCGTGATAGAGTTTAATCATGGTATGTTAAAGAAGAGTATAAAGTGAGGAAGTGAGAAAATTGTCAAATGAGGAGGCCAAGTCCCCTATTTATAGATTTGGGATCCATATTCAAATGTACATTCGAATGTATATTCGAATATAAGCTTCTGTCAACTTTTATATTCGAATGTATATTCGAATGTACAACGAATATATATTCGAATGTACAACGAATGTATATTCGAATATATCAGTCTTTTTGTCCTTCTTTTGGCCTATTTACTTGAAATTAGTCTCCCTTTTCTCTCTTCTTTGTAATCGCTTAAGTCCTAAGTTTTCTTAGGGATTTCCGGGATGTTACAGTAAGCTTATATAATTATACAAGATACGACAGATGTAGCATGGATAATCATAGTAGTGTATATATATGGTTTTGCTAATAACCTTTTCTAGGAAATAACACCTACTTCCCCCGAGGTTTTTTGGGGTGTTACAACGAAGATATGCAGGTTAATATTAACATTAACATTGCATCAAGTTAATTTCAATAACATCTGCTTCATATCATGCTACCATGTTGCCAAAAGACAAAAACCAGTGAAGGATAACCAAACAAATTGCAAACACTAGAACAATTATAACCTTGATAAAAAGTTTATAATAAAAAGAGGGAAGAATAAAATAAAAGAAAAGGAAAAAATAATGACACATAATATTAGGTTAATAATTTTAGACAATTCAACGGTCTCCATCTTACTTCATATGCGTCATCATCCTAAAAAGTTCATAATACAAACAAGCATAAAGAAAATTATAAAGGTGAGAAAAACATTTTACGATGGGATTGCACTTGTTTCTCGTTGTGGTTGTTCATCTTGCTAATTGGGAAGTGAACGCAGAGACTCTGTATACATCACTCGTTCATTTTATTTAATAGAACAATAGGAGAAATTCACTTGAACTTCCCCTTTGACATTAAACTTAACCAAGGCCCCATAATCATCATCTCCAACAATATCACCTCTTTTGGTACAATATATTGGCATTAAGTATCCACCAAAAGTGATCTCAAACGGAACCACAATATGAAGCTTAGCCCAAGATGATTCCACCTTGTATTCTTTCATCACCTAAATATCTCCAACAAAATCTGAAAGACCAGTGGCACATAGACAGAAAAATCCTCCAAATACTTTCAGTTCACAACGATCAAGGTCACACTCAATATGAAAATCATGTGGCAAAGCAATCTTAGTAAAACTCCTTTCCATTAAATCAAACACAACAATAAGATTTGCAAATACATGGTCATTTTGAGTAGCAATCCAATGAATAGCCCCATTAAAGAACAACACTACACTCTCATCACAATATTCACATAAGGTAATGTAGGGCAAACAAGGACCGTCCCATTTTTTCCACGCGTTAGCTTTCAACGAGAACAACTCCACGTGTGTATTACTATCACCTCCATATGTATCAAAGGACGCTAAAATTATCAAGTAGTCATCGGTTAATGGGTCATACCCAAAACCTTTGATAAATGGATGGTCAACCAAATTGCAATAAATGGGATGCGGAGGTATTTGTTTGTGGAAACCAATGGTTGGATTCCATATGCAGATATTTGCATAATAACCCAAATCTAAAAGTAAAAATCCTCTGCGTGAACCCATAATTCTGACATCAAAATTAGGTAAGGTAGGTAGAAAGTTGAGCCTCTTCACAAAATCTTGAGGTAATGGTGCATTCAAGTTTATGGATAGAAGTTCAGAAGCATCTTTCATTAAAAGCACAAGTCTATCCGTAGGTTCAGTCAATTTGAAATGTAGTTTTCCAAATTGAGGATAGAGATGAGAGAAAGCCATGATTTTCACACACACCTTAAACGTATGAGGGATTTCACCGGCAGCCTTAGCAGGACTTGAATTAACAAATCATGTGGCAGAGACCGAGTCATCATCTTGGATCCTCTTTCCAAATTGGAGGCACTTCTTCAATGTGGAGTATGAAAATCAGACAAGGATGATATAATAACTACATATATTGAAAAGATTGTTCCTTCTTTGATAATCCTCACTTACCCCTAGCTTCATCTTCTTACCCGTCCCGAAACCCTTTCCCTTGCTCTCAGTTTTGTCCTAAGGAGTGAGCTAGGACTGAGTATAACATGTGTGTATGTCTTTGCTAACGTACACCCACCTGTTTTATAGAAAGAGTGCATAAGCTACACCTTTTGGGTGTATTTTAAAAAATCGAGTTATAACTTGCTAATGCACTCCTTCTATAGAACAAGTGGGTATGGTGTACGTTAACCTACACTAACTTGTTTTATAGAAGGAGTGCGTTAGTAAGCTAGTGTGTGTATTTTAAAATTTTAAGTTATAACTTGCTAACACACTCCTAAAAAACAAGTGGGTATACGTTAGCAAACCCCATATATATATATATATATATATATATGTGCGTGTGTGTGTGTATATCTCATGACATTATTTGTGCAATTTTTCAAAGCTTTTTGAATTATAGATCTAAATTATCTACAACGACATTATTAAATTCTGTTGGACCATAAAAGTCATATGAGATACTTTGATTAGCTTTTGAATTTCTATAACAAAAATTTTAAGCACATTTACAAACAAATATACGAAATAGAAGTAAATTATTGACCTTGAAGTGCATTAAGTTATTTGTGCAATTCTTGATGCTTTTTCATTGATGGACCAGATTAATCTACAGTGGCTATACTAAATTCTCTAACACCATAAAATCTCTAATGAGATACTTTTAATTAGCTTTCAAACTTCTATAAGTAGATTTTGAGTATGCACACATACAAAAATATGAAATAAAAATAAATTATTTACCTTGAAGCTCATGAAGTTATTAGTGCAATTCTTCAATCTTTTCCAATGATGGATCAAATTCATTTACAAAATCTACGATGGCGGTACTAAATTCTCTTGGACCAAAAATCCCATATGAGATATACTTTCAATCATCTTTTGAATAAAATGAATTTTAAGCTCGGATTTTTGCATTTTCTTGGAATTATTCCTAGATCAGCAGCTCTTGACTCAAGATTCAATCATTTTGATTAGACTAGCCAGAAAATTATGAGAGGGAGAGTTGAAGAAGTGAAAAACATGTTAGGAAGTGAAAATTTTGAAGTTTCAAGTTTTGCTGCACTCTATCCCATTTAATGAACTAGACGTTTTGCAATGGATAAAATGCTTTGACATGCGATCAGACTTGATATTTTGGAGCAATTTATCTACCCCATTTTTTTAAAAAAAACAAAACTAGAAGTAAATCTTAAAACTCAGAAAGCATTTTGAAATATCAAAGACTTAAAATCTAAGATTTCATGACAAAGACTAGCAATGGATATAAAATCCATAATAAATAAGAAATAACACACAAAGTCACAATTCAAGAGGAATCCAAGTGCATATGCAATATATGGTTACTTATCAATTAAATAATAGTAAGAGATGCCTGAATGGAGAACACACTATAGATAAAAAATAACTTTATATAACAACAAATTGATATTGTATTTGAATCTTTCATTGGAAAAAGGTTCTTGCTAGAGAAAAATCATAGGAAAATATTCCATTGTTGATCTCAAAAGGTGTCTAGTAAAATAATGGCTTCAGTTATGTTAAATAATTTAACTGGGGATAAAATAGAAATTAGTAGTTGCTATATAATAAATTTTGAGAGTCAAAAAATCTACTTATCTCTTTACAAACATTTGTGAAATGAAACATACAATCCTCAACACCATTATATTGGTCTTTTTGATAATTTGAACTTCAAATAGTGATTGCGTCATTTGATCTATAAAACCGAAAATTCAAACCTAATATGTATTCCTTTATTCCTCAATCCAATTTCTCCAATGGAAAGAAAAAACTGAAGCTAACCACAAAATATAATTGATTGAACCAAGAGATTGAATCAGAAGTCACCATAAAATATTTATAGACAAACAAAGCTTTTCTAACACTAAACAGAAAAAATATTAGATGCATTTTGAAATTCAATAGACAAGTATCAAGTCATAGGAAAATTTCACAACTCCGAAACAAACAAATCTCATTCATACAAATTACTACAACTTCAAATGACCACGGGTAATGTTCTAGATAAATATTGATTGGTATGGATAAACATTCACTAGGAAGTACAAAATGTGCAAATTCTTATAAGAGAATACTTCACACCCAAATTGTTCTTTGTTTGTTGTCGTGAATCATCTTGTTCAGCTTGCTATCTATCAAATGGGGAGTGATTACAAAACAAGCATAAAGAAAATAATAAAGGTAAGAAGAATATTTAACAAACTAATTGTACTTTGTTTGATGTTTTGAGTCATCATGTTGAGCTACCTAATGGAGTGAAAGCAGCGACTCTGTATACATCACCATATTGAATACCTCTGAACCAACGTTACTATCAATGTGAAGCTCTTGCACTATCCCGTTGACATTAAACTTCGCCAATCTCACAATACTACCATTGTAATGATCGTCTCCGATGATATCATCGCCTCTGGTACAACATATTGGTGACAAATAACAAGTAAGTGGGTTATCAGGAGACACCCCAATAGGACGCCGGGTCTAAGATGATTGTACTTTGTATTTTTCCATCACCCATATATCACCAGCAAAATTGTAACAACCAACACAAGGTAAGTAACATGTAGCAAATAGACAGAGAAATCCCCCCAATACCCGTAATTGACAATAATCAAAGTTAAAGTCAAAATCAGGCATACCTATCCCAACAAAATTTCTTTCCATCAAATCAAACACAACAATAACTTCCACTAATCTCTCACAATGAGTAGTAATCCAGTGAATAGCCCCATTGAAGAGCAATCCCCCTGTTTGATCAAGACATACATTGGAAGTCTCGTAAGGTAAACTGGGACACTCCAATTGTTTCCATGTGTTAGCATTGAAAGAGAATCTGCAAATGTTACACTATCATTTCTGCTTTCATTATAGGACACTACAATTATCAAGTAGTCATAGGTCGTACCCAAAACCATTGAAAAGTGGGGAAAACTTGTCTTCCAACATAAAATTACGGGGAGACGATGGTATTTTTCTGAAAAGGCCAGCGATTGGATTCCACAAGAAGAGGTTTTCACAATTATTTAAAAGTATAAATCCTTTGCTGGAACCTACAATACTAACATAATAACTAGATGGTTGAAGCAAATGGATGAGCTTGGTTAAAGGAGGAGTAGGATTAGCGTGAAGTGAGGGTGCATTAATGTCTATGGATCGAGTGAGGACTTGACGAGAATCTGACACTATAATCATGAGTTTCTGTATGTGCTTGGCAATCAATTCAAAATGCAACTTTGCAAATTCGGGATCTGAGATAAGAGAAAACCATGATTTTGACACACACCTGAAACGCACTAGAGATTTCGCCGGCAACCTTAGGAGAACTTGAATCAACAAATCATGTGGCAAAAACTCAATTGTCTTCTCCATTCCACTCTCTATATTGGAGAATTTCGTAACCCTAGCTCGTTGCTTCATCAATGTTTTTCTTCCCCTTTAATGCTTAACCCTTGTTTCTTCTTCCTTTGACAATATTTTCTTCCTACCATGTACGGTAAAACTTGAATGTGAAAATATCAAAATATGTTTGAGTTATATATATATATATATATAGTAGACGGACTGCTAAATATATGCAACAATATAATATGCAAATATGTGAAATGTAGAAATTAAAACTGGAAGTGGACCAGTATTATGAAATTAAAACTGGAATTGGACCAGTATTATAAAGCTTTAATTAAAAAGAAAAAGAAAAGAAAAAAAAAGCCGATTGCGAGTAGTCTCAACGATGTCGGCTGGAGGGAGAAGGGAAAAGAAAATTACAGAAAGAGAATTCTTATTAAAACAGAAGAAAAGCTTACAGAATATCTCTCAGAGCTTCTCTCACTAAAAACTCTCTCTAAGTTACTCGATCATAAAGGGTACCTCACAACATGGTCGAGGCCTCCTTAAATAGAAATTAAAAACACTATTTGCACAGTTCCGGTTTCATGACAGGATCCTATGCTACAGTGCCGGTTTCTGACTTGAAGCTATAGTTCCGGTTTCGTGACTGGAAAATTAGCTACAGTTCTGGTTGAATGCTACAGTTCAGGTTGACAGGAAATGATGACTCTTGTTCAATCGTCTCCTAAGTTGATTCCAAAACAGTCATCTTCATTTTGATAGTAGTCATTTGAAGATGCTGCTGAAGCAGAAGAGCTTGGAAGAGATGACCTATCCTTCTCTTGGAGCAAATTGAGAATGTTTTGCAAATTTTTTGCAAAACTTTCTTTTGTTTGGGAAGCCGCAAGTGCTGCTGTAATTTTTGCCTTTTGATTGAGAAACAAAGACGTTTCCGGATCAGCTGGCTTCAAGAAACTAGAGTTTGCAGAGAACCAACTTTTGACCTCATCTGGATTTGCCCTAGATGCATCAAATTCGGTCCACCATTTGACAAAAGAATCTCTTCTTAATAAAGGGAGCCTTTCAGGATGATCTCTGTTCCCATATCTGTATTGCCAGGAAAATATCCAGGCCAAAGAGAATACTGAGAAAAACTTTAAATCCGCTGGAATACATGATTCCTTTGAATTGTACATTTTTGAAAAAAGTTTGAAACCTTCCTCTGCTGAAGGAGGTAAAATTTGGGGAATGGGACCGAAGAAATCCCACCATTGAATAAACCAGTTTGGAAAAGTGTAATTAAGACCTCTCTTAAAATATATAAGCCAAGAATGTCGATTCATCTTGTTTTGAAACCAGAAAACTCGGCTCCAAGCATCAATGTAATCCCAGTAGTTATAGCCAATGGGATCAAAATTTTGCGAAAACTTTTTTAAATTGTTGGGATTTTTCCCAAATTGATTTGGAGTAATCACCTTTAAAATCTGGATTGTTGAATGGGTGATTACTGAAGAATCATTTTTATCTTTATAATGTTTGATTGTGACAGAATCTGAATCAATTAATATGAATTCATAAAACTGTCGAGTTTTGTTTAAAGCAGTTGGTTTAAAATGAAATCCTTCTGGAAAAATTTTTATTGGAATTTTGTGGGGGGATTTATCCCAAAACTCACGTTCCATTTGGATTACCGAAGAAAACTTGTTTTTTGGAATATAAGGGTTGGCTGGCTTTTTAGAAGATTGAGTTTGGGTTTGGATCTGTTTTTGGCTAGGGCCAGAAATTATTGTTTTTGACTTAGCCATTTCTTTAATGAGAGTAGCTAGGTCAACGGTTTCATTTTCTTCTTCTGAGGCAATTTCTGCCCAAGTTTTGGTTGGAAGGTGGGTTAAGCCACAATCTTGGAGGGCTAGAAGGGTTTGGATTGGGAAGGCATAATCTGCCTTGGTTTGTTTTGCAGTTTGTTGCTGAGTTGATGACTCAGCCACTAAAGATTGAACCTGGGTAGATGACCCGGTTTGTTTGTGGGTAGATGACCCAGTTTGAGTCGGTGACTCAGATTGGTTTTGGGTAGGTGACCCAGTTGGGGTTGATGACCCTGACTTTTTGGTAGGCCCAGGTAGGGCTATTCTAACTCCTCGACCCCTTGAAGAGGCCATTGCTGCTTTTCTAGGCATAAGCCTATTTTCCCTGTAAATATTCACGAGTAAGATAATCAGGGAGAGAGTTTGAAGTGCCTTTGAGATATTCTATTTCAAAATAAAAAACACTTAAAATAGCTTGCCATCTAGCAAAAATTTGTTTAGAAGCCAGATTTTTTACATCCTTTTGAAGAATATCTTTTGCTGATTTGCAATCAACTCTGATTAAAAATTTCTGATTAAGTAAATCAGATTGAAATTTTGAAACACAAAGTACAATTGCTAAAACTTCTTTTTTGAAAGTTGAGTAATTTTGCTGTGCAGAATTCCAATGTTTTGAAGTGTATGCAATGATATGCTCTTTGCCATGCAATTTTTGTTTGAGGATGCCACCATAACCAATATCTGACGCATCAGTCTCAACTATTTTATAGGCTTGGGGTACTGGGAGATACAAACATGGGAGGTCTTTGACCTGGCATTTGATTTGCTTAACCACACTAGTGTGTTGATCTGTCCAGGGAGGGGGATTTTTCTTAAGACGATCATGCAAAGGTTTAATGATGTTATTGAGATGAGGGACAAAGTCTCCTACATAATTAAGGCATCCTAAGAATCTTTGGAGTTGGGTTTTGTCAATAATTTGATCTGGAAATTTATCAGCAAATTCTATCGATCTGCTAATAGGGACAATTGTTCCTTGGTGGATCATGTGACCAAGGAATCTGATTTTAGTTTGGAAAAGACAAAGTTTTGAACTTGAGACTGCCAATCCATTTTGACGGACAACATTGATGAATATATTGATATGTTTAAAATGTTGGTCTATAGACTGAGAAAACATTAAAACATCATCAATATAAACAATTGAAAATTTGGAATAAGGATTGAAAATATCATTCATGATCTTCTGAAATTCAGAGGGGGCGTTCTTTAAGCCAAAAGGCATCACATTCCATTCATACTGGCCAAAAGGGACAGTAAATGCTGTTTTATACCTGTCAGTTTCTTTAATCTGAATCTGCCAATATCCAGACTTCATGTCAAATTTTGAAAAGATTCTGGCAGCATGTAGCCTATTTAGAAGATTTTTCTTATTAGGAATAGGATACCTAATCCATTGTAGAGCTTGGTTTAGAGGCTTATAATTTATCACTAATTTGGGAGTTCCTCTTTCAACCTCAGCTTGTTTGTTGACATAAAAGGCTGAACAAGACCAAGGACTTTTGCTTTTCCTGATAAGCCCTTTATCTAAGAGATCTTTAATTTCTTTCTGACAATATTGGAGGAGTTCCTCATTCATCTGGATTGGTCTTGCCTTGGTAGGGATTTGACTTTCTTTGAAGTCCTTCTCATAAGGCAATTCAACAATATGCTTTTTTCTGTTCCAAAAAGCATTTGGGAGATCAGAACAAATTGTAGATTGAATATGTTGTTGCAAAGTTTCTATTCTTTGCTGGATATGAGATTGCTCTAGTTGAGCTTGAATTGTTTTGAACGAGATTTCCTCTTTGAGGAAATTGATCTGATTTGATTTATGATCAATGATATTGAGAGTCTTTACTATAGGTTTCTTGACAAATCTAAAAGCTATTTGCCTTCCTAGATGTTTGGTACTGATTCCTTCATCAGAGATTTCTAAGGGAAATAATGCTCTAATAAAGGGGGTTCCCAAAATTACTTCATTTTTGAGGTCCTTGACTAACAAAAAGGAAGTTTTTACCTGATAATTACCATTTTTAATAAGGGCATTGGAGAGCTTATATTTGATTTTAAGCCTAGATCCACTAGCAGTGCTTAGTTTCTCTGTGGTTTTCTCAAAATATTTAGTTGGAATTAATCCTTCGAGAATACAATTCGAATTAGCACCAGTATCGAAGAGTGCCATAGTATCCAATACAAAATCCTCTATTTTGATTTTGACTTGAATATAAAACTTCTGGATGGTTAATCGGTTAATTAGCCTAAGGAAATCTTGTTCTTCTCCATCTTTAGTACAGATAGGATCAGGTGTCCTGATTTCTGGTTCCTCCGAGTCATTCTCTAAATCCTCTAATTGATTTAAAATAGTTTGGTGAATTTGTTGTTGCTCCTTGATTTCTTTTATTTCTTGTTTGAGATTATTAATCTCAATTTGGAGATCTTGGATGGTAACAGGTTTAACCGAACTTCTTTCCAATCTTTTAATGATTGGTTTAAGGTCATACTTATTGGTAATCACTAAAGTTTTGGCTTTTTTCTTTTCTAAGGATTCCTTTAACCTATTTAGGTACACCTGCTTTTCCTGAGGATCAGGGATTGAATTAATGGCTTCAAACAAAAGGTCTTGCTCTTTTGTAAGAACATTAATTTCTGGAAATTCTTCATTATCTGAGGAAGAAATCTCATCATCCTGTTGGATATTGTTTAAATCTTCCGACCCTTCCTTTTCTGATTCTTCATCGGAGGTATCCACAAGGAGGCTACTAATTTGATCTTCTATAGTTTGTTCAAGATTAAGATTGCTAATCCTTTTTCGGAGTCTACAATATTTGCTTACATGTCCGGGTTTTTTACAACTATAGCATATGATTGGGGATTTGGACGAGGACTGCCTAGGAGTTTTTCTAGTAGTTGTTGTTGTTCTAGGAACCTTTTTCGGATTTCTATACCTATTACTAGGAAATCTCTTTGGTTTATCCTCATGATCTTGCTTGTTAGGTTTTTTGGTTTTTCTCTTTGAGCATCCTGGAAGACCAAATTGCTCACAAAAAGATCCTAAATCCTTCTTGTTTTGGGCCTTTTCTCGGGCTAGCTGCCTTTGAATCTTGTCATCTTGACAAATTTTTAAGGCTACTTTTTGGATAAAAGAAATCAATTGTCCATAGCTGAGCTTGTCATACGGGATGATCCCATCAGGTGTTAAGCTTCTAATTTTATCTCTGACTTTATCTCCTAGAGATTTTGGTAATCCTGCCAAGAATTTTTCTTTCCAGAAAGGCTGTTGACTATCTTCTCTGGTGTAAACCCTGGTAAGGAAAGTATCCTTATACCATCTAAAATCAGCTAAGGTTTTACACTTAAGGTTTGAGAGTAATTCTGCAGACCTATCTTTCCATAAAGATGGATCCCCTATGAAGTGTTGGGCTATGGTAAAAACTAAGGTGCTAACAGCATCTGGAATAGTTTCCCCGTTGCCGTCAAGGATAGGTTCTCCTTGTTCGTCTGTCTTAATAGCGGAAAAAATGCTAGCTTTATCTTCTTCAGTGAGATAGTTATCCCACCATCCTTTAAGTTGTCCTGAGAACCCAGATACTATTATGTTTGCTATAACTTCTTCTGAGCTATCGTGAGCTGTTTGATATGCCGTGCACACCATGGTCATATGCTGGAGCATAGTCATGATGTTGTACTCAGTCTTTCCATCTATGTTCCACTCATAGACATTGTTGGCATTGAAGCTATTGAACCTAGAGTCTTGGTCTAAGGCTAGATCTGGTG
The DNA here is from genome assembly GCA_037177725.1 of Cyamopsis tetragonoloba. NCBI lineage: Eukaryota > Viridiplantae > Streptophyta > Magnoliopsida > Fabales > Fabaceae > Cyamopsis > Cyamopsis tetragonoloba. The sequence continues at coordinate 46,099,523 of CM074119.1, read as the reverse complement.
CTACCATTGGTTGTGAGTAAGTCTTGATTGGTCCTTTCCATTTCGTTATGGAATTTGTCAGGATGGGGCACGCCTTAGCGGACTCTTGGTTCGATTGGAGATCAGATTCTTGGGATTTTTCTTGATTGACCATATTAATGGATAATTTGGAGGTTTGCCTAGTTCTTGAAGTAACTTCCTGTTGTGATGTATCAGGGACAACAGTTGTTTTGAGTAAATCATTAATCCTACTCAAGAGCTCACTGGATGAATCAGATTCAGTCCTAAGCTTGGCCTTTTGTAATGTTTGTTTAGCCTTGTGGGAAAGTTTGAAAGACTTGAACAATGGTTTTTCAAGAGGTCTAGATGCGGAGGCATCTTCTGATGATGAAAGTCCTGAACGAATTCCTAGGGGAGGAGGTTGTTTAGGGGAAGAAATCTTTTCCCCTATAACCTGAAGATATTTGTTGGTATAGTTCGCCTGTTCCATTACGCTTTTGATATCTCTAGAAGTGACCTCTTCCTCTAGATTTTTGGTTTTGAACGGTGATGTTTATCATCCCTAATATTCGGTAACTGATACTGATTGGAAGGAGGTAGTTCTGACCTAACCATTTCACCATCCTTCAGGTGCCAAATAGTGATAACATTAGTAGTTCCTTGTCCTACTAATTCTGTTTGAAAAGGATAATTTATTTGGGTCTTGACTGTGTAAGCATGAAACCAATCAAAGAAGGGGATATTCATGTGAACTTTTTCGAGAAAACTGTAATATTTCTCTTGAATTTCTTTTCTTTTTAGGCCCTTAAAGTTATTGAAAAACCATGTCCTCTGAGGTTCCCAATCCTCAGAATAAAAGTTTTTACGGAGGGCTTCTTTATCTATGAGGAACTTATGAGATAACATCATAATGGTCATTCATAGAAGAGTAGGTTGGGGACTGTACAGATCTTTGATCTTCATCCTCGTTTGCTTGATAAGTGGTTCTGGGAATTGTAGAACTTGTCTCTATTCCATGTAAATTGACTTCAGGTATTACAGTCCTAGGATTAATGGTTCTAAATGTTGGTTAGGATGCTACAGAGAATGATCTCCTGGCTGACATGAATTCTACCTGGGAGGTATCTGACCTATAGGAAGCTTCTGACCTAGAAGAGAACGAGTTTCTTCTATCAAAGATAATTTCTACCCTTCCTGATTCAGATTGTCTGATTTCTTGAAGCTTTGGCGCTTGTCTTGGAATGGTACGAGTGGCTCTTTCTATAGACCACGATTTTGGGAGTTGGACTTCATCCCATCTGATGAGCCTAGGAATGGTGACATTTGCTTTTGTCATATCTGTGACAAATAGAGTTGTTTCTCTATCATCAGATTTTAGAAGGACTCTAGAGTTACAAGTGTTCATGACCTTGTATTGAATCCTATATATGAGTGCTGCTGGAATGGATCCTTCCTTCATGTTTAGACCATGAAGTTGAATGTTTAAGAATAACGAATCCAGAATGTTTCTGTCCAACAGGCTAACGATTTTGTTAGGAAAACAATTGAAATAGACTGGTCCGTGACCTAGGCTTGTTTCGACAGTTCCTAAGAGGGAATCTTTGAAATCTTGGTGCCTAATGTCTCTAAGACACATGAGGATTGAAGCGTGAAGACCTTCTCTAATAAGAGGTTTCACTGCAACTTGGACACATCCGATATGGAGATACCTGTATTTTCTAGCATGTTCTGCTATGGATTGTTTTGTCAGGAGATGAAATTCTTCTCTTGCCTCTGGTCCTAGAGGGATGTTGTTTTCAGCAGTTTTGATTATGTAGTCAGAACTACGAGCCAGTTTAGACTCTTCAGGGATGTATAATTCATCCTGAGGGATTTTTGGTATTTCCCAATTGTCTATGGCTTGGTTGATATCCTCGAAGCAGACTTCTTCTTCGAAGATGTTATGTTTAGGAGGAATTTCCTCCTGGCTAGTATTTTGCTCAGTGAGCACACTTTGATTAGATTTTGATGAAGATGGGGTAGGTGAAGTTTTAATAGAAAGGCGTCGAGAAAGAGATCGTAATAAACTAGCCATGATAACAACTTCTGATATCATTACCATCATTTGGTTCCATAGAAAAATATTTATCAAGTTAAGTTAATGAATATCCAATGAATCTGGGTTTTAGGCTATATACCTACACATCTATTTATCAAAAAACTCTTTTTTTTTTTTATGTTATTTATCTTAACTATAGCCACCATGGCACTTAAATCATATATTCTAAAGAGAGCATCGACAAATTAGTCTTACGACCTTCCATCAGGACTTACTGCTACAGCTTCTTTACCAATATGATTTAATTGCATGTACTTCCAGTTAAGATTAATAATATATGGTCATTGTAAATTAAAAATAATTTACAATATTCCAGATTCATAGGGATAAACAGTAACTTAACATCAACAAATATATTCCTACTTCCCCATCAGGCTCTGATACCAGAGATCCCGCGGGAAGCTACTGGAAAATTCGGGAAGCTACTGGAAAATTAAAAGTCAGAGAAGCAGGAATGCAGACGGACTGCTAAATATATGCAACAATATAATATGCAAATATGTGAAATGTAGAAATTAAAACTGGAAGTGGACCAGTATTATGAAATTAAAACTGGAATTGGACCAGTATTATAAAGCTTTAATTAAAAAGAAAAAGAAAAGAAAAAGAAAGCCGATTGCGAGTAGTCTCAACGATGTCGGCCGGAGGGAGAAGGGAAAAGAAAATTACAGAAAGAGAATATATATATATATATATATATATATATATATATATATATATATATATAACTTGAAAATATCAAACTTGAACATAACCTGAAATTACGAGAAATGAGTTTTTCTCATTTTCTTTTTGTCTTGAAATTAACTTCAGTGAATTAATTCAATATATCGTTCAAAGTAAAATTATAAGTCATTTTAATCTCTAATTGATATTTAAAATTTAAATTGATTACTTTAAAATAATTTAAAAACTAAATTAATTAAGGGTTGTTAATTTTAAATACTAATTTATCCATTTTTAAATAATTTAAACTTCACCCTACAAAAAAATGAATAAATAAGTGATTAATTTAAGGACGGCAAATGAACAGATGATATTTAAATTTCTTATCCAAACGCACTGAATCACATGAAGGAACAAAAAGAAAATAGCGACTAAATAGATTATGGTGACTAAATTGTTTGATAAGTATTAGCTGTGAATAGAAGTTCACTTTTTCTAATTTAAAGAACTAAATCAATTTTCAATGGAACATGCTTGTTTTCTTAAGTAGAAGGTGTCGAGTCTAAATGTTCTCTGTTCGAACAAGAGAATATATCTGACTACACCAATAAAATGTACTACATTAACAAATGATCATAATTTTATAGATTGAATTGAAATTGATATTTTACTCAAACATGTTTGAGAAACATGTTTTTGTGAAAAGAGAAAAAAATGAGAAAACAACTCTACTTTTATAATGAGAAGAAAATATGAACAAAGGCGATTAAAAATATTATTTAATTTTATTTATTTTTTTAAATTATTTAAACTTTTTTACTAAAAATACAAAAGGTCTTTTAAAAAATTAAAAATATAAAAGGTAGAAAGTCTAGTTATAAAGAAAAAAAATTATTTACCAAAAAAATAAAAACAAAAACATTTATTCTTTTAAATTTGGACGAGAAGTATTTTATCCCTAAATAATTAGTGAAGTTGTAAACTTTCCTTTTATATGAAATTAAATATAATAAACCCAAATTAATGTGTTTAAAAAAGATACAAGTGTTATTGATTATGTCCTTGAAACATTTCTATTATTGTTGAGGAAAAAAAAGTCTCACATTGCCTAGGATAAGAGCTATGATAGCCTTTATAAGTCCTTAGGCAACCCTCTCCTTGTGAGCTAGCTTTTGAGGAGAGTTAGGCCTTTGCCATTTCTAATATGGTATCAGAGCTTATCCAAAAAAATAGGGCAAGATAAATATTCAAGAAAAAAGAGCACAAAGTCCGGGCAAAAAAAAAGGAGAGAGACCTGAGACAGATGCTCATAACTTGAAAAAAAAAATGGCCCATTGAAAAAAAAACAAGTCACAACTAGGTTAAAAAAAAACCAGTTAGACTTGAGGGGGAGTGTTGAGGAAACAAAAGTCCCACGTTACCTAAGATAAGAGCTATGATAGCCTTTATAAGTCCCTAGGCAACCCTCTCCTTGTGAGCTAGCTTTTGAGGAGAGTTAGGCCTTTGTCATTTCTAATAATTATCAAATAACTCTCTACAGATTTAGATGTGTCACTAAATAGGTCTCTGAAAATTCTCTAGCACTTTTTTTTTTGGTTCAATTCTCTATCACTAAATAAAACCCTGAAAGATTAGATGTATCACCAAATAAATACATAAAAATTTCTATCACTAAATAAGCCCCGCAAAGATTATATTTGTCCCCCAATAGATCCTTGAAATATCTATGTCACTAAATAATAAGTCCCTTAAAAATTATATGTCTCACCAAATACGTCCATTTGTTACTCTTCAAATGGTGGTAGTTAACCGACAGACCTATATTTATTCATGGTAAAACCTTTATAGTCTACAAGTTTTGTGGCTCGTCAAATGGAGAGTGATAGAAATTTCTATTTAGTGATACATCTAATATTCTAGGGACTTATTTGGTGACATTGATATTTTAGAGACCTAATTGGTGACACCTCTGTAAACTGATTATCTCTATTTAATTAGGGTGTATATTCAGTATGGTACTCCTCATGTACATAGGATTCATCCCTCTAGTTAGTTAGGAATCGGTTAGAGGTTCTTTTCCTTTTTGCTAGCTAGTTTGTTACCGAACATGTATATATATTTGTATCTCTTCTTCTGATAGTTAGTTAATCAATATAACTCAATTGATAATATCTGTTTCCTCTCTCTCTCGAGCTTCCTCTTCCTTTTATCTTCAAGTTTCTCTCATTGATGTTCTCAATCCCAGCTTCAATTGCAGAATCAACTTGTAATATGGTATCAGTTAGCCTTTTCTAAGGGCCTGTGTAATTTTCTTCTCTTCTATCTCTTCTTTACACTACCTACGATCTCTTCTTCTTCGATCATCAATCAATATGGCTACTACACACAATGTTCTCACCGATCAATCTAGTCCCTATTTCTTAGCTTCCAATGAAACTGCAAATGCACTTGTCTCTGCTCCGATGAATGGCAAAAACTATCACTCATGGTCAAGAACTATGCTTATGGTTCTCGGCATGAAGAACAAGATTTCCTTCATCGATGGCTCCTTACCACGCCCTACTGTTTCTGATCCTAATCGCATTGCTTGGGATCGATGCAACAAGTTCGTACTTGCCTCAATCATTCAGTCTCTTGATCCCTCTATCATTCCCAGTGTGTTGTGGATGGATACAACTTTTGAAGTTTGATCAGATCTTCGTCAGAGATATTCTCAAGGTAATGCTTTCCAAATTTGTGAATTACAAGAAGAACTATTCTCTTTGAAACAAGGTACTCTTGATATTACTGCTTACTACACTTCATTGAAAGGTTTGTGGGGGGTTTAGAGCATTTTTGTCCAATTCCAAACTGTACTTGTGCTATTACTTGTTGTTGTTGTCTATTACCAACAATTTGTTCCTATCGAGAGAGAGAGAGAGATTATGTAATTTGTTTCTTAAAAGGATTGAATGATCAATTTGCCACTGCTAGATTTCAACTTATGATGATGGATCCTTTTCCTAGTATCAACAAGGCTTTCTCCAAGTTATTGCAGCAAGAACGACAAATTAACACATCTTATCATGATTCTCAATTTTAGCTAACACCACCAATTTTTGGAATAAACTGAAATCTAGCTCTTCTACATTGAAAAGCAATTCCTTTGGATTCAAGAATCAAGCTCCTCGTGTATGCTCTCATTGTAACAGAATGGGACATACAGTGGACACTCGCTACAAATTGCATGGCTATCCATCACACAAGAAGAAATCCTCCATGATCAATCTTGTTCAGGCTGAATCCGATGATAATTCAGATGATGCTCCATCATTCTATTCCAAGAAGGATGTTAGTGAGCCTCCAAGCTTGGGATTCACTGCAGAATAACATAAAGCTTTGTCAGCACTTCTTCAGCAACAATCTGGTGGTCCTCCGGACATTCTGTGAATTAGCTTTCTTCTTCTTCTGTTCCTAAACCTCTACGATTAGGTACCATCCTTTATACTGCCAAATCACATGGTGGTGACTCTTGGATATTTGATTGAGGAGCCACTGACCATGTTTGTCACTTTTATACTGTTTTCAAACATATAAACATATTCGTCCATATCTAATTACTCTACCAGATGAATCACAAGTTAGCACTTGTGTTTCTGGCACTGTTATATTCACTAACAAACTATACCTGACAGATGTACTGTAGAAGTTAACCCACGCATGTGCGGGCACAAGAAAAAATATATAACAAATAATGTTGTTTTATATTTTTTTTTATAATTGAAAGTAAACTCAATGTTATTTATATATTATGTTGTTAAAAATTAATTTATGAAAGATACGAATAACTTACGTAAATAAACTTGTAATTTGTGTAAAATAGAATAGTTTGGTTTAAAAAAATTAGAAAAATTCTTAGGAATAAAAAGAACCTCGTTTGTTATAATTTAAATAATTTTTTTAATTTGAGGATGGTGCTCCTCAAGCTCCTCCCCCGGAACGTGGGGTTGGTGCTCCTCAAGCTCCAAGTCGGGTATCCATGTCATGAGGGCCACGACATCGTACCAACGGCTTGAGCCACCCACGTGGGACTTGCACGTGCTTCTCTTGCGGGTTAGGTCCATAACAATTGCCCCCAAGTCTATGGTATGTCGTTAGCCATGCCGTTGATTTCTGACACTGACATGATTTGGCGACATGTAGCCCTTCCAAGTCATTGTCGTTTGGATTCTCCTGCCAGTTTTTGCTTGGACACGTGTCTTTGTGGGATTGGTCGTGACCCTTCGTGGGCCACACCCATCATTATTCAATTACATCAGGCCTACACGCATTAACTGCACCCTAGGTCGTTACTTCTCCTTCACGCTTCATCTTGCCTTTCCCTTTCTATAAATATTCTCCCACTTAACCTAAAAACTCTTCTCTGCCTCCAAGCTTTCTCTGCATATTGTCACTTGATTTCGCTACCAACTCCTTCCTTCTTTCGCTGTTTTCCAGCCATCTTCAATCTTCTCTCCTTTAGTTTTTCCAGCTATCTCCTTCGTTCTCTGTTCATTTTCTCTGTGTGCTTTCTTTCTTCTTTACTTTCCTTGGAATGTCAACTCCTGAGAGACCCACTAATTTTCCCCCAAAAGAAAGTCTTTTTGGGGAAGTTGGGGATTTTGTTAGTTCTCCTTCTGGGCCTGTTCGATCATGTCCTAGGCATGGCGGATATGGCCTCCTATCTGGTCTCCGGTGTGGTGGTTGGATGCCTCCGGCTACTCACCTGGCGGTGAGGGGGGTACCTGCAAGCACTCCGACGATCAAGTCAGCTAAGTGTCACAGGGAATGATTCTCAGATATTGAGTAATGAAAAGCATACCAAATGAAGGTGAATCACCTGTATTTATAGTGCTAATTGGGTCACTAAAGTCAAACCTGTCACTGTCTCACTTTCGTGAATTGCGGCAGTAGGTACGGATCTGTAACAGTCCTCATGTGGGGGTGATGTCCTTTGAGCTTTAAGTCGGGTGTCCATGTCGTGGGAACACGACATGGCACCGATGACTTAGGTCACCCACGTGAGACATGCACGTGTCCTTTCCGCGGGTTAGGTCCATAACAGTTGCCCCCAAGTCTATGGTATGTCGTTTGGCATGCCGTTGACTTCCGACTACGACTTGTCATGGCGACATAAAGTCTTCCCAAGTCGTTGCTGTTTTGAATTCTGTTTGTCAGTTCAGACTTTGACACATGTCTTTGTGGTATTGGCCCTGACCCTTCGTGGGTCGTGCCCATCATTATTCAGTGACATCAGGCCTGTGTGCATTAATAATGCCCCACACCGTCACTTCCTCTTCATGCTTCGTCTTCCCTTTCTCTTTCTATAAATACTCGTTCTTTTGACCTAAAACTCTTCTCTGCTTCCCAGTTTCTCTCTGCATAAAGGCTTTCTTCTTGCTCTCGCTATCTGCTTCTCCCTCTCTTTGTTGTTTTCTAGCCATTTTCAGTCCTTTCTTCTTCAACACTCCCAGGTATATCTCTTCCTCCTCTGTTCATTTCTTTTGTGTGTTTACTTTTTATTTTTTTTAACATGTCAACTCCTGAGAGACCTTCTAATTTTCCCCCAAAAGAAAGCCTTTCTGGGGAAATTGGGAATTTCGTTGGTTCCCCTTCTAGGCCTGAACCATGTGATGGTAGCAATCATCACATTCCCACTTCCCCTTCAACCTCTGGTTCCGATCAAGAACCTTTATTTGAAGCCTTTGGGGAGTTCCCTCCTGGAAATCCCCAACTTATCCCCTTCTCAGGGGCTCCATTTTCTGAATCTGTTGCCCCCATCCCTTAAGATATGGAATGGGCAAGTATGATTATGACGAGTCCTCTGAGGATAGTGACAATGCCATAACATCAAACTTACATCCACTTGCCCCCTTGTTAGTCTGTACTTCGTCTGAAACTTCTAGTTTTAATTCTTCTAATAATTCATCTAAATCTTCTGATTCAAATTCTTCTGACCCTCTTTTTGTCCTTCTTATTTCTGCTGTAGAACCCATGTCAGCTTTGTCTCCCATGTCGGGTTCAGAGTCGCCCTCAACTTCGGCCCCAACCCAAGCCGTTCGGAAGCCTTCCAAGAGCAAAGCCCTAGAACGTCGCCGTAAGATAATCGAGGAATGGTATGGCCCATCTAAGAAGGCCGCCAGAATTGAAGTCCCCAAGAGGCTTCAAGGTATTCGAGAAGTGAGAAGGATGTTCTGGATTGACCATGACATCTTGCAAATTCCCTCCGGGATGACTTCCACCTTGAAGTTCCATGTCGCGGAGGTTGACTTCAGGGAGGCCATGCACTTCCCCAGGGCCACGCCAGCAGAAGAGGTTCCCTCTGGCCCGATCACGTTATACAAGGCTAAGCGCGTCGATGCCAACGAGGGCATTGGGTCCTGCCCTTGAAAAGGAGGGTCTAACTACATGATGCTGTATGAGTGCCTATTCTGTGACATTCGTCTGCGCTTCTCCTTCTCAAACTTTCAAGTCAAGATATTAAATCGGATTGAAGTGGCGCCTTCACAACTTCACCCAAACGCTTGGGGATACATCAACGCGTTCGAGATCTTCGGTTGGGCGAACAACTGGGAGATCTCTAGCAACCTCTTCATGTACCTTTTCATGCCTTACCATCTGGTTGATTTTAGTTTCATCTCGTTCCGCCAGAGGAAAGATCATGCTTTCTTCAAGCTGTATGACGACTCCTTTCCCCCCTTCAAGGATGCCTACTTCAAGGTGTCATATGTCGGGGAGGAGTACCCTTTCTGGACAGACCCTGACGGATCTCCTCTGTTTCCTCTATACTAGTCTTATGAGCACTACTTGTGTGGGGCCAAGACTTACGTTACTGACCAAGCCTCGTTGCATGAATCCGAACTAGCCATCATTGCTGGTTTCCGCGAGTTCAACAAGCAACACGGTCTCATAAAATGTATAGAGGTTATCCGGGCACGTTGCGTCATTCGTGCCGACACCCTGGGTAATGTCACCATTGAGTTCTTATTGTTACTTACTTTAAGTTACATGTTACAGTTTTTTAACCATTATGTTGGCTTTGCTTTCAGGTGCTATCATGTCGGGATACGCCTAGTTGATGAAGAAAACCGGCGGTATGACAAAGAAGGGGAAAAAGGAGACCCCCGCTCAGAACTTAGTACGCGAGCTGCTTACTGACGATGGGGTTCAATCTCCCGGAGCATCTCAGGGCCCAGAAGCAGAGACTGCCGATGCCGTGGTGGCCTCACCTGAAGCCCAGGCCGCAAAGAAGAGGAAGCTCGTCCTCCGAGGCTGCCAAAAGTCTTCTACTGCTTCCCCCAGTCTTGGAGGCAGTTCAACTTGCTCCTGAGAACGAGATATCAATCTCGGATGATGAGGAGGCGGAGACCGTGGGACTTGCTCTAAAGCGGCAAAGAGGTTAGTTAATCGATGTCTTTGTTTGAAGTAGTATTTTATACTAATGTGTATAGCAAAGTTCATTAAAATTTTGCTAACGTTTTGATGTCGTTATGCCTGGTTTGTTTCAATTCGTGTAGGGGCTGCCCCTGTCGTTCCTGCCACGGGATCATCTTCTTCTTCCACATGGGAAGGCTTTCAAGCCCCCATTGTCTCCTTCCATCACGGGGAATTCTTCAAGGATCTTACTCGTTCTGTGTTGAAGGTATTTTTACTTTTCTTTAAGCCCACATAGTTCTCTTTTCTTTTTTCTGTTGTCTTTGTATATTTGATTGATGTCATTTTTCCTTTCGCAGGCCAATGTCGGGGAAGCCCTTGGCTGGGTGTCCCGTCAATCTGCCCTGCTGAAGTTCTTCCACGAATAACTAGAGAGGCCTAATCACGTGGCTGACCTAGAGAAAAAGCTTCAAGCCACCAAAGTTGCTGCCAAGAAGCAGATTCAAGCCCTCACCAAAGAACGAGATATATTGAAGGCTTCGCAGGCAAAACTTAGGGTCGAGATTGCTGCGGCTACCTCCAATTTTGATTCATTAAAATTGGAGAGTGCCAAGCTTTCCGAGGAGAAGAAGGAGATACAAGTCGCTTTTTCCAAGGTTCAGGAGGAGGCAACTTCGCTTCACGGGGAGAACGGGCTTCTTTCCCGACTTAAAGATCAGCTAATGACGGATAAAGCGTCGTTGGAAACTGAGAATGATCAGCTGAAGGCTAAGGTTGATGCACAAAGTCGGATGATTGCCAACAGCGGCTATATGGCTTTTGCCAGCTGCCTCAAGCAAGTGCAGTTTTTAAATCCCGGGGTGCAACTCACCTTCAAGGGTGTTCATCCACTCCATGGGATTGAAGGGGGTCAACTTTTGTATTATGACAACGACCCCCGACCCAAGTCAACCTCGATGACCCTCAGCTGGAGGCATTGGACCCCCATGCTGACTACTCCATTGCAACAGCTGAAGACGGGGATGCTGCTCCCACCAAACCCTGAAGCTCTTTTCTGTAATAATTAGATTTACTTTTTGTCTTAATGAACAGTTTACTGGCATATTGGCCAGCCCTCCTCTTATAATGCTTTACCCTTAATGATATTTCTTTGCTTCTTTATCTCCATAACGACTTGTATCTCGTAACTTTAACTTAACTTAACATTGTTTTTTAACATGTCGTAAGCTTTGCAAATTGCAATTTAAGCTTTGTGCGCGTTGTTGGTGGGACTTTTGTCCCATAAAATGTTTAAGGTTCCTAACCATATCGTAGGAACAAGTCGCCTTATTGTGATCTTTGATCTCGATGAAGTACTTCAAGGCCTGTAGCCTATTTGGGGCAAGTCGCCCTAATGGGATCTTTGATCCTGGTGAAGTACTTCAAGGCCTGTGGCCTGTTTGGGGCAGGTCGCCCTATTGGGATCTTTGATCCTGATGAAGTACTTCAAGGCCTGTGGCCTATCACGTTGGTGCATGTCGCCTTAGTGAGATTTTTGATCCTTTTACACGCCTTGCTGAGTTGTAATAATAGAATATCTGCAACTGAAATCTTAAACTTTGACAAATATTTGTTTTTATTTCATATGTTGTTAGGTTACAAAACCTGGGGCCTCATTAGAACCTTCAAGGTAAAACCCTCCTTAGGGAAAAAACTCGAGAAGGAAAAAGAGTACCCCTTACAGAAATTGTACATCAAAATTGAAATGCAACAGAGTTAAACATGAACGAGCTGAGTTGGATACTTTCTAACTGTAGTACCTTCTTAGATCCTCGACATTGAAAGTTCGAGGCAATTCTCTCCCTTGCAAAGTCTCCAGGGCATATGTACATTTTCTAGTACTTCTAATTACCTGGTATGGGCCCTCCCAATTTGCTGCAAGTTTTCCATCTTTAGCATTCTTCAGACCAATACTGGCCCTTCTAAGGACGAGGTCGCCTATTGTGAATTCATGCTTCACGACTCTGGCGTTATATCTTTGGGCAACTCGTTGCTTCCTCGACATCTCAGTTAGTCGAGCGAACTCCCGGACCTCATCTACGAGGTCAAGTTCTTCTCTTAAGCGTTCTTGATTATCTGGCGGGGTAAACATGACCCTCCAAGATGGTTTACCAATTTCAACTGGGATCACGGCATTAGTTCTGTATACAAGTCGGAAAGGAGTTTCTCTTGTGGTAGTTTGCGGGGTGGTTCTATAGCTCCATAACACCTGATAGAGATTATCCACCCAAGCTCCTTTGGCATTTTCAAGTCGTTTCTTTAGACCATTTAAGATAACTTTGTTTGCTGCTTCAGATTGGCCATTTGTTTAGGGGTGTTCAACACTTGAGAAATGATGCCAGATATGCAGCCCTTGGAGGAGCTCCCTGAATTGGCTCCCAGTGAATTGAGTCCCATTATCTGTGACAATCTCGGCCGGGATTCCAAAGCGACATATGATTGTTTTAAAGGTGAAGGCTTCCACTCTTGCCGATGTAATAGTTGCAAGAGGTTCAGTTTCTATCAACTTGGAAAAGTAATCCACTGCCACTACGAGGTGCTTCAGCTGCCCCGTGGCTTTATGAAAAGGTCCCAGGATGTCCATTCCCCAAGTGTGAAAGGGCTATGGCGCGGATAAAGTATGTAGTTCTTCCAGCGGGATATGAGGGATGTTTCCATGTCATTGGCACTGTTCACATTTTTTGATATGACTAGTAGCATCTTCTTGCATTGTTTGCCAGAAGTAACCCGCTCTCAACGCCTTTCTGGCCAGTGATTTAGCCCCGATATGGTGCCCACAACTCCCCTCATGGATCTCGACCAACACGTACCCGACCTCTTCTGGACCAATGTATTTCAAGAGTGGGGTTGAGATTCCTTTCCTGAACAAGTGGCCTTCAATCATTGTGAATCTCGTTTCTTTTCTCATAATCTTCCTTGATTCTTTATCATCCTCGGGAGTGATCCCCCTCTCAATATAATCTATCAAGGGAGTCCTCAAATCTGCTTCCTGCACTTGTAAAGTCAAGCTAGGATAGCGGATTACCTCTTCCACCACATAATGGTAGTTTGAAGTCTTCTTGGTACTGGCGAGTTTGGAAAGAAGGTCTGCCCGTGCATTCTCTTCCCTTGGTATATGTCGGATTTCGAATTTAGACAATCCCACTAGCGCATCCCGTACTTTGGCGAGATATTTCTGCATTATGAGTTCTTTCGCCTGGTATTCTCCCATAATTTGGGATACTACCAACTTTGAATCCGAGCAGATAGTTATTGCGTTCGCCCCCAATTCCTTGGCCATCCGTATTCCCGCCAGGCAAGCTTCATATACTCTGCCTGATTGTTAGATGTCGGAAAGATGAATTTTAGAGAATATTCAATTGCCAGGCCTTCTGAGTTTTCTAGTATCACTCCGGCACCGCATCCCTTAGTGTTTGAGAATCCATCGACATATATCGTCCATTCCCCGGGATGGTTCTCCCGAGGATGCGTCATTTCGGCAAGAAAGTCAGCAAGGACTTGCGTTTTGATCGCAAGTCGCGGTTCGTACGATATGTCGTACTGAGTTAATTCAATCGCCCAAGACATCATCCTTCTTGCCAAGTCTAGCTTGTGTAAGATTTGTCATATCGGCTGATTAGTTCTGACTGGGACTGGGTAACATTGGAAGTATAGGCACAACTTCCTAGAAGCCATCAATAACGCGAAGGCTACTTTTTCAAGTCGTTGGTAATTCAACTCAGCTCCCTGCAAAACTTTGGAAACAAAGTAAATTGGAAATTGACCTTTACCTTCTTCTCGTATCAATACGCCACTCACGGCCTCATCAGCAACCGCGAGATAGAGTATCAAAGTTTCACCCGCCATTGGTTTTGTTAGGACATGGGGAGATGCCAGAGAGACTTTAAGCTCTTGGTACGCGTCTTCACATTCTCGTGTCCATTCGAAGGAATCTTATTTTTTTCAGGGCTTTAAACATAGGAAGGCAGCGCTTTGCTGAAGCTGGGAGGAAACGAGATAGAGCTGCAATCCTCCTCGTGAGTTGCTGCACGTCCTTGACCGTCTTAGGACTAGTCATGTCGTGGATTGCCCGTCATTTGTCCGAGTTCGCTTCAATGCCGCGACTTGTAAGCATAAATCCCATAAACTTGCCAGCTTCTATGCCAAATGTGCACTTTAGAGGGTTAAGTCGTAAGTTGTACTGTCGTAGACGTTGAAAAACAGATTCCAAGTCTTTAGACGGATCTTCATTATCTTTTGTTTTGACAATCATGTCGTCGATGTATACTTCAACCTCTCTGCCTCTCATCTCGGCAAAAACTTTATCCATCATCCTCTGGTATGTTGCCCCTGCGTTCTTTAAACCAAACAACATCACATTATAACAAAATACCCCGAGATCGATGATAAAAGAAGTTTTATCCTGATCTTCGGGAGCCATGGGAATCTGGTTATAGCAAGAATAAGCGTCTAAAAAAGAAAGATATTTATAACCTGCTGAGTTATCCACCAATTTGTCGATGCAGGGCAACAGGAAAGGATCCTTTGGGCAGGCCTTGTTTAGGTCCGTGTAATCTGTACACATTCTCCCCTTTCAATTGGCCTTTACCATCACGACATTGGACAGCCAATCGGAATACTGTACCTCCCGGATGAATCCCACGTTCAAAAACTCGTTGACCTGTTTCTCGATAGCTGTCGTCCTCTCTTGGCCCATTCTCCTCTTTTTATGGGCCACCGGCCTGGCTCCTTCCCTTATCGCAAGTCGATGACAGCAGAACTTGGGATCTACGCCCGGCATGTCCGAGGCGACCCATGCAAAAATATCCTTATTATCCTGCAATACTTTAATCATATTTTTCATAACATTAATAGGTAAGTTTTTTTCGACCTTGACTACCTGTTCAGGCTAACTACCGACTTGTATTTCCATTGAGTCACCTTCAGGTTCAGGTCGCTCGCGTTGTAGCTCTCCTATCGGGTCTAAGTCCGTCATCATGACCGCGGCATCTCGCCTAACGAGCTTTTACTTTCTCTTTGCTTCTTTCTTCTGTATATCTTTCCCTTCTTCCTGTTCCTACACTGGCATAGTTTTTGTTATTTTGAGGCTCTCTAAGTAATAAAGTTGTGCCTCAAGGCCCTTTCCTTGGATAGTGACGATGTCGCCTCTATCTCCAGGGAACTTCATTGCCATATGTAAGGTCGAGACCAACGCTCCCAGAGCGTTCAGAGTCGGTCTCCCTATAATGGCGTTATACGCTGATGGGCAGTCCATGACGAGGAATTTCACTTCTACCGACCTGTCCCATCACGACCTGAAAAAGTTACTTTCAATTTTACATAGCCCTTAGGGGAGATAGTATCCCCTGTGAAGCCTATCAGATTCCCTTTATGAGGGATCAGATCTTTATCTGTTAGGCCTAGTTTCTGGAATAAATCCCGGAACATGATGTTGGCTGAACTCCCTTGGTCTACGAATAACCTTTTTACCTCATACCCCGCCATCTTGGCCATGATAACCAGGGGCATTAGAATTGGTTCCATCCGTAGGTAGGTCGTCTTCTGTAAACGCCAAAGTAACTCTTCTCATAGCCTTCACAGCCATGCAGTGGTCCTCTGTATCGTGAGATCGCTTGCTGGATGACTCTGCTAGTTCCCCTTGATCTAGGCCCCCAGCGATCACGTTAATGACTCCTTTCAAAGTCGTGTTTTCATGTCGTTGCGGACTCCGGGATCGTGATCTCTGTCTTTCATCCCGCCCAGAGTCCCTGTTCCTTGGACCGGATCCGCGTCTTCTGGATGGCGACAGGCTCCTACCACGGGATGTCCCGTCGTCATTTTTCTAGACAAACTGTTTTAGTTTCCCTTGTCGTATCAATTTTTTGATGGCGTCTTTGAGGTGGATGCATTCGTTGGTGTAATGTCCATGGTCTTTATGGTACAGACAAAATTTATCTTTGTTTTTCGCTTGCGACCTCATTGGCGGAGGTCTGTCTTTCAACTCCGAATACATGATTTCCTTGTATATCCGCGAAGGAGGCATGGTCAAGGGCGCATAGCTCGAGTAGGCGTCCCTGGGTGGTCTTCCGCCTTTATCATATGTTTTTTCACTCTCCTTGGGTCTCCCGCCATAAGAAGCTTTCTGTTTGTCTTTCTTTTCTCTCTCTTGCTTGGTGACTTGGTTGTCCGCCTTATTGTTCCGAACCCATTCTTCGATCTGGATCCATTTTTCAGCCCGCCTTTTCAGTTCTTCCATGGTCTTGGGCTTTTCTCCCGCCAAGTCTTTAGCGAAGCCTCCCGGCTTCAGCCCCTATCTAAGAAAGTATAGCATCATATTAGGGGCGACATCACGTATCTCCAGGGACTCCGCGTTGAAGCAGATGATGAAATCCCTCAATGGTTCATCTGATCTCTGTTTTATTCTCTCGAGATGGTGTTCCGTCTTGATTTGCTGTTTGCTGCTCGTGAAGTTGGAGATGAACTTGTCCTTCAGTGCCTTCCATCCCGTGATGGATCTCGCTGGCAGCAACGAGAACCATCTGCGGGCTGTAGCTTTTAAAGTCAGGGGAAAGGCCCGACATATGACGGGTTCCTTAGCTCCTTGAAAGACCATTGTCTGTTGAAAGATCTCCACGTGGTCCTGGGGGTTGGTCGTCTCGTCATACGGATCAATCTGTACAGCGAACTTAAAGTTGGCCGGCATGTCAAAATTCATAATAGCCGGGGTGAAGGGGTTATGACAGCCCTCAATTCCTATGTCGTTCTCTGCACCTGATCCATCTCGGGTAGCTGAGATGGAATGTTCACGGGATTAGTTCGCGGGATTTGCGGACTGACCATGGAGACTTGCCTCTCCAGTTGGGGGTTTTGCCCCTCCTGCAGGTTTTCATGTCGCTGAGGGTGTTGCTTGCCCATCCTAAGATTGATCAAAATTGCTTAGAATTCTTCTTGCTGTTTCTTCCAAGCTTCCCGCTCCTTGTTCATCCTTTCTATCTCTTCATCCTGTTTTCGGATCATCTCCTTTAGGTCATGCATGCCGTCCTCTATTGTCGTCATCCTTTGTTCCGACATAGCAGGGCCCGCAGCCTTGGCTTCTTCCTATTGTTGCTATGGAGAAGGCCCGTTCGCAGAAGGCTGTTCTCCCGGGATGCCTCCAGCATTGGCTGATGCTCCCTTCGCGGCCTGATTCTTTCTCCTAGTGTTCACTATGTCGTTACAATCAAATTTTCGGTTAGCATGGATTAGTTCCTATTTTGCTGCAAGCACAGAAGATTTTCTTGCTGTATGTTAATGTAGCGACATCAGTGAAACAAAATAGAAGAGGATTGGTGATGAAATTGCATAAATATGCAAGAATCTAAACGTAGCTATAACAAAAGCATCAAGAAAGATAGTTATCCGTTCAACTAATCGGAGAAAATTTATATTTCACCGATTAATCA
The DNA here is from genome assembly GCA_037177725.1 of Cyamopsis tetragonoloba. Classification (NCBI taxonomy): domain Eukaryota; kingdom Viridiplantae; phylum Streptophyta; class Magnoliopsida; order Fabales; family Fabaceae; genus Cyamopsis; species Cyamopsis tetragonoloba. The sequence goes on along the minus strand of CM074119.1, from coordinate 46,081,928 downwards.
GTTAGAAATGGCTTCTGCACCGATTAATTGATCGGAATTCACCTTGATAACCAGCAAACATGAGTGTGTGACAAGAAAAAAGGCAGAGTTCTTGACTCCGACTGTATTCTTCCTGCAAATCACCTGAAAAACCAGAAAAAAGGAGGAAATAAGAGATAAGTTATGATCGGAGAAGAATAATTTTTCTTCCCCACAGACGGCGCCAATGTTCCATCATGCTCTAGGCATGGTGGATATGGCCTCCTATCTGGTCTCCGGTGGGGTGGTTGGATGCCTCCGGCCACTCACCTGGCAGTGGGGGGTAACTGCAAGCACTCCGACGATCAAGTCAGCTATGTGTCACAGGGAATCATTCTCAGATATTGAGTAATGAAAAGTGTACCAAATGAAGGTGAATCACATGTATTTATAGTGCTAATTGGGTCACTAAAGTCAAACCTGTCACTGTCTCACTTCCATGAATTGCGGCGGTAGGTAAGGATCTGTAACGGTCCTCATGTGGGGGTGATGTCCTTTGAGCTTTAAGTCGGGTGTCCATGTCGTGGGAACACGACATGGCACCGACGGCTTAGGTCACCCACGGCTTAGGTCACCCACGTGAGACCTACACCGATGACAGTGGTCACCACATCCCCACTCCCCCTTTAACCTCTGGTTCTGATAGTGAACCCCTTTTTGAAGCTTCTTGGGAGTTCATCCCCGGTGCTACCCAGACTATCCCCTTCTCAAGGGCCCCTTTTTCTCAATGTGTTTCCCCCATACCCTTAAGGTATGGGGTTTGTAAATATGAATATGATGAGTCATCCGAGGATAGTGATAATACCATAACATCTAAATTACAACTTCCTATGCCTTTGATAATTTTTTCCTCATCGGAATCTTCTAGTTTTACTTCTTCTAATAGTTCTACTAAATCTTCTGACTCTATATCTTCTAACCTTCTTTTTGTCCCTCCAATTTCTATTGTAGAACCGATGTCGGCTTCGTCTCCCGTGTCGGGCTCAGAGTCGCCCTCGACTTCAGCCCCTGCCCAAGTTGTCCGAAGGCCTTCCAAGAGTAAGGCTCTAGAGCGTCACCGGCAGAAAATCCATGCATGGTACGGCCCGTCCAAGCAAGCGACTAGGATTGAAGTCCCCAAGAGGCTCAAGGGCATACGAGATGTAAGGAGGATATTTTGGATAAGCCACAACATTCTCCAAGATGCGTCTGGGCTGACTACGACTTTAAAGTTCCATGTCGCAGACGTGCAATTTAGGAATGTCATGCGTTTTCCTGGAGATACCCCGCAGGAGGATGTTCCATCTGGTCTAGTCACCCTCTACAAGGTCGAGCGTGTGGATCCCAACGAAAGGATTGGATCCTGCCCTCGCCAAGGTGCCCCTAACTTCCTTATGGTTTACGACTGCCTCTTCCGGCTTATTCGTCTATGTTTTCCCTTTTCAAACTTCCAAGTCGAGATCCTTAACGGACTTGAAGTCGCGCCTTCACAAGTTCACCCCAACGCTTGGGGTTTCATCAATGCTTTTGAGATTTTTTGTCGGGCCAATAACTGGGAATGCTCCAGCAATTTCTTCTTGTATATTTTTGCCCCCTATCATCTCTCAGACTTAGGATTCATCTCCTTCTGCCAAAGGAAAGACCATTTTTACTTTTAGCTTTTTGAAGACTCTTTCCCTCCTTTCAAGGATTCCTATTTCAAGGTGTCGTATCGGGGGAGGAGTTTCCCTTCTAGTCTGGTCCTGATGGCTCGCCCTTGTTCCCCCTATACTGGACATACGACCATTACCTCTGGGAGACAAAATCTTTTGTTACTGATGGGGCCTCATTACTGGACTTCGACCATGCCGTCATCGCCAGACTCCGGGAATTCACAATAAAACACGGGCTCATCAAGTGCAAGGTCGTGGTCTAGGGTCGTTGTATCAGTCGTACTGATACCATAGGTAATGTCGTTTTTATCATTTTATTATTGCTTTCTAATTTCCATGTCACTTTCTATTTGCTCTTACTTGTGTTACTCTTGAAATTCAAAATATATTAATCGTTCTGTCGATTTTGCCTTCAGGCGCGATCATGTCTGGATACGCCCAGTTGATGAAGAAAACGGGTGCCATGACCAAGAAGGGGAAAAAAGAGACCCCTGCTCAGAACTTGGTGCGCGAGCTACTCACAAATCACGGGGTTCAGTCCCCCAGAGTTTCCCAAGATCCAGCTTCAGCCACTGCCAAAGTCACGGCGTCTTACCCCGTGGCTCGGGCGGTGAAAAAGAAAAAACTCATTTTGAGGAATCACCAAAAGTCTCCGGTCCCTACATCCAAAGAGTTGGAAACAATCCAACCCGCTCCTCAAAATGAGATATCGATCTCGGATGATGACGAGGTGGAGACCATTGGTCTTGCCTTAAAACGGAAAAGAGTTTGGTTGATCAAAGCCCTCATTTTAAATATACCTTTTTCCTTTGTCTGCACCGTATTAACTTACACATTTTGTTGATATTTATAAGTCGCTAACCCTGCTCGTTCTGTTTCCTTCAGGGCACGTCCCTGCTACGGGATCATCCTCTGCTTCCCAATGGGAAGGCTTCTAAGCCCCCATTGTCTCCTTCCATCACGGAGAGTTTTTCAAGGATCTTCCCCTCCCATTCTTGAAAGGATATAAGTTTCCTCTCGCCATATGTTATACTTATATTGAGAAATCCTTTGTTTTTTAACTTTGTGTATGATTCTTCTGTTGCTTTTCATCTCATAGGCTAATGTCGGGGAGGCTCTGAGATGGATGTCTCGCCAATCGGCTCTGCTGAAGTTCTTCCATGAAGAACTAGAGAAACCCAACCCTGCAGCCGACTTGGAGCAGAAACTGCAGGCCACCAAAGCCACTGCAGAAAAGCAGATTCAAGCTCTAACCAAGAAGCGGGATACACTGAAGGCCTCCCAATCTGAGCTTCGTTCCGAGATTTCCACGGCGATCTCCAATTTCAATAAATTGAAGGTGGAGAACGCCAAACTCTCAGAGGAGAAGAAAGAACTTCAAGTCGCCCTCTCTAATGCACAGGAGGAGGTGACTGCACTTCATGAAGAGACTAAGTTTCTGGTCCGTGTTCGCGATCAGCTAACAGCTGACAAGGCGGCATTGGAAGCTGGCAACAACAAGCTGAAGACCGAGGCTAAGGAGCAGAGTCGTCTGATCTCCAATGGCGCCTACATGGCCTTCACCAGTTGCTTGAAGCAAGTAGAATTCATTAACCCCGGGATCCAACTCACTTTCAAGGGGGTTCATCCACTTCACGGGGTAGAGGGAGGTCAGCTTCTAGACTATGACAACGACCCCCCTACCCAGGTCAACATTGATAACCCCGAGTTGGAGGCTTTTGATCCTAATGCTGATTACTCAACATCGCCAACTCCAGCTGAAGACGAAGATGTCGCCCCTTCTGAGTCTTGAAGCTCATTTTGTAATAGTTAGGTTTATTTTTATTTCAATGAACAATTTCCTGGTATGTTAACTAGACTTTTTTTTGTAATACTTGATCCAGACTTCTTTTTGCAATACTTTGAACTTTAATGGTATTTCTTTATTTCTTTATCTCCATAGGAATTTCAATCCCGTGATTTTAACTTGAATTTTCTCCATATCACTGTTTAACATGTCGTTGTGTTTAAAACCTGTAACTTTTGCTTTGTATGTCTTGTCACTGGGACATTCAATCCCTTAGAAATATTTAAGATTCGTAACCGTACCGTTGGGGCATGTTGCCCTATTGGAATCTCTGATCCTGACGAAGTACTTCAAGGCCTGTGGCCAATTTGGGGCGTGTCGCCCTAATGGGATCTTTGATCCTGATGAAGTGCTTCAAGGCCTGTGGCCTATCTCGTTGGGGCGTGTCGCCCTATTGGGATCTTTGATCTTGGTGAAGTACTTCAAGGCCTGTGGCTTATTTGAGGCATGTCGCCCTATTGGGATCTTTGATCCTGCTGAAGTACTTCAAGGCCTGTGGCCTGTTTGGGGCGTGTCGCCCTATTAGGATCTTTGATCCTGGTGAAGTACTTCATGGCCTGTGGCCTATTTAGGGCATGTCGCCCTATTGGGATCTTTGATCCTGGTGAAGTACTTCAAGGCCTGTGGCCTGTTTGGGGCATGTCGCCCTATTGGGATCTTTGATCATGATGAAATACTTCAAGGCCTGTGGCCTATGCCGTTGGTGCGCGTCGCCCCAGTTAGGATCATTGATCGTTTCGAACGCCTTGCTGAATTGTAATCATTGAATATCTGCAATTGAAATGTTAAACTTTGACAAATTTTTGTTCTTATTTCATATATCATTGGGTTACAAAACCTGGGGCCTCATTAAAACCTTCAAGGTAAAACCCTCCTTAGGGAAAAAACCCGAGAAGGAAAAAGAGTACCCCTTATAGAAATTGTACATCAAAACTTGGAATTTGACATTGAATTAAACATACACAAGTAGACTAGTCTTTAACTGTAGCACCTCCTTAAATCCGCGGCATTGAAGGTCCGCGGCTCCCTGGTAGAGTTACTAAGGCGTACGCACCTTTTCGTGTACTTCTTATTACCCTGTAAGGGCCTTCCCAATTTGCTGCCAGCTTTTCATCTTTTGCATTCTTTAGACCAATGCTGGCCCTTCTTAGTACGAGATCGTCCACCGCAAACTCGCGCTTCACGACTTTGGTGTTATACCTCTGAGCAACTCGCTGCTTTCTCGACATTTCGGTTAACCGTGCCAACTCGCGGACTTCATCCACGAGGTCGAGCTCTTCCCTCAAGATTTCTTGATTATTCGGTGGAGTATACATAACCCTCCAAGACGGTTCACCAATCTCAACTAGAATCACTGCATCCGTCTCGTATACAAGGCGGAAAGGGGTTTCTCCCGTGATACTTTGCGGGGTGGTTCTGTAACTCCACAACACTTGATAGAGATTATCCACCGAAGCTCCTTTGGCATCCTCAAGTTGTTTTTTCAGACCATTTAAGATAACTTTATTTGCTGCTTCGGCCTGGCCGTTTGTTTGGGGGTGTTCTACACTTGAAAAATGATGCCGGATCTGCAACCGCTCAAGAAGTTCCATGAACTGGATCCCTGTAAATTGAGTTCCATTGTCAGTGACTATCTCAGCCAGGATTCTGAAACGACATATGATCGTTTTAAACGTGAAGGCTTCCACCCTTGCAGAAGTAAAGGTAGCAAGAGGTTCTGCCTCAACCCACTTGGTGAAGTAATCCACTGCCACAACTAGGTATTTCAGCTGTCCCGTGGCCTTGTGAAAAGGTCTCAGAATGTCCATCTCCCATGTGTGGAAGGGCCATGGCACAGATAAAGTATGCAGCTCTTCAGGCGGGATATGAGGAATATTCGCGTGTCATTGGCATTGTTCACATTTTTTAACGTGATTAGCTGCATCTTCTTGCATAGTCGTCTAGAAGTATCCTGCTCTTAACGCTTTCCTGGCCAGAGATTTTGCCCCGACATGATGTCCGCAGCTGCCTTTGTGTATCTCGGCCAATACATACCCGACTTCTTCCGGGCCAATACATTTCAGGAGCGGGGTTGAGATTCCCTTTCTAAACAAGTGGCCTTCAATTATCGCGAATCTCGTTGCTTTTTTTATTAACTTCTTGGACTCCTTATCATCCTCAGGTGTGATCCCCCTCTCGATATAATCAACCAAAGGGGTCCTCCAATCTGCTTCTTGTATCTGTAGAGTTAGACTGGGATAGGGAATTACCTCCTCTACAACAGAATGGTAATTTGATGCTTTCTTTGTGCTGGCAAGTTTGGAGAAAAGGTCTGCCCGTGCGCTTTCTTCTCTCTGGATATGTCGGATCTCAAATTTGGATAATCCCACAAGAGCATCTCGTACTTTGGTGAGTTATTTCTGCATTATAAGCTCCTTCGCCTGGTATTCCCCCTTTATTTGAGAGACCACCAACTTCGAGTCTGAACAGATGGTTACCGCATTTTCCCCTAACTCTTTGGCCATTCGTATTCCAGTCAGGCAGGCTTCATATTCCGCCTGATTGTTTGATGTCGGGAAATCAAAATTTAGAGAATATTCGATTGCCAGGCCATCAGAGTTTTCAAGGATCACTCCGGCACCACATCCTTTAGTGTTTGAAGAGAGATCGACATATATCATCCATTCCCCGGGGTGAGCCTCCCCGCGATGAGTCATTTCAGCCAGAAAATCGGCCAGGACCTGTAAGTCGTGGTTCGTAAGATATGTCGTACTGTGTTAGTTCAATTGCCTACAACATCATCCTTCCTGCTAGGTCCGGCTTATGCAAAATTTTCCGTATTGGTTGGTTAGTTCTGACCAGAATTGGGTAACATTGGAAGTATGGCGTAGCTTCCTAGAGGCTATCAACAATGCGAAAGCCACTTTTTTGAGTCGTTGGTAATTTACTTCGGCCCCTTGCAAAGCCCTTGAAACAAATTAAATGGGAAATTGATCCTTACCTTCTTCCCGGATCAACACGGCACTTACGGCTTCATCTATAACCGCGAGATAGAGTATCAAAGTGTCGCCTGCAATTGGTTTCATTAAGACGGGAGATGCCAAGGAGACTTTAAGTTCTCTGAAAGCAATGTTTTAAGGAAGTGAGGAGGAAACGTGACAGAGCTGCAATCCTCCCAGTGAGTTACTGTACATCTTTTATCGTCCTTGGGCTTGTCATGTCGATAATTGCCCGACATTTATCTAGATTCACCTCTATGCCACGACTTGTAAGCATAAATCCCAGAAATTTTCCTGCTTCCATGCCAAATGTGCACTTTAGAGGATTAAGTCGCAGATTGTACTGTCGTAGACGCTGGAAAACATATTCCAAATCCTTGGAAGGATCTTCTTCATCTTTGGTTTTGACAATCATGTCGTCGATATATACTTCGATTTCCCTGCCTCTCATTTCGGCAAAGACATTATCCATCATCCTCTGGTATGTCGCCCTTGCATTCTTTAAACCAAACGGCATCACATTGTAACAAAGTACCCCAAGACAGTAATAAAAGATGTTTTATCCTAATCTTCGGGATTCATGGGTATTTGATTATACCCAGAATTTGCGTCTAAAAAGGGAGATATCTATAACCCTTCGAATTATCTACCAATTGGTAGTGGGAAGGGATCCTTTGGACAGACTTTGTTCAAGTTTGTGTAGTCCGTGCACATCCTCCACTTGCCATTCGCCTTTTTTACCATCACGACATTTGATAGCCAATCAGAGTATTGCACCTCGCGGATGAATCCCGCATCTAACAACTCGTTGACCTGCTTTTCGATGGCCTTCTTGGCCCATCCTCCTCTTCTTCTGGGCTATAGGATTTGATCCTTCCCGTATTGAAAGTCAATGGCAGCAAAATTTGGGGTCTACACCCGGCATATCCGAGGCAACCCATGCAAAAATATCTTTATTATCCTGCAAGATTTTTATCATATTTTTCATAATGTTAGTAGGTAAATTTTTTCCGACCTTAACTACCTGTTCAGCCTTGTTGTCGACTTGTACTTCTACCAAGTCGCCTTCTGGCTCAGGTCATTCATGTTGTAGTTCTCCTCTTGGATCTAAGTCTGCCATCATCACTGCGACATCTCGCCTGATGAACTTTTGTTTTCCTTTGACTTCCTTTTTTGCCTCTTCTTTTTGCATCTCTTTTTCTTCTTCCTTTTCTTGTGCTGGAGTGGTTTTTGTTATCTTGAGGCTCTCCAGATAATAAAGTTGTGACTCTAGGCCCTTTCTTCGCACAGTGACGATGTCGTCCCTATCACTAGCGAACTTCATTGCCATATGCAGGGTCTGAGACCACAGCTCCTAGAGCGTTTAAAGTCGGCCTCCCTAGGATTGCATTGTAAGCTGATGGGCAGTCCACGACGAGAAATTTTACCTCTACCGACCTGTTGCCACCGCGGCCAGAAAAAGTTACTTTTATCTTTATATAGCCTTTAGGGAAGATAGTATTCCCTGTGAAGCCTATCAAGCTCCCTTTGTGAGGGATCAAGTCTTTCTCAGTCAAGCCCAACTTGTGGAAAAGGTCCTAGAACATGATGTTAGCCAAACTCCCTTGATCCACAAATAACCTCTTCACTTCATACCCCGCCATCCTGGCCGTGATGACCAGAGGGGCATTGGATCCCGTTCCATCGATGGGTAAATCATCCTCAGAAAACGCCAACGTCATTCTCCTCATGGCCTTGATAGCCATGCAGTGATCCCTTTCATCACGGGATCTCTTTCTAGACGACTCTGAGGATTCCATATGGTTTAAACCCCCAGCAATTACGTTAATGACACCTTTTGAAGCCGTGTTGTCATGTCGCCGTGGACTACGACACCTCGATCGTCGTTTTCATCTTGCCCTGAATCCCTGTTTCCTTGACCGGAACCACGTCTTCCGGAAGGTGACGGGCTCCTCCCCCGAGATGTCCCTTCATCACTCTTTGGAATCTTGAAAATCTAATCATCTTCTTATTATTGGATTCTTGAATCCTATGATATTTCATGTTAGTTTGGCTTTAGATGATAGCAGTAGTTTTTATTTTAAAAAAAATATGAAGTATAGAAAAAATTATGTCAATTTAGAGATGTATATACAATCTAGATTAGAGAGTATTTGTCTAGTAACTTGGGAGAAAACCTTCAGGCAGCAACTTTAATGTTCAAACCTTCGTGGACGCACTTTTGTTTATAAAAAAAAGATTAGATAGTATTTGTTTATACATATATTAAAATAAATAATAATAAATAAATTATAGTTTTTCTCTTAAAGTATAATTGAAATTTTAAATTTGTAATATTTTAAATTTATATTATAAATAGATTATAAATTCTAAAATTGACCATAAACCTGAAGAATGAATATATAAAAACGGAGATAATATAATATAATATAATATGTAGTAAATGATGTATTAAAATATATTTTATTTTAATCATCAAAAAATTTAGTTAATATTTTCTTAATTGTAAAATAACAATTTAAGAAATTTAATTAGGTAAATTATAATTATTTTAATTTTATTAATAATATTTGAACTGTTATTTTTATGTTAAATTTCTTTTGAGTTATATTTATATTTGAATTTTATATAAAGAAAAGATTAGTTGTGGTGAGAGAAAAGGAGAATGGGTTATAATGGAGTGTGTGGTAATGTAGTTGAATTTTGCCATGTGTGACATTATAACTAGTTTAGCTTCTATTTTAATACTAAAGGGTGACAATGCGCGCATGTAAGAAAAAGCGTTTAATAGATTATGTTGTTTAGAAACTGTTATACTAATTATTAATTTACAAAAAGATGTCAATAATTTATGTAACTAAACATGCAATTTTTGTAAAATATTTGTGTAAAGTAAAAGTTTTACATAACAAATAAAAATAGAAATTACAGTAAAAAACTTCAAACACAAAAAAATCTTTATTTTATTATTTAGGTAACATGTTTTGTATTAAAAAATAAAACTAATTATAATTGATTTGCATGAATTAAATTGAAAAATAAAATAGTCTTAGTTAAATATAGAAAGTATTTTGATTTGTAGATACTGTAAAAAATTATACAATATTAAATTGTTAAGATGGATAGAGAAATATATAGGATGTTGATTATTTTTTATAATAAAGATATGTTATAGCCGGATAACTTGAACCTTGATAATCTAATCATCTTCTTATTATTGGATTCTTGAATCCTATGATATTTCATGTTAGTTTGGCTTTAGATGATAGCAGTAGTTTTTTTTTTTAAGAAAAAATATGACGTATAGAAAAAGTTATGTCAATTTAGAGATGTATATACAATCTAGATTAGAGAGTATTTGTCTAGTAATTGGGGAGAAAAGCTTCAAGCAGCAACTTTTAGGTTCAAACCTTCGTGGACGCACTTTCGCTTATAAAAAAAAGATTAGAGAGTATTTGTTTATACATATATTAAATTAAATAATGATAAATAAATTATAGTTTTTCTCTTAAAATATAATTGAAATTTTAAATTTGTAATATTTTAAATTTATATTATAAATAGATTATAAATTCTAAAATTGACCATAAACCTAAAGAATGAATATATAAAAATGGAGATAATATAATATAATATAATATGTAGTAAATGATATATTAAAATATATTTTATTTTAATCATCAAAAAATTTAGTTAATATTTTCTTAGTTGTAAAATAACAATTTAAGAAATTTAATTAGGTAAATTATAATTAATTTGATTTTATTAATAATATTTGAACTGTTATTTTTATGTTAAATTTCTTTTGAGTTAAATTTATATTTGAATTTTATTTAAAGAAAAGATTAGTTGTGGTGAGAGAAAAGGAGAATGGGTTATAGTGGAGTGTGTGATAATGTAGTTGAATTGTGCCAAGTATGTAAAAAATTCGATGTGATAACTTGCCATAGAAGAGTGTATGTGAAGTGTTAATTTTCTAGTTTAAACTTCTGTTATAATATATATATATATATATATATATATATATATATATATATATATATAATAGATACTAGATAGATAGATAATACATAGATAATACATAAATAGATAGATTATAGTTAAATGGCATCATTTCTTCATTTTCAACTTGACCAACTACCTACCAGCTACTAGCCATATTATGAATCATAAAGATCTTGTTTTTTTGGCCAACATCGTCCACCATGTTGCATGAAGTGAGCTTTAGATTCATTAGGGGTGGAAGGAATTAGGGAGTGATACCATCATTTTTAATGTATAGATTTATATTTGTTATATATAAAGGGATAGTGAGATTTCTAAATTTGGGTGGTCTCAATCCCTCCCACCCATTGGAGAGGTTACATGAGATGTTGATCTCTTTATAGATTTTCAACGAAAGATTATAAGCATTAATATTAGAGCAAGTAAAAAATAAATGGGTCACTTTTTCTGCTGTCAGAGTCGGCCCAATGAATTAAAAAGTCTAAAGCGAATTTTTTAAATGGGGCCTTTTAATAACATTTAATTTAAATTTTTAACTTTGTTAAAATTTACTATTGAAATTTACTAGATATCACCATAGAAAAAATATTAAAATATTATGAAAAAAAATAAGGGCTAGAATAATAACTTGTTTGCTATTCATTGATGATACTAGAACGATAGCATGAAAAAAATGGAATGAAAGTGATAAAAACGAAAAAAGCTAGAAACAAAAATAACACAAGTAAATGAGAAGATGGTAACACAGATAGAAAATTGAGAATTGAATTTTGAAAACTTACAATGAATAGTACAATACTTAATAGTGTGGGAGTGGATAATGATAACGTGACACTTATAAGTTAAGACCCAATGGAATCACAAACTCACAGTAGTGATATAGTTTAACAAACTCTTATGAATCATGTAATCTTCATAGTTAGTTATAGCCAATCGGGCCTTGCCAATACATATGCTTAGCCACTTGGGTACTTGCTTATAAAATTTAGAAATTTAGAAAAAAGCATGATAAAGCCACAAGAAAGAAGAAGAGAAATAGAGAATGATATAAGGTGGTTTTTCCGGTGTTCTTTCAAAATAAGGAACAAATTTATTCCTCCACGTGGCTTCATTTAAGTAGTGATACTTGTTATAACTTATCCATGTCATCTAATTTAATATAACTTTATAATATTGCAAACACATCCTCTCTTTTAATAACATTTATCCTAATTTAAGACAAAATTTCTTAAAATTTCTTTATCTTTTTTCTTTTAACAAATTTAAATGCAACATTCACGACTAAATTAAAATTAAACGTAAGTGATCATGAAAAAATAATTGAAGAAGGGTGATTAACAAGTATTAAAACTCCTTTTGATGTATTCATCCTCAACACAATAATACTATCCATCGTAAAAGACAAGTATTCATTAACAATACATTATACACAATTTTAGTGCAAGTTTTGATAGTTTTTTAGGTTTAGTGTGTGATTTTTTATTTTTATGTTGTTTCGATGTTATTATATTTAAATTCTTCATGTCAATTTGATGCAAAATATGTGTTAGGTGTCCAAGTTTTTCTATAATGTTCATAGCTATTCTTAATTGTTCTTGCTATTTCTTGATAGATATTTCTGTGGTGTCTATGGTGTCATCTCTATGAAGATGACAACATGATCTCTTATCAAATCAAATCAAAAATTTGATATGAGATAATAAGAAATGCAATAAAGTTATATTCTCTATTAAATCATTTAGATTTGGTAGATACTTACTTGATTTTGTTTTTTAATCTAATATTTAGTTTTGATTTATGTCTCAATTTTTTTAATCAAAATATCAAATACTTAGATTTTGGTTGCATTATTAAAGGTGTATTTGAGCTTTAATTAATTAAAAAAATAAGTTTCTATTAGCTGAAGGATAAATGAATTAATAGAGAATATTATAATAAATAAAATAAGGTAAAAGTAGTATTTTGGTCCCTAAATTTTACATTAAATTTTACTTTGGATCTCTTTTTTTTTGTTTATATTGGTTTCTTTACTTATTTTTTCTTCGTGTTATTTCATTAAATAATTAATAAAAAATCTAAAATAGTCGCAGGATTTGAGAAAGAAGAAGACAATGATAAAAAAATATATTATTATGGGCATTTTTGTTAATTATTTATCAACAAAAGTTAATAGAAAATAATTATATTATATTGAAAATATAAATTAAGATTACGAAGAAAAAAAAAATGACCAAATTAAAATTTGAGATAAAGGTATGGGCCTAAAATATGATAATATTATTTTACAAAAATTTTTTAGTGAAAATTCATAAAATAAGAAAAACATATTCACATATAAATTTTAATTTATAAATTTGACATGAATAAAGCACACTTAAATAATATAATGTATTTAAATAATATTATTTTCATACAAATAACTAGTACACGCATCATTACGCTGTCATCTCTATGCTCAAAGTATCAATTATTTGTATCAAGTTCTTCTAGGTCTTATAATTTATTTCAGGCCCAATTATGAATTTTTTATGTTATGTTATTTTTTAAATATAATTTGCTTTTAAAGTATTCATTAATTATGTATTTTTCTTCTAGGTAGAGTATAAGTTACACAGGTCACGTTCTATTCAGCCAAATGTTTGCTTATTATATTTATAGTTATAAAACTCATACTAGTCATCGACTCGGTCAAGAAACTGGATCACTGGTCGAACTAGTAGGTCATTGATTGAACCGATTTAACTTGATGTAAGATAATATTTTATAATTTATACTAATATTTACAAATATTATATATATTTTACAGTAAAATTTAATATATTAAAGAATTTTTGTGTATTAATCACATATTAGTACCAATGTTAATTAAATTTTATGCAAAATTAAAATATATAAATATTGATAAATTTAGATTTATATATAAAATTATAAGGTAGCTAACATTTTTTTTAAAAAAAATAAATGCAAATACATTAAAAACTAAATTCATAAATATATTGTAATAAAATTTTCTATTATAATAATATAAACATACTTATGAAATTTTTTATATTTGACAACTAACACATATTTTACTATATATTAAATATATTTATATTCGAAAATATTTTATATAATAATATAAATATATTTATAAAATTTTTATTACAGTATATTTATGAGTTTAGTTTTTTAATGTATTCGCATTTATTTATTTTTTTAAAAAACGTTATCTAAGTTATAATTTTATATATCAATCTAAAGTTATCAATATTTATATATTTTTAATATTGTATAAACATTAATATTAGTACTAATATATGATTAGTACACAAAATTTTTTTAGTATATTAAATTTTATGGTAAAATATATATTATATTTGTAAATATTAGTATAAACTATAAAATATTATCATATATCAGGTTAAATTGGTTCAACCAGTAAGTTAGTGGTTCGATCATTAATCCAAGACATTGACCTAGTTGATGAGTGGTATGAATTTTATAACTACTATAGATATAAGTAACTGATAATTGAGTCTTAATCAAACATTAGGCCGAATAGAACATAGATAACTTATATTCCAATCTGAAGCGACCTAGAAGAAAAAATACATAATTAATGAAAACTTTAACTTGAAGCAAATTGTATTTCAGAAATAATTTAACGTAAATCATTCATAATTGGGCCTAAAATAAATTATGAGACCTAGAAGAACCTAATATAAGTAAATGATACTTGAGCATAGGGATGACAACGTAATTAGGCGTGTACTAGTTATTTATAAGAAAATAATATTATTTAAATACATTATATTATTTAAATGTGTTTTATTCGTGTCAGATTTATAAATTAAAATTTATATGGGAATGATTTTTTCTTTTTGTGTTGTTTTATGAATTTTCACTAGAGAAAATTTATAGAATAATAACATCATATTTTTTATGGCTAAATTTATATCTCAAATTTTAATTTGGTCCTTTTATTTTTTTTCTTCGTAATCTTAATTTATATTTTCAATATAATATAATCGTTTTCTATTAATTTTTGTTGGTAAATAATAACTAACAATAATGCCAATAATAAAACTTTTTATCATTGTCTTTTTCTTTCTCATATTCAGTAACTATTTTAGACATTTTTATTAATTATTTAATAAATTAAAATAAAGCAAAAATAAGTAAAGAATCAATATGAACAAAAAAAAAAGATCAAAACTGAAATTTAGTCTAAAGTTTAGGGACCAAAATGCTACTTTTACCTTATTTTATTTATTATAATATTTACCATTAATTTATTTATTCTTCAACTAATAAAAACTCTTTTTTTATTCATTAAATTTCAAATACACCTTTAATAATGTAACCACAATCTAAGTATTTGATATTTTCATTAAAAAATAGAGACTTAAATAAAAACTAAATATTAGATTAAAAAACAAAATCAAGTTAATATCTATCAAATCTGAATATTTTAATAGAGAATATAACTATTGAATTCTTATTGTCTCGTATCAAATTTTTTATTTGATTGGATAAGAGACCATGATATCATCTTCATAGAGATGAAACCATAGACACCATAAAAATACCTATCAAGAAATAGCAAGAACAGTTAAGAATAGCTATGGACATTATAGCAGAACTTGGACAACTAACACATATTTTACATCAATTTGACTTGAAGAATTTAAATATAACATCGAAACAACATAAAATAAAAATTACAAATCACATATTAAACCCAAAAAACGATCAAAACTTGTGCTAAAATTGTGTATAATATATTCCTAATAAATACTTGTCTTTTATGATGAATAGTATTATTGTGCTACACATGAATACATCGAAGGTAGCAATAGACTATTATGTTTTGATACTTGTTCTTCACACTTCTTCGATTATGTTTTCATGACCACTTGCGTTTAATTTTAATTTTAGTCGTAAACGTTGCATTTTAATTTGTTAAAAGATAAAGGAATTTTAAAAAATATTGTGCTTAAACTAAGAGCAGATGTTATTAAAAGAAATGATTATTTTGCAATATTAAAAAACTATATTAAATTAGATTACGTGGATGAATTATAACAAGTGTCGTTTATTAAATGGAGCCACATGGAGGAACAAATTTGTTCCTTATTTTGAAGGAACACCGGAGAAACCACCATGATCGAAAATAGAAAGAGTTGAAAGACACCGAGGAAGAAAGAGTTAAATAAGGAATATGAAAAATAAATGCTAACAAATAACTGTAATAAGTTTTCAAGATTATTTAGCTGGACTGAAGGAAGATAAAATGGCAAAAGAAGATAACTGGGGAAAGGCTAAAATTTAGGAATCATTGTAAGACTTTGCCAAAAAAAAATGGATGAACCATACATGAAAAAAGAAGTAAAATGCATGTAGTGAACAAAATATGAGTATATGAGGAATCTAGCAACATACACGCTAGTAATTTGACAGGTGCAAAACCAACAAGCTGAATTCTATTTTGAATTACGTATCCGGTTTCGTTTTTATTAGTATCAATACAATAAATTTTTACCAAAAGAAACTATTTATAGCAAGTAAAATAAAAATTGGGGTCTAAAGCGAGGGTTTGGACCGCTTTAGTGTTGAGCCGGCCCTGGTTGCTGTCCACATAGGACACAATTTTGAGATTCTGGCATTCCTCCTATTCCCCTTCTTAGATTATCCTCTGTTGGTAGCCCATCGTTGAAGATTTTCCACCCACATGCTGCAAGTTTAGATGGAGCTTTACACTTCCACAAGAGGTTGAAAATATGGGAGTCTTGGTAGTTGTCATCCGGGATGACATTCATGTGTGTACCTTTGACATTATAAATACTGTTATGGACCTAACCTGCGGGAAGGATACATGCAGGCCTCACGTGGGTGGCCCAAGCCGCCGGTCCTATGTCGTGTATCCATGACATAGGGACACGACATAAGGCACAAGGGATTTCACCCCCACGTGAGGACCGTTACAGATCCGTAACTACTGCCGCAATTCACGGAACTGAGACAGTGACAGGTTTGACTTTGGTGACTTTTGTTTACCCTATAAATATATGTGACTAGTCTTCATTCGGGACGTTTTTTCATAACTCTAAATCTGAGAATTCCTGCTTAGGACACACAACTGACTTGATCGTCGGAGTGCTTGTAGGTACCCCCTCACCGCCAGGTGAGTGGCCGGAGAGATCCAATCGCTGCGCCAGAGACCAGATTGGAGGCCAAAGCTGCCATTCCAAGTGCATGGTGGAACATTGGCGCCGTCTGTGGGAAAGAATTGTTCTTCTCCGATCGTAACTTATCTCTTATTTCCTCCTTTATCTGGTTTTTCTGGTAATTTTGCAGGAAGAACATCACCAGAGCCAAGAACTTAATCTCTCTCTCCTCGCATATCCATTTTTGCTGGTTATCAAGGTGAATTCCAGTCAATCAATCGGTGCAAAAGCCATTTCTAGCCAATTAATCGGTGAATTGTGGCTTTCCACCAATTAGTTGATCGGATAATTACATTCTTTGAATTTATCTGTAATAACTGCGCATATATTCCTCTATAAATACGTAATTTCTTTATCATCCTCCTAAATCCTGTTTCATTAACGATCCTGCATGGGTGTATGGCAAGAAAATCTCTTGTGCTCGCAGGCAAACAGAAACTAACTCATGCTAACCAAAAATGTGGTTGTAGTGACATGGTGAACATCAGGAGAAAGAACCAAGCATCTAGGGGAGCATCGGCCAACGCCGGTGGAGCCCCTGGAGAACAGCCCTCTACTAACGGGCCTTCTCCGCGACGACAACAAGAAGAGGCCAGGCCTGCTGGTCCTGCGATGTCCGAACAGAGGATGACAACGATTGAAGACGGCATGCTCGACCTGAAAGAGGTGATTTGAAAGCAGGCCGAAGAAATTGAGAGGATGAATAGGGAACGAGAAGCTTGGAAGAAGCAACAAGAGGAATTTCAGGCAATTCTGGTCAACCTCGGGATGGGCCAGCAACTCCCTCAACAACATGAGAATCAGCAAGAGGGGCAAAATCCCCAAATGGAGAGGCAAGTCTCCATGGTTGGTCCCCAGATCCCGCACACCAACCCCGCGATAGTCTAGCCCCAGCTGCCCGACTTGGATCAGGTGGCGGAAAACGACATGGGTATTGAAGGGTGTCATAACCCTTTCACCCCGGCAATCATGAACTTTGATATGCCGGCCAACTTTAAGTTCCCAGTCCAGATCGACCCGTATGATGGGACAACTGATCCTCAAGATCATGTGGAGATCTTCCAGCAGACGATGGTCTTCCAGGGGGCCAAGGAGCCCGTTATATGCCGAGCATTCCCTTTGACCTTGAAAGCTGCGGCCCGGAGATGGTTTTCATCGTTACCGGCGGGATCCATCGCAGGATGGAAAGCATTAAAGGATAAGTTCGTGTCCAACTTTAGCAGCAAGAAGCAATTTAAAACCGAGCACCACCTCGAGAGGATAAAGCAGAGATCAGACGAGCCATTGAGGGATTTCATCATCCGCTTTAACGCGGAATCTCTCGAGGTACGCGATGTCGCCCCGAACATGATGCTGTATTTCCTTAGGCAGGGGCTGAAGCTGAGAGGCTTCGCCAAGGATTTAGCCGGAGAAAAGCCCAAAACAATGGAGGAGTTGAAAAAGCGGGCTGAGAAGTGGATTCAGATAGAAGAATAGGTTCGAAATAATAAGGCAGATAATCAAGTCGCTAAACAGGAAAGAGAAAAGAGAGACAAACAGAAAAATTCTTATGGCGGGAGACCCAAGGAGAATGAGAAAACATATGATAAAGGCGGGAGACCACCCAGGGGCGCTTACTCAACTTATGCCCCGTTAACCATGCCGCCATCTCGTATCTATAAGGACAAATTTTGTCTATATCATAAAGACCACGGGCACCACACTAACGAATGCATTCACCTTAAAGACGCCATCGAGAAGTTGATACGACAACGAAAGTTGAGACAATTTGTTCAGAAAAATGATGAAGGAACATCCGGTGGAAGGAGCCCGTCATCACCCAGAAGACGTGAACATGCTGCAAGGAACCGGGACATTGGGCGGGATGAACGACGGAGATCTCGGTCCAGAAGTCCACAACGACATGAAAAAGCGGCTTCGAAAGGGGTCATCAACGTGATTGCTGGAGGTCTTGATCAGGGGGAACCACCAGAGTCATCAAGAAAACGATCCCGGGACATAGAAGATCATTTCATAGCTGTGAAGGCCATGAAAAGAATTACTTTGGCATTCACAGAAGACGACCTACCTACGGATGGAGCCGGGTTCAATGCCCCCTAGTTATCATGGCCAAGATGGCGGGGTATGAAGTAAAAAGGTTATTCGTTGATCAAGGGAGCTCAGCCGACATTATGATTTGGGACTTATTTCAGAAATTGGGCCTAACAGATAAAGATCTAATCCCTCACAAGGGAAATTTGATAGGCTTTACAGGGGATACTATCTCCCCCAAGGGCTATGTAAAATTTAAGGTAACTTTTGCATGTCGTGACGGAAGCAGATCAGTAGAGGTGAAGTTCCTCGTCGTAGAATGCCCCTCAGCCTATAACGCCATTATAGGCAGACCTACTCTGAATGCTTTGGGAGCGGTTGTCTCAACTTTGCACATGGCGATGAAATTCCCTGGTGACAGGGGCGACATTGTCACTATCCGAGGGAAAGGCCCTGAGGCACAACTTTATTATTTAGAAAGTCTTAAAATAACGAAAACTATGCCAGTGCAGGAACAGGAAAAAGTAAAGGAGACACAGAGGAAAGAAACCAAAGGAAAACAAAAACTCGTTAGGCGAGATGAAGCCGTAATGATGACGGACCTGGATCCAAGAGGGGAGTTACAACATGAACGGCCTGAACTTGAAAGTGATTCTGTGGAAATACGACTCGGGAGTCAACCTGATCAGGTAGTCAAGGTCGGGAAAAACTTACCCATTAATGTTATGAAAAATATGATCAAAGTTTTGCAAGATAATAAGGATATTTTTGCATGGGTCGCCTCGGACATTCCGGGTGTAGATCCTGAGTTCTGTTGTCACTGACTCGCGATAAAGGAAGGAGCTAGGCCAGTGGCCCAGAAAAAGAGGAGAATGGGCCAAGAGCAGACAACAGCTATTGAAAAACAAGTTGACGAGTTATTAAACGCGGGATTCATCCGCGAGGTACAGTATTCTGACTGGCTATCCAATGTCGTGATGGTAAAAAAGGCCAATGGAAAGTGGAGAATGTGTACAGATTACACAGACCTTAACAAAGCTTGCCCGAAGGACCCTTTTTCGCTGCGCTGCATAGATAAATTGGTCGACAACTCAGCGGGTTATAAATATCTTTCTTTTCTGGATGCTTATTCTGGTTATAATCAAATTCCCATGGCTCCCGAAGATCAGGATAAGACTGCCTTTATCACTGATCTTGGGATATTTTGTTATAATGTGATGCCCTTTGGTTTGAAGAATGCAGGAGTGACATACCAAAGGATGATGAACAAAGTCTTTGTCGAGATGAGAGGCAGAGAGGTCGAAGTCTACATCGACGATATGATCGTCAAAACAAAAAATGATCAAGATCCATCGAAAGATCTGGAATCTGTGTTTCAACGTTTACGGCAATTCAATTTACGACTTAACCCTCTGAAATGCACGTTTGGTGTGGAAGCTGGAAAGTTTCTGGGATTTATGCTCACAAATCGCGGCATTAAAGCAAACTCGGATAAATGTCGGGCATTCCTCGACATGTCTAGCCCCAGGACGGTCAAGGACGTACAACAACTTACGGGGAGGGTTGCAGCTTTGTCTCGTTTCCTTCCAATCTCGGCAAAGCGCTGCCTTCCCATGTTTAAGGCCTTGAAGAAACAAGACCCATTTGAATGGACGCAAGAATGTGAAGTCGCGTTGCAAGAGCTCAAAGCCTCCCTGGCATATCCCCCTATCTTAACAAAGCCGATGGCGGTGGACACCTTGATACTCTACCTCACGCTGAGTTGAATTATCAGCGACTTGAAAAAGTAGCTTTCGCATTACTGGTGGTTCGAGGAAGTTACGCCCATATTTCCAATGCTACCCCATCCTACTCAGCACCAATCAACCGATACGACAAATCTTACACAAACCAGACTTGGCAGGAAGGATGATGTCTTGGGCGATTGAGTTAACTCAATATGATATATCGTATGAACCACGACTAGCGATTAAAGCACAGGTCCTCGCCGACTTCCTTGCCGAAATGACACATCTCAGAGACAACCATCCTGGGGAATGGACAATATATGTCAATGGTTCCTCAAACGTCAAGGGATGTGGCGTCGGAGTGATACTGGAAAACTCGGAGGGATTGGCAGTGGAGTATTCATTAAGATTTGACTTCCTGACATCTAACAATCAGGCAGAATATGAAGCCTGCCTTGCAGGAATACGGATGGCTAAGGAATTAGGAGCAAACGCGATAACTATCTGTTCAGATTCAAATTTGGTGGTGTCCCAGATTAAGGGAGAATACCAAGCCAAAGAGCCCATCATGCAGAAATATCTCGCCAAAGTACGAGATGCTCTAGTAGGATTCTCTAAATTTGAAATCCGACATATACCTAGAGAAGAGAATGCAAGAGCTGATCTCCTTTCGAAACTCGCCAGCACGAAGAAGACTTCAAACTACCACTCCGTGGTATAAGAGGTAATCCCGTATCCCAGCTTGACCTTGCAGGTGCAGGAAGCAGATTGGAGGACCCCCTTGATAGATTATATTGAGAGAGGGATCACTCCCGAGGACGATAAAGAGTCGCAGAAGATTATTAAAAAAGCAACGAGATTCACAATGGTTGAAGGCCACCTGTTCAGGAAGGGAGTCTCGGTTCCACTTCTGAAATGCATTGGCCTAGAGGAGGTCGGATATGTGCTGGCCGAGATCCATGAAGGAAGTTGTGGGCATCATATCGAGGCTAAATCTTTTGCCAGGAAGGCGTTGAGAGCGGGTTACTTTTGGCCAACTATGCAAGAGGACGCTATCAATCACATCAAAAAATGTGAGCAATGCCAACGACATGCCAACATCCCTCACATCCCGCCGGAAGAGCTACACACGCTATCCGCGCCATGGCCATTCCACACCTGGGGAATGGACATCCTGGGACCTTTCCACAAAGCCACGGGACAGCTGAAACATCTTTTAGTCGCAGTAGACTATTTTACGAAATGGATCGAAGCTAAACCTCTCGCAACTATTACGTCTGCAAGAGTGGAATCTTTCACCTTCAAAACAATTATATGTCGCTTTGGAATCCCGGCAGCGATCGTTACTGATAACGGGACTCAATTCACTGGAAGCCCATTCAAGGATCTCCTCCAAGGGTTGCAAATCCGACATCATTGTTCAAGTGTAGAGCATCCCCAAACAAATGGTTAGGCTGAAGCCGCAAATAAAGTGATCCTAAATGGCCTAAATAAACGACTTGGTAGTGCCAAAGGAGCCTGGGCAGATAACCTCTATCAGGTATTATGGAGTTACAGAACCACCCCGCAAAGTACGACAGGAGAAACTCCTTTCCGGCTCGTATATAGAACTGATGCAGTAATCCCTGTTGAAATCGGTGAACCATCTTGGAGAGTCATTTATACCCCGCCAAATAATGACGCACTATTAAGAGAAGAGCTTGACTTTGTAGACAAAGTCCGGGAGCTGGCTCGATTGACTGAGATGTCGAGGAAACAACGAGTTGCTCAATGATACAACGCTAAGGTCGTGAAACGCGAGTTCATAATAGGCGACCTTGTTCTTAGAAGGGCTAGTATAGGGCTGAAGAATGCAAAAGATGGAAAGCTCGCAGCAAATTGGGAAGGCCCATATTGGGTAATCAGAAGTACAAGAAAAGGTGCATATGCCTTGGAGACTCTACAAGGAAGAGAATTGCCTAGAACTTTCAATGCCGCGGATCTGAGAAGGTATTACAGCTAGAAAGTACCCGACTTGTTTACGCTTAAATTTGTTGCATTTTAGTCTTAATGTACAATTTCTGTAAGGGGTACTCTTTTTCCTTCTCGGGTTTTTTCCCTAAGGAGGGTTTTACCTTGAAGGTTTTAATGAGGCCCCAAGTTTTGTAACCCAACGACATATGAAATAAAAACAAATATTTGTCAAAGTTTAAGATTTCAGTTGCAGATATACAATTACCGCGACTCATCAGGTGTATGAAAGGATAAAAAATCCTAACAAGGCGACATGCACCAACGAAATAGGCCACTGGCCTTGAAGTACTTCACCAGGATCTAAGATCCCACTAAGGCGACCCGCCCAAAATAGGCCACTGGCTTTGAAGTACTTCACCACGATCTAAGATCCCACTAAGGCGACCCACCCAAAATAGGCCACTGGCCTTGAAGTGCTTCATCAGGATCTAAGATCCCACTAAGGCGACCCGCCGAAAATAGGCCACTAGCCTTGAAGTGCTTCATCAGGATCTAAGATCCCACTAAGGCGACCCGCCCAAAATAGGCCACTGGCCTTGAAGTACTTCATCAGGATCTAAGATCCCACTAAGGCGACCCGCCCAAAATAGGCCACTGGCCTTGAAGTACTTCACCAGCATCTAAGATCCCACTAAGGCGACCCGCCCAAAATAGGCCACTGGCCTTGAAGTACTTCATCAGGATCTAAGATCTCACTAAGGCGACCCGCCCAAAATAGGCCACTGGCCTTGAAGTACTTCATCAAGATCAAGGATCCCACTAGGGCGACATGCCCCAAATAGGCCGCTGGCCTTAAAGTACTTCGTCAGGATCAAGGATCCCAATAGGGCGATATGCCCTAGATAGGTCATTGGCCTTGAAATATTCCACCAAGATCAAAGATCCCAGCAAAGGCGGCATACACCTATGATCTGGTTATGAAAATTCATTATGGTAAGAAGTTAAAGTTCAAATAAATCAGAAGCATAAAGCTCAAGTTACGACTTCCAAAAGTCACGGTATGTGGAAACTTAATGTTGAAAACGTTAAGTTAAAAGTTGCAATATAAAGTCGTTATGAATATAAACGAACAGAGAGATGTCATTAAAAGGTAAAGTATTACAAAAGCAAGGCTGGCCAACATGCCAGTAAATTGTCCATTAAAGCAAAAAGTAAATCTAATTATTACAAAGAAGAGCTTCAAGGCTCGACAGGTGCAACATTGCCATCTTCAGCAGTCGGGGGCGACATTGAATAATCAGCGTAGGGGTCAAAGGACTCCAGTTCTGGATCATTCAAGTCGACTAGAGTGGGTGGATCATTGTCATAATCCACCAGCTGATCACCTTCCACCCCGTGAAGTGGATGGACCCCTTTAAAGGAAAGTACAAATCCTGGATTAAGAAATTCCACTTGCTTGAGGCAGCTGGCGAAGGCCATGTACCCGCCGCTTGAGATCACGCGACTTTGCTCCCGGACCTCAGCCTTCAGTTTGTCGTTGGCAACCTCCAAAGCCGCTTTGTCTGTCTGCAGTTGATCTCGAACCCGGGTTAGCAGCTTGGCTTCCTCCAACAAAGAAGCTACTTGCTCCAAAGCCTTGGCGAGAGAGACTTGTGCTTCCTTCTTCTCACCAGAAAGTTTAACACTTTCTAACTTGAGCTGGTCGAATTGAGAAGCAGCTGCGGCAATCTCGTTCTTCAACTCGACCTGAGAAGCCTTCAATAAATCTCGCTCTCTGGAAAGAGCCTGAATCTGCTTCTCAGCAGCAGCCTTGGTAACCTGTAGCTTCTTTTCTAGGTCGGCTACGGGACTGGGCCTCTCCAACTCTTCGTGGAAATGTTTCAGAAGAGCAGATTGGCGAGACATCCACCCAAGTGCCTCCCCGACATTAGCCTGCGAGATAAAGAAACGACATCTATCATGTATGCAAACACAAAAGAAGATAAAAAAGCAGATTATATGACATAGAGGAATAGAAAATTACCTTCAGTGCAGAGCGAGGGAGCTCCTTGAAAAATTCCCCGTGATGAAATGAAACAATGGGGGCTTGGAAGCCTTCCCATTGGGAGGAAGAAGATGCTCCCGTGACAGGGAGTGCAGGGGCACCTCCTATATGGAATAAAGGAAACAAATGATGACAACGTTAAAACCCAATATAATCTTGAACAAGTAGTGTCATACATAGATAGATGCTAAGCACTAACCTCTCTTTCGATGGAAAGCTTCTCAAACCGTTTCAGCTTCTTCGTCATCCGAGACAGATATCTCGTTGGGAGAAGCAGCTTGGATTGTTCCCAACTCTTGGGAAGCAGCTGAGGACTTTTGGCGATCCCGGAGGATGAGTTTCCTCTTCTTCGCGGCCTGAACGTTAGGCGAAGCCGCCACAACGCCCTCAGCAGTTGCCGATGGACCCTGGGATACCCCAAGAGACTGAACCCCGTGATCGGTGGTTAGCTCACGGGCTAGGTTCTGGGCAGGGGACTCTTTCTTCCCCTTCTTAGTCATACCGCCGGTTTTCTTCATTAATTGAGCGTATCCCGTCATGATAGCACCTGAAAACAAAGCCAACATAATGCTTAAAAAATTATAACCCGTGAAGTAAGCAAATGACAAGATCATAATGGCGATTTTACTCAAGGTATCAGCGCGATTGACACAGCGTGCCCGGATGACATCTTTGCACTTTACAAGACCGTGTTGTTTGTTAAACTCACGAAAACCAGCAATGATGGCTGATTCGGAGTCAAGCAACGAGGCCAGGTCAGTAACATAGGTCTCAACCTCACGCAGATAGTGTTCGTAAGACCAATAGAGAGGAAATAGGGGAGATCCATCCGGACCCATCCAGAAGGGATACTCCTCCCCGACATACGACACTTTGAAATAAGCATCCTTGAAGGGGGGGAAGGAATCGTCATAAAGCTTGAAGAAGGCATGGTCTTTCCTCTGACGGAACGATACGAAGCTGAAGTCGACGAGGTGATAAGGCATGAAAAGATAAAGGAAAAGGTTGCTGGAGATCTCCCAGTTGTTAGCCCAGCAGAATATCTCAAATGCATTTATAAATCCCCAGGCGTTCGGGTGGAGTTGAGAAGGCGCCACCTCAAGTCGGTTGAGTATCTCGACTTGAAAGTCTGAGAAGGGGAAACGCAGACGAACGTCGGGGAAGAAACACTCGTACAACATCATGTAATCAGCCCCTCCTCTTCGAGGGCGGGATCCAATACGCTCGTTGGGATCAACACGCTCAGCCTTATATAATGTAATTGGACCAGAGGGAACCTTTTCTGCAGGCGTGGCTCCAGGGAAGTGCATGGCCTCCTTGAACTCAACTTCCGCGACATGGAATTTCAGGGTGGAGGTAAGTCCGGAAGAAACTTGGAGGATGTCGTGGTCAATCCAGAACATCCTCCTCACCTCCCGGATACCTTGCAGTCTTTTGGGGACTTCAATACTCGTAGCCTTCTTTGACGGGCCGTACCATTCATCGATTGTTTTACAACGACGTTCTAAGGCTTTGCTCTTGGAAGGCTTTCGAAGGACTTGGACTGGGACCGAATTTGATGGCGACTCTGAACCCGACATGGGAGACGAAGCCGACATTGGTTCTACAATAGAAACAGGAGGGACAAAAAGAGGGTCGGAAGAATTTGAATCAGAAGATTTAGTTGAATTATTAGAAGAATAAAAACTAGAAGTTTCAAACGAAGAACAAATTAACAAGGGGACAATAGGATGTAAGACGGACGTTACAATATTGTCACTATCCTCAGATGATTCATCATAATCATATTTACCCATTCCATACCTTAAGGGTACGGGGGCAACAGATTCAGAAAATGGAGCCCCTGAGAAGGGAATGAGTTAGGGATTTCCAGGAGTGATCTCCCCAAAAGCTTCAAATAAAGGTTCTTGGTCAGAATCAGAACCAGAAACTGAAGGGGGAGTGGGAATGTGATGATCACTACCATCACATGGTTCAGGCCCAGATGGGTAACCAATGAAGTAACCTACTTCCCCAGAAAGACTTTCTTTTGGGGGAAAGTTAGTAGGTCTCTTAGGAGTAGACATTCCTAGGAAGAAGTTGTCCGATCCCGGCGTGAATTAATTTATGGGGGACAGATCCCTTCCAGGTTTGAAGTCCTAGTGGGGTAAGTGCCCTATTCCGGTGTTAAGTAGTTTGTGGGGGACGGATCCCTTCCAGGTTATAAGTCCTGGTGGGGCAAATGCCCTGTACCGGTGTTACTTAGTTTATGTGGGACCGATCCCTTCTAGATTTTAAGTATTGGTGGGGCAAGTTCCCTTATCTAGGTTGTATTTTAGAACTGACCTTCATTGGCCATGATTCCTGATATCCGCTGTCAAACATTTAGTATCTCGACATAGAGTAATTTATAATATCAAGGGATAATTTGTAAAAAACATGATTTCTTATTAAATCAGATAATTGGGGCCTCGTTAAAACCTATGACAGTAAAACCCTCCTTAGGGATAAAACCTGCCACAGGAAAAAAAGTACCCCCTGTTACAAATTAATTATTTGGACTTTACAAACTTAGCTGTAATAGCGCCGAAGGTTTGCGGCGTTGAAGGTGCGCGGGATCTCCTTCCCGGTAAGAGACTCTAGTGCATAGGCTCCGGCATCCATTGCTATTCTGACCCGATATGGTCGTTCCTAATTCGCGGCTAACTTTTCTTTGCTTGCATTCTTGTTCCCGATGCTTGCCCGTTTGAGTACTAAGTTGCCAACTTGAAAACTCTTCTTGTGGACTTTCAAGTTATATCACTACGTGACCTGTTGTTTCCTCGAGAGCTCTTTTAGTTTGGCAAGTTCCCGCACCTCATCTACAACATCTAGCTCTTCCAGGAGTCTTTGGTTATTATCCAGGGCGGGATATGTGATTCTCCAAGTCGGGTTACCGATCTCTATCGGGATTACAGCATCAGTCCCATAAACTAGCTTGAAAGGAGTTTCCCCCGTGGAGCTGTGGGTAGTTGTTCGATGAGCCCATAACACTTGGTACAGGTTCTTGACCCAATTACAACCTGACATTCGACATCGCTTACGTAACCCTTCAACTATAACTTTATTGGCAGCTTCCGCCTGTCCGTTGTTCTGAGGATGGACCACACTGGCAAAGTGATGTTTTATCTGAAGATCGAGTAGCATCTCGCGGAATCCTTTGTCTGTGAACTGGGTTCCATTGTCGATCACCATGGCTGTCAGGATTCCAAAGCGACAGATGATAGTCCTGAAAACAAAATTTCGTGCCCTGGCCGAGGTTATCATGGAAGACGGCTCGACTTCGATCCACTTAGTGAAGTAATCCACTGCCACCAATATATGGTTCAACTGGCCGGGCGCTGCATCAAATGGTCCCAGCAAGTCTAGACCCCATGTGTGAAAAGGCCATGGGGATGACCTAGAATGAAGGTTTGCTGCTGGCAAGTGCCCAAGGGGGCCGTGTAATTGGCAGACGTCGCATGTTTTCACATGTGCTACAGCGTCGGCGTTCATGGTTGGCCAGTAATATCCCGCCCTCAAGGCCTTCCAGGCTAAGGATTTGTCGCCGCCATGAAGGCCGAAACTTCCCTCATGAATCTCGGCTAAGATGTACCAAACTTTCGACGGGCCGATGCATTTCAGCAGTGGGACTGAGGTGCCTCTGCGATACAAGTGTCCCTGCACCAGGAAAAATTGGGCTGCTCTCTTGACTATCTTCCGAGACTCGTCAGGGTCCGTTGGTAGTTGGCCTTGAGAAATATATTGCTGAATTGGCGTTCGCCAATCACTGATTTCTGCTTGGAGAATGACACACGGGTTTTGCAAGGTTTCCTCAACAACCAACCTTGAGTTGCCGACATTCTTTGTACTCGCCAATTTCGACAGTATGTCTGCTCGGTGGTTCTGTTCATGGGAGATGTGTTGAATTTCAAAACCGGATAATCCCTGTAGAATTTCTTTTACCTTAGCCAGGTATTTTTGCAGAATAGGTTCCTTGGCCATATAGTTACCTTTTTTTTGTGATACCATTAACTGGGAATCTGAGCAGATGATGATGACGCTAGGCCCCAGTTCTTTCGCCATTCTAATTGTTGCCAGGCAGGCTTCAAACTCTGCTTGATTGTTCGACGTCCGAAATGCGAATCTCAACGAATAATCTATAGCTATCCCATCATCATTTTCGATAATCACCCCAGCTCCGCTTCATTTCTCGTTAGAAGATCCATCCACATGGACTACCCACGCCGCCGGGATCGAAGGGCGGGGTGAGTCATTTCTGCTATAAAGTCTGCTAATACTTGGGCCTTTATCGCCTGACACGAGTCATAGGAAATGTCATACTAGGTAAGTTCTATCGCCCAGCTCATCATTCTTCCAGCCAGGTCAGGCTTAAGGAGTACCTGTCGAATCAGCTGATCGGTACGCACGAGAATCAGGTTACACCGGAAGTACGACTTTAATCGCCGGGATGTTATCAGCAAGGCATAGGCGAGTTTCTCTAGCCTTTGGTACTTCATTTCGGGCCCCTGTAAAGCCTTTGAGATGAAGTAGACTGGCATTTGTACTTTGTCTACCTCCTCCACCAAAACTGTGCTAAGAGCCTCATCAGTAACAGACAAATATATGATTAGAGGTTTACCTGGATCCGGCCGAGTTAGCACTAGAGGATGTGCCAATGTTTGTTTCAACTCCAGGAAAGCTCTTTCACATGCTTCATCCCATGCGAACTTCTCTTTGTTGCGCAGTGCCTTGAACAATGGTAGACATTTCTTGGCGGAGGTCGGCAGGAATCGGGATAACGCTGCAACCCTCCTGGCCAATTGTTGGACTTCGCATATGCTTCTCGGGCTCGTCATTTCCAGAACAGCTTTACATTTGCCTGGATTAGCCTCTATGACCCTGCTTGTTAACAAGAACCCTAGGAATTTACCTGCTTCTACACCGAAGGTGCATTTATCTGGGTTGAGCCGCAAGTCATATTTTCTCAATTGTTGGAAGACCTCTTCAAGGTTTGCTACAGGATCTCCTCCATCGTTAGTCTTGACAATAATGTCATCTATATAATCTTCCAGCACACGCCCTATCTGTTCAGAGAAAACGAGGTTCATCATTCGCTGATATGTGGCCCCTGCATTTTTTAACCCGAACGACATTACGTTATAACAGTATACACCGAAGTCGGTGATGAAGACCGTTTTCTCCTAGTCTTGAGGATACATTGAAATCTGATTGTAACCAGAGTATGCGTCCATAAAAGACAAATATTTGTAGCCTGCAAAATTATCCACCAATTTATCTATGCAAGGTAGGGGAAATGGATCTTTTGGACAGGCCTTATTCAGGTTTGTGTAGTCCGTGCACATTCGCCATTTACCATTTGACTTTTTAACCATCACTACGTTGGAGACCCAGTCTGAGTATCGAACTTCCCTGATGAAACCTGCCTCTAACAGTTCTTTTACCTGTTTCTCTATCGCCTCAGCCCTTTCGGGACCCATGCGCCTTTTCTTCTAAGCTACCGAGGTAGTTCCCGGTTTTAATGCCAACTTGTGGTAGCAGATGTCGGGATTTATCCCGGGCATGTCAGATGGAGACCAGGCGAATAAGTCAACATTCTTCTCTAGGAGATTAACGAATCTACTTCGGAGCTCGGGGGAAAGAGCAGCCTCGAGCTTCATCATTTTAGATGGTTCACCGCCGATCTGTACCGTGATCAAGTCTCCCTCAGGTTGGGGCCTTTGGTATTCAAAGTCGGATCTGGGATCTAGGTTGAGCATGAGGACCCCGGATTCCTTTGGTGGGTCCCTTCGTTGGAATGATATGTTTGTTGACGGCAGGCTTTCCTCATTTGGCGTCTTAGAGATTTTCAAACTCTCTTTGTAACACTCTCTAGCTTCGTCTTTGTTACCACGTATCGTGATAACCTCCCCCTGATCTCCCGGGAACTTCATTGCCAGGTGTAGAGTTGATACAGCCGCGCCTAAGGCATTTAAGGTTGGCCGTCCCAATATTGCATTATATGTAGAAGGACAGTCCACTATTAAGAATTTCACTGGAACAGAGCGACGTCTCGGTCCATCTCTGAAAGCGCATGCCAATTCCACATAGCCTTTGGGAAGAATGGTATCTCCGGTGAAGCCGATTAAACTCCTGGGATGGGGGATCAAGTCTTTAGTTCCCAGTCCTATTTTTTCGAACAGGCTCCAAAAGATGATATCTGTCGAGCTACCTTGATCAACGAAGATCTGATGTACCCCGAAACCGTCGATTATGGCGGTGATCATGAGCGGCTCAAAGTTAGATTTTTCCTACATGAAAATCAGCCTTAGTAAATGACAAAATCACATCGAGCATAGAGGTTACCTGGGCACAAAGTTCCCTCTCGGTCCTCGTTCGTTTAGATTTGGTCACGATGCCTCTGGCTATGACATTGATGACACCCCGAGGTTGGGAACCGGCCTAGGGGTGTGGTGACCGGGATCTGGCTCCTCGAGGACCGTCATCATTATTCCTTTGCCGGGGGGACTGTCCTCGACCTTCACGACCTGTATTCCGGGGTGAGTTGCTCTTTTGTTGGCCGCGGGAGCCCCGTTGGGGTTGGACAAATTCCTTTAGCTTGCCCCTGCACACCAATCGCTCGATTGCATCTTTAAGGTGGATGCACTCATGGGTGTAGTGTCCATGATCTCGATGATATGCGCACCATTTCTTTCTATCTCGGGACTAGCTTCTCATCACGGGAGGGTGTTTTGTTAGCTCTGTGTTCATCAACTCTTTGTACAGCCTAGCAGGGGTAGTTAACAAAGGGGTATAAGTGTTGAAAGTCCCCTGGGGGCCCTTATCCTTCGATCTAGAGTCGAAGGAACTTCTCTGGTTTGAGCCTTTGTTTGCTAACTTATCTTCCGCTTTTCCTTGCAGAAGGGGGAGGATCCCCGCTGGCTTTGGACTGTTCTTCAATCCGAATCCAGAACTCAGCGCGGTCTTTAAGTTCCTCCATGTTCAAGGGCTTATTCCCTGTGAGTTCCTGCTTAAAGAAACCGGGCTTTAAACCCTCCATCAGAAAGAATAAAATCATGTTAGGCACTAC
This sequence comes from Cyamopsis tetragonoloba, assembly GCA_037177725.1. Lineage (NCBI taxonomy): Eukaryota > Viridiplantae > Streptophyta > Magnoliopsida > Fabales > Fabaceae > Cyamopsis > Cyamopsis tetragonoloba. The sequence continues at coordinate 46,050,399 of CM074119.1, read as the reverse complement.
ATCCTTAACCTCTAAAGCTTCTTTATTGAAACGAATAATAAAATCATGTAGGGGCTCTTTTTCACCCTGTGTTATGTTTTTCAAATGGTATTCAGACTTGAATTGCCTTTTACTGCTAGTAAAGTGTCGGAGGAACTTATCTTTGAACATCTGCCAGCTTCCAATTGAGTTGGATGGCAATTCGTTGAACCACCTGCCTGCTGCCTCGGTGATCGTTAATGAGAACGCCCGACATGCCTGCGTTCGCGGATGCCTTGGAAAGTCACTATTCTTTCAAAATTCTGAATGTGCTGATGGGGATCCTTCGTCCCATCATAGTCATCCAGTTTTTTGGAAAACTGGAAACCGACGGGTAGCTCCTGCGCTATGATATCCAAGGTGAAAGGGTTCCTACAATACCCCGACATTAGGTCATTCTCTGCCACCACCTCGTTGAGGAGCTGGGGAACAACCGCGACTTCGCGACGCCTTTCTGTCGCCATCGCCGGGTTCCTGTACACCTATCCTCCTATTCTCAGGGCAGGTCGCACCTCCACCACAGGGTTTTGCTGCTGGACCACTGGGGCGGGGCGTGTATACCGCTCTAGGATGTCGGTAGGCTGCCTGGTCGAATTTCTGAGCGGGGGAGGCTGTGGATTCAGGGGTTGCGGCTGATTGACCCGCTCGGCTTCTGCCCGCCTCTCGGATTCTGCCCGCCGTCTTTCTTCCCTAAGCTCTTCTATGAGCCTTTCTTGATCTTCTATAAGGCGAGCCATTCGCCGAATTTCATCGGGATCCAGCATTGGTTGTAGGACTGGCTGGATTGCCTGTGGTTCTGGGATGTCTTCGATAAGTACCGATGGTCGTCGCCTGAGGGGGCGAGGTGGGTGCGAAGCGCTTGGATCCATTGGACGAGGTTCGTTCTACGGTTGTTTTCGTCATACGATTTCTGTCGCGTGTTGACCATGTCGAACTAAAGAGAGAACACTGCTTTGGTGCGGTTCCCCACATACGGCGCCACTGATGCGTACTTGAGATTCAGATACAGATGCTGCATGGTCCACGGATCTGATGGTGCTCTGAGATGCTCCGCCGTGGAGCAGGTGGTACCTGCAAGGACTCCGATGCTCAAGTCAGCAATAATCAGAGAGCGGAGTGTGTTAGGGTTAGATGATCATACCTGGATCTCCCATTATTCCCTGTATTTATATCTCTTGTGTAGGTATTCGTAAGTGGCATGGGCCGCTATGGTGGCCCGCGCGGCTTATTGGGCCTCTGATAGGCCCGAGTAGTGGGACCGGGATATGGGTCCGCAACAATGTTGTTGAAACAAGACATCATGTTTGCACATAAGGTACTTGATGAAATGCCTATGTTGAGTTTATCAATTTCTTTTCATGAGCTACTCTTAGATCTTTATCAGACATTTTAGTTCCTTTTTGCTCAATTTGCAGTTCTATTTTTTTGGTTCCATTTTAGTTCATTTTTTTTTGAGTTTATCAATTTTTTCTGTTTTATAATTTTCACTGTATTTACACAAAGGAGAATTCCAAAGTTATAACAATGAAACAATTTTTGTTGCTGATCCCTGTATTATTGAATGAAGTAGAGACCTATATCTTGAAATTTGACACCACTAGGAGTATTGATTCTCATGGTTGATTCTAGCATGTGTATAGCCTTAGGCATAATGTACAAGGTGTTGGAAACTTATCCTCTTTCATCATGGTGTTCCTGTGTCCATTGCAGATAGAATATGTCCTTAGACATTGCTCTGTCATGACCCCCAAGGAGTATGCAAAAGCTAGCATTATATTAGCAATGAGGGAGATGATGTTTTCATTTCCGAATATGAACATGACATCCGTTGGCATAGTTTCAAACGTCTCGCTAAAATTGACAATGAAAGAGAGGTAATCAATTCTGAAAATTAGAAAAAGGGTAAATTGTAATAACCCCCTTGAGGTTTGGGAAAATTGCAGTCCACTCCAAACTTCATCAAAATTAGTACTCCACCCCATTTTGGTTAGTTAACTAGCATTTTTGGCCCGTCAATCTATCACATAAGTATTAAAAATAATTTTTAAATGTTAATGGAGGGTCCAGAACTTGCATATGTGACAAATTGGCATGACAGAAACGTTAGCAATATAGCAGTTAACTAATGTTTTTGCCTCGCCAGTTTGCTACATCAGCCTTAAAAATAGTTGTTAAAGTTAACAAATGGACATCTTTATAGATGTGACAGATGGGAACGACAGAAACGATAATTAGGTCAGTAATGAACAGTCAACAGTTAAAGAAATGGGGTGGAGTACTAATTTTAGTGAAGTTTGGGGTGGAATACAATTTCTCCAAACCTCAAGGGGGGTTATTGCAATTTACCCTTAGAAAAAACAAAATATCCTTCTGTGGCACCATAATAACTGATAATACTCTTACTTTCTCCCCAATCACATGGACAAACTCGGAGGCATCAAACTTATCTGAGACTTTAGATGATAGTAACTATGCCAGTGAATCTTCACCTTCCCGGTGGTCGGTGCTTAAACCCGCCGAAAAAATATGTTCTTCCGAGGATGGGAATGAAGCCGCGGAAGCATTCCATGGATGATCCTAATGAATGTGATCCCTTGGACTCAGGTTGGATTTAACATGTTATATAGTTCTTTGTGAACTTTTTTTCTTTAAAATAAAAAAAAATGAGTACAATTTTTTATAGTAATATTATATTATAACTTGATTTTGTGTGGTTCAGGTGAACTTGAAATGATGAAGGAAAGATTTGCAAAGCTTCTGTTGGTAGAAGACATGTATGGTAATGGGAAATATATTTGCACTGCAGTTACAATCTCAAATTCCATCACCAATCTCTATGGTAATTAATCTTTTGTGTTTTAAAAGTATCAATAGCATGTTGTTATAAAAGGGTTAGGTTAAATTAACAATCAATCTTTATACATATTTTTTGTGTTGGTTCCTATATGAAAAAATCATATCTTTTATCTTTAAATGTAAAATGATACACAGGTTGGTCTCAGTCATCATAATGTCATGTAGGATAAAATGTGGGTCAATTCAGTATAATGTAACATTTCATAATGGTGTAAACTAATTCGAAAATAAGTTTCGAATGGGAACTAAAGAGTAGAGTTTTTCCATATAAAGACCAAAATGGAAAATAGGTGCTTTAGGCTCTTGAAAGGAAGTTTTTCCCTGTACTTGAATTGTTCTATCACCCAAAGAGAATAATAAACTTTTTTGATTCTTTCTTTGTTAACCCTTGCATAATATTTGATTGTAGAGTTAATGTCATGTACTACTTACATGTTTGTTTAATTACAGAGTTTTTCCCATATGGCTGAGGCCTTGGTAGAAAAAGTACAGATTTTGAGGAAATTCTAACTTTTATGGATGCATTGGCATAACAAATATATGGTAGAAGTGATATCCAACTGCTGTAATTTCTTGCATCTCATTTCTTCGATCTACCTTTTGCAGAAATATTAGCCGTGCACTTGCAACTAAACCATAAACTTTTGTGTTATTAAATTATTTGTAAAACCTGATGCTTCCTTATTCACTACAAGAATGTGCCAATTTAGCGATAAATTATTTGCTACGGCCCGACAACGTTGCAAAATTGCGACGGAATATATAACTTTTGCGACGAAAAAAAAACGTCGCTAATTTTGCGACGGAAATTTCCGTCGCTAAGTGGCGGCATTTGATTTTATTTTAGTTTTAAAAAAAATACCAGGGGTAGCGACGGACGCAGCCGTCGCAAAAAAACCCGTTTTGATTTTTTTTGTTTTTTTTGGCAACGAGGAGTAGCGACGGACTGGGTCGTCACTAATTAGTGACAAGCCCAGCCGTCGCAAAAAAGTTTTTTTTTGGCAAAAAAAATTTGAAATTTTTTTTTTCGGATTTAGGGGGTAGCGACGGACTAGGCTGTCGCTAATTAGCGATGGGCCCAGCCGTTGCAAAAAAGTTTTTTTTGGCGAAAAAATTTTTAGAAACTTTTTTTTTGAAAACTTTTTTTTTTGGATTTAGGGGGGTAGCGACGGATAGGGCCGTCGCTAATTTGCGCCATGTGTCAAAATTTGATTCGAAGATGGCATGTGACGCGGATTAATCTTAGTGAGATCCCAACCATTGATTCTCTTTAATCTCGTCCGTTCTTTCATACACTTATTCCTATTGATTCATTTCTCTTCTTCCTCTCATTCGATTCTCTTCTTCCATTCACTTCTTCTTCCATTATTTTCTTCTTCTATTCACTTCTTCCATTCACTTCTTCTTCTTCCATTAAATTTTTCCAATCACTCTTCTAACACCAGCCTACACCTCACGACACATCCATCTCCGACGACTTCCGCGATGCTCCAACTCCGACAACTTTCATCTCCGGCGAACTTCAACTCCAATGACTTCCATCTCCGGCGAAGCTCTAACACCACCCTTCATCTTCTTCTTCTCTTCTTTCTTTCTTCCTTTTTTTTTTCTTCTTCTTCTCAACCGTTCTTCTCAACCGTGCTCCGGCATATTTTTTTAAAAGAATGAAAAAACTTAGCCACAGAAATATCCGTGGCAAAGTTACGACAGAAATATCTGTGGCAAATTTGCGACGGAAATTTCCATCGCAAACCTAAATTAGAGACGGATTATAAGTGGCGCCAAAAATAAATTATTCGCGCCAGAAAACATTAGCCACGAAAATAACTGTGGCAAATTAGCGACGGAAATATCCGTCGCAAATTAACTACGGAAATAACCGTCGCAAACCTAAATTAGAGACGGATTATAAGTGGCGCCAAAAATAAATATTTGCGCAAAAAAAATTAGCCACGAAATAACCGTGGCAAATTTGCGACGGATATTTCCGTGGCAAATTAGCCACGGATATTTCCGTCGCAAAAGTTACTGACACTACTTTTAGCAACGGCTCGATGGCCGTCGCTTATCCGTCAAAAAATCTAGATTTGCGACGAAAATGGCTTTTTTGCCACGGATATTTCCATGGCTAATGGGAAACATTCTTGTAGTGATTAGAGTTAAGTTAGATGTTAAAGCAAGTTTGTATTAGTGTTGTACTAGAATCAACAATGTCTTATGTGATATTTGTTTCTTTATGTTTGTATATGATGTAAATTCATTTTTTTTCAAATGGTGTAAGATTAAATTTGGGATAGTGACATATAAACTTTTATTATAAAACATAATATATGTAGTTACTGAATTATAAAATAAAATATTGGTATGCATTTTTCTATGGCCAAACAGTGAAATGTTATCCACTCCTCTTTTTATGGTTATGGGGTAATCTTGGCTTATTGAATATGGATGATGATTTTTAGACATAATGAGATGATTTATTCTGTTACTCATCAAAGAAAACATAATTATCTTAAAAGCTTGTAACTACATACATACGATCCCGTGCATCGCACGTGACTATAATACCTGGAACAATATTATGTTTATGATTTATTTTTAATTTGTTTTGTGCATCTTATTTTTTGAATAGTAGCTTATTTTTTCACTATCACCCCAAGTGTCAAATGGGTAACGTATTTTCAAGAAAAAAATAAATAAAAAATGCTAACCATAATTCTCATTGTCGAGAAATCTAGAAATATATATTTATTTATTAGCTTTTTAATCAGAAGAATTAATAATAATATTTATTATCATTTTTATTCTATTCAATGCGGGGATTGAAGCCTATTTATTATTATTTATTGATAATTACTTTAAAAAATTATTTTTAAAATTTTGATATTAATGAATCCCCTATCTATTAACTGCCTAACCAGATTTACTAGTTAACTAACCACTGAAAACATTGAAATGAGTAATAAAACAAATGACTCTGATCTACGGTTCCTATCTTACCTGTAAAGTGGATACCACACACTGAAGAAAAGTCAAATTGAAAACAAAGAGCAGTCAACAATCGGTAAAAGAGAAATGTATGTGCAACTTCATTGTGATTGAGCACAACAAATAGGACTAGGAAGTGAAAAAAAAATCCATGGGATTCAAAATTTTAAATACTCCCCACTGAGTGGATGTCTTCTTCAAAGTTGGAGTTATGGATAATGGTGGAGGAATGGGAAGTACACAATTTCAAAGCAAGAAAGAAAATGAGAATGATTTTGTTGTGAATTAATGGTAATGATCGACCACTAGGTTTATGAAAGTGTGATGCTCTTTGTGTGATTCTTATAGTAAGACGCAATATAAAAGTTGAAATCGAATTGAGAATCCTAATTTAGTACCCAATGGTCAAACACGTAAGGGAGTTTTAAAATAAAAAATAAAAAGAAATGCTAATCATAATTCTCATTGTAAAGAAATCTAGAAAAACTATGGTCGCCTATCTATTTATTTATTAATTTTTTAATGAGAAGATTAAAAATTGGAGTTTGTATCATGTGTAATATTGCTAGGATTAAGAAACTGAAGATAGAAAGAAAACAACATTAGTTATATGTCAAACATAATAACATTAAATATTTGTTTTTTTCACCAACAACTTTTTACATTTGTTTCTTAACATGTGCAATATTACAGAGTAAAAAAACCCTTCATAATAATAATTATTTTCATCTAAAGATTATTACTTTAAACAATTTTTTTTGTAAATATTATATATTAATGAATCCTCACCCTATCTACTAAATGACTAACCCTATCCACTAGTTAACAAACTATGGTAAACATTGAGATGAGTAATAATATAAATGATTATGTTCTATTGACCTGAACTTACCTCCAAAGTGGATACCACAGATTTTAGGAAACTCGAACAAAAAACAATGAGCACTCAACAATGGAAAGAACGAGCAACGTATGTGGAGCTTCATTGGCACTGAGCACTAAAAATTGGATTGGGAAGTAAACACAAATCCATTGCGATCACAGTTTTAAATACTCCCTATTTTGTGTCTATTTTCTTGAAAGTTGGAGTTATGGATAAAGGTTGAGTGGGAAGAACTCGAATCCAAAGCATGCAAGGTAATGAGAATGATTTTATTGTAAAGAAATGGTAATGATTTACCATTAAGATAGATGGGTTGGATGAAAGTGTGTTGCTCCTAGTGTGATTCTTCTATTCTACTGTTGTATAAAAGTTGGGATCAAATTAAAATTCCTAATTTAGTACCCAATAATGGTCTAATGGGTAACAGAATCTCAAGAAATGAACAAAAGGAAATGTTAACTATGGTTCTCATTGTTAAGACATCTAGTAAAATCATGGTTACCCATCTATTTATGTATTGATTTTTAATCAAAATGTGAATACTTAATTTTATCCTGACACCATTAAAATTAGTTAGAAAACAAAATAAAATGGTTTTATTAGTTAGAAATAATTAATTAATTTTGTGAAATTAATTAACATTTACTAGTAAATGGTTTTCATAGTTAATTAATTAAGATTAATTAATTAATTATTTTCTCCATTAATTAATAAATTTTAGTTAATTAATCAAAAAGAAAAAAAGGACAGTTTGGAGTTAATTTTTTTTAATTAACTTTTTTCTAGCTTTAGACCCTCGGGCATGCTTCTCTTGCTGCTCAACTTCTAGGCCCTTGCGCCCGTTCATGCTGTGAAACTAGGCCCTCACACCTGCTTTTAGGATGTCACACCTGCACCTACTCAACATTTTAGCCATCATGCTCGCTCTAGCTACCTATGCAACCCTTTTACAACCTCATGCCTGCTTATGCTCCGATGTTGGCCCTCACACCCACTTCTAGTTCCTCACATATGTTTTTTTCTATTATGCTTCTAGCCCCTCGTGTATGCTACTACTCTTCATTTAGGCACTTGCGTCTGCTCCTATTTTGCATTTAGGCCAATACGTCTTCTCCTGTTGCACATTCAGGCCCCTGTTGTTCAATTTTCAACCCTAGTTCCTCTATTGCTACATCTTCGATTCCTCATGCCTACGGTTGCATTTTTAAGCCCTCATTCCTGTTATTACTACATTTTTAACCCTCATTCCTACTATTGCTATGCTTTCAAGCCCTCGTTACTTTTGTTGCATTTTCAGACCCTCGTGACTACTGCCCCATTTTCAGGCCATGTGCATTTTGCTACAATATTTTCAGATGCTCATGGCTGATTATACCGCTAATTTTCTAAGTCCTTGGGTCTACTGTTGCTACATTTTCAAGCCCTCCAACATATTGCTTCTACGCTCGGGCCCTCAGGCCTATAACTACTAAGTTTTCACGCATCGTTCCGGTTTCTTCTAAGTTTTCAGGACCTCGTGCCCGTTTCTTTCCCATCGCGTTTTCAAGCCCTCGTGCCAACCCTCTATTGCGTTTTTAGGCCCTCGTGCCTTCTACTATTGTTGCGTCGCAAGCCGTTGTGTTTGCTCATATTTCGTCTCTTGGGTCCATGCGTCGTCGCACTTATTTTCGTTCCAAAGTCCAATATCGGCCTAAAAAATCACATGGGTTACAAGAAGGGCAATAGTTCAACTTTCAATTGATAAATGGCATAGCCATAAAGGGCTTGCAATCCACTGCTCAAGATATTGAGAACATTAAACGGTGAGAAGTTAAAACAATTTTTTTTTGTTTCATTTGATTTTAAGCATAACTAAAGTAGGTTATAAATGAGAAAAAAAATAGCTAATAAGCTCAACAAGTACTCACCTCTCTTACAGTTTTTTTACCGTTATCATAGCAGTTAATTGATGTTTAGAACCTTCTCACTTGAGAGTTGAGACTTTTAGTGGTGTTTGCTTATATAGTTCAAGCTCTTTGTTCTCTAGACTCATGCATGTTCCGTGAGATCTGATTAAAGTTGTTTGCAAACCTCCTATAAGTACATTCCAATCTGATTTGACAAATTGTCCCTTAGGAAGCTTTGGAGATGTGTCTCTCACAAGAATCTAATCTCTGTTTGGCAGGTTTTATTGGATCATTTTCCTACTAATGCTAATTTGTTGAGGAGGGGGGAATATAATGTCTTGAATGAATCAATGATTCAGCTTGTGTCTTATGTCCTAGAAGTTATGAAGATAGAAGTTAGAACTCATTTTCTTTTAGGCTGCATTCACCTCTGCAACCTGTTATGACATTCAAGTTTGTCTTTGCTTCCCCTCTGATTTGCCCCCTTCACTAGTAGAACCAGCTTTACAATTTGTGACTTGATTCTGGGAGGCAAGCGATGGTGGATATTGTTGATGACATTTGTGGTGGTTGTATAGTCTACTAAATGGTATTGTCTTTTCTCTCGCGTAAAATGTTAGACTTGTGTTGTGAACATGATTAAATTTAGATTTAGATTACGGAAGTGGTCCTCATCCAAGGCTGGTGCTATCCATTTTCCTGATTCAAATTCTTATTTTCATAACTAATTCAAAAATTGTTACCTTATTTTCACTTTTTTTTTTATTTTGAAATTTGTATAGAAAACACTAGAGACGCAAAAATCTTCACTACCCCAAAAATCACCTATAGCAGCGCTTATTTTTAGCTATGGCAGCGGTTCCCAACCGCTGCTAATTGCACCGCTGCCGTTGGTGCACCAGTCGCAACGGTTCAATCCACAACCACTGGCATAGGCCTTGTTTTTTTTGGGATCAGTCACCCTATGCCAGCGGTTCTAAATAGGAACCCCTGGGATAGGTTATTTTTTTATTTTTTTGTTCTTTTTTCTGTTAATTTCTACAAAATATTTTGCTACATAAAGGGTGTTGCGAGAATCGAACTCGCTTCTCTCGCATTCAAAGCGAGAATCATACCACTAGACCAAACACCCATTGATAAAAATAATTAATAAATTTGTTTCTAGAAACACGATAATAATTTATAAGTAACTAACCACACAAATTATAAATATATCGAGCATAGACAAAAAAATTTCTAAACCTTTTCCTTTACAGTTTAACCAATAGATTTGCTCAAAACTCCAGGGTCATTTACAATCTAGTACATGTCAAGAAAATAAAATAAAGATTCACTATCACCAATGAAATTTCTACCAAATACCAACCTACAAAAACTAAAAGTACATAATTAACATATTCCAGTTTTTAAATCATCCAACCACATCAATTAGTTAAGGAATGTGAAACAAATAAAAAAAAGTAAATAAATTGACAAGAGTAAAGTGCAAGCAATGAGATTCCATAGTTCAAAATAACAGCATATGAACATGGGCCCAAAATACATAATATTCCCAAGCGTGCTAAGGATTAGAAAAATAGTTTGAAAAGTCATGAAAATAATGAGAAAACAGAAGGAGGTCAGAAACATTACACATCTACACCGTCAACACTTTGCTGAACTTTATAATGTATATTCCTATCAATATCAATTATCTATACATCAATATATATTGTTTCCAAAAAGATAATTTGTAGTTAAAATGAAAAGATGCATCAGAATAGTTAAAAGCTAAAAATATCATTTTCATATCATATAAAAGAAGAACTAGAGAAGGCATAAAATAAAAACAACAATGTTCTCAACTAGAATGAATTTACCTGGCCACCTTCTTGTCCAAGATATCATATCATGAAATGCCAGCCTTGCTGCCTGGTCTAAAACAAATCAAACAAATATAGGTATAAGTACATGCATATTACCTGACAAATCAATTAAGGATAAGCATAATATCACTGGGCACAAAAAAGGTGCTCTAGCTAATTAACAAAGAAGAATAAATTTCTATCTTATAGTCATGCATATATGGTTTTCTCTGTGGTTCAGTCCTTGCTTTTCCCTTAAGCTTAGGTTTGCACAGTGTTTCCAATTCCTTCCTACCATTCATTTGTGTGCTACTCATTAGTTTAATATACTTTTTCATGAATAGGCAATTTAATACTAGAAGTACACATAAGTACAACAACCTTAGATTAACAGATTACAGGAAAATTCAATGACCCCTTATCCTGCATTTGTGCTACATATATGAGCAATTACAGCCACCCAACCTCCATTTAATTAATGTACATATCCCACACAAGCTATGAAATTCATGCTATTCTATAAAATTCTTCTTTAGGATTTCATGTTATATCTTTAGGAAACTTTTATTCAGCATAAGTATGTGGAATATAGTTGGTTGGAGTTATTAGATTAGAATCCTTATACTTTTGCGTCATTCCTTAAAATTTAATCATGAAAGAATTGTTCACACCAAATAGCAGCTTTAGAAAACAATAAAATCAGCTAGTTCCACAAAATAGAAATGGATATTTCCAAATTGAACTATACACCACAGTTAAATGCAGAGAAAAAATAAGATAAAAGCTAATTCAAGTTATAATAGATTGAAAAAAATTAGAAAAACAATGAGCAGGACACAATAAAACAATCAAGACATGAAAACCAACCTGAAAAAGCACAAAGGTTAATTAACAACAAAGTTTATCTATGTTTAGCATAGAATTTTTCTTTCTTTTCTCACCCTCTTCAGCTTATAACACATTCCTAGGTAGAGATTTATCAGTGACATCAGTAATCAACATAGTCAAAGTAATTCATATATATCACCAAGCCAGTCCAAAAATAAGCAGCAAATTGAGAACCACTAAAATGAGGATATGGGTTAGTTTTGCAATGAATGATAAGTTGGGATCATAGCAGGGCAAAAACTCCTACTCTATGAGAATAAACAAAGGCAAATAAGCAAGAAACTTATCGTCAAGTCTCTCTCATTCTCTCAATTTGATCTACAAATTTGATCTACGGGCAATGGGGCTCCAAATGCATAGAGGAATTACTAGATATATATTTTAAAATATAAAAAGAAGAAAACAAAGTATTCCTATAATGATTCTTTTCACTTCAAGAATTAAAAAAAAAAACGGAGAAACAAAAATCCCGCAACAAAAGTTACAAACTTATAATTGCCAGGAAAAAACAAAAGCAAAAAGAAGCATATACCTGTCTTTACTGACTTTACTCAAAAACACCAACTACTACTCCCAAAGAACTGTGTATGTCACCGCTAAAAGCATTGTTGGAAAGATTGCTTTTCCAAGTTCCCTATAGCAGAAGGAATCTGACCAGAAATAACATTACTTTGAAGCAGCTTGCAAATATGTGTAATTAATTATGCATGAACTAAGACTCCAAACTAATTCTAAAAACAAAATAACCATGATCAGAGAAATGACAAAAAGCATGTTTATTCTAGAGCAACATATAGATGATGCCCAAAAACAAGAGTCCAAACTCAAACGGCATAACAATTCTTATAGTAACACTTGTGAGAAGTGACAAACAATTGTACAAGAAAGGAAATGAAAGCAGAGGGACATACAATCAACATCAAAATTTCCCCAAATCAATTAATAAACTTCCAGAAGTCAACTAAACTCAACAAATAAGATAAAACATAAAAAAAATCAATCAAAATCACAAGAAGCACACGCACAAGCCAGTCAAACTAAACCTCAACTAAAATCAAAACTCACCACAACATCACGGGACCTAAATTGGCGAGCATACTACTCAGCAGCAATCATAGTAGTAGCACCCTTATGCTTAAGGGCAACACACTTAGCCTTCATGGAGGCAGACTCATCAAGCGCGTCACCAGTAACGGAAGAGCCTCCGGAGGCATCGGCAGAACCTTGGGAACGGCAACCTCAACGGTGGAGTCATCTTTACGAGTATCGGCAAGGAAGTTTCTGAGAGCAGCAACGTTGTCAAGGAAATCTTTGGAAGGATTCTGACCATGTAGAGAACGAGGAAACCCTAACGAGCCGACACAGATTCTTCGACTGCGAACACATAAAAAATAAAGAAAAATAGAGAAAAAGAATGGAGAAGAAACAAAGAGAAAACAGAAATAAAAGAGAGGGAGACGAGAAAGAAATAAGGGACGTCGTGACGGTGAAGAGGGTGACGGCGAATCAAAGGGGAATGAGGGTGCGAGTCTGCGAGAGCGAGGGAATTTGGGTTATGTTTGTAGAATTAATTAATATCTTGGTAGTAGTCTATTGGTTAATCTTTTTAAAGAGCTGAATGGAATTGCAAAAATGCCACTGTGACCATCCCAACACATAATAGGGAGTCTATAGCAGCGGCTCTATGATGTAACCGCTGGCATAGCTCATTAAAAAAAAAAAAGTAACATACGCCAGCGGTGAACACGGAACCGCTGGCATATGTTGCGTTGGCATAGGCTAAATCTGGCATAGTGCTTGTTGCTAGTTGTTTTCTTAAACAAATTTTAGGAAACTAGAAACAAAGTGCAAACAAGGTGCGATCAAGACAGCTTTATAACTGTTTATGAAAACAGGGAATAGAAACATGAAATGACAATGGATAGTAAACGGACCCTAAAGATCATATTCTGCAATCATACATGGTCTCTAATCCTTTGTTGTGTATCTACAAATTTTGATCAAACTAATTTCTGCAGATAGGGAACCTTAGTTGAGAAGCAGTAAGGGTAGTCTAGATGGCACATTTTTATGGAAATTTGGTTTAAGTGTACATACAAATGGTGATCTGCAAAATTGACTCCTACTTCATGCAAGTGTCTATCGTAAGTCTCTGTTAATGTTGCCTATGCCGTCTCTCTTTTTGTAGATTTTCTTTTTCCTACCCTTTCCAATTTTGGAACTACTTGTTGTCTGTGGTTGGCACTAAACACGCCACATCATTCTCATGTCGCAACACATGACCCTTTTTTTTTCAAAAATAAACTTCGCCTGTTTGAAGCGACTTAAGAAAGGTGCGCTGCTATTAGTGTCCATACATGGTTGTCCTGTCTTCACTCTTAACACTATTTGGGATTTTTGGCACCATTGTTGTTTTATTTACTTTAACGTTAAGCTATGCAATTAGACTGCCTGAGCTTGAGCTGGAGTGTTTGCATGAGTTTCACTTGGTTTGTATCTTGACTACTTCATGTAGTGGGTTGTGTTTACTTTATGTTAATAATATTCTTTGTTGCTCATTAAAAGAAAATTAATAAGGGTCACAATCGTCAGAATTAAAATTTGAGATGACTCCACTTTGTCAATAATCATTTTTAAGTCGTGTTATATCATATAATCTTATTAGTGACGACTATAAGGTTCCATCTAATGGATATCTATATCCTCTCAAAAATTAATAACAAGGTGCACAAAACACAAGTCGTTAGCATACTAACAGTTTTTTTTTTTTTTTGCTTTAACGTGTATATATATATATATATATATATATATATATACATAAAGAACTGCACCGAAGGTGCTACAAGAGAACACTTTTACTAAACATTAGTTGGGATACAGGACATTGGAGCTAAACACCATGAACTAAAGGAAAATGTAACCCCTCACAACTGATCCATCAAAATAACATCATTACACTGAAATCATATCGACCAAACACAAGGAAATCATTTTTCTATTTCCCTTTTCTTACCTATTTTACCTTTAAAGCTCCCTTTAAACAAAAAAAATCATCTCTAAATTAGAAGAGGGTAAAGCTACATTCAAATTAAGCCAATTGAATGCCTTTTTCAAAACTGAAATAAACACAAGGGAGCTGGTGAAAAGATGCACGCAATCTTTCTGCCATTAAGTCACAGCACACACAAGTCTGGTTAGTTTGATCTAATACTCCTCTTTGGCCTAGATTACACTGAATTGTATTAAGATAAAGTTCCACATCGATTAGAAAGAGGGTCACCATAGAGTACATAAGTGGTGTGACAATTCTCCTCCTATGAACTAGCATTTGAGAGTGAGTTGAGCCCAAATTCAAAATCTAATATGGTATAAGAGTCAGGTTGGTTGTGAGTCACCTAAAAATGTCCAATCCCTCAAACGCGTGAGGGGGAAGAGAACAGACAAAACTTCATGCAACAAATGTCCAGTCATGGGCGTGAAGGAAAAGAGATCAGACAAAGATGAATTACCCACCCATGGGTCCAACCAAAATCGAGCTTTATTTCCATTAACCAATCTCAAATGAAAATAAAATGCAAACCAGTTAGCAATATCTGGAATAGATTTTAAACCACTTATGCTTTTCCACCAACTAGACTACTAGAGTTTTTAATAACACTACCTTTGTTTAGAAAGTCCCATGAATATTTTGATGGCTTTAATCACTTTAACCCAAAGAGCATTTTCTTCATTCTGAAATCTCCACCATCATTTGGACAGCAAGGCTAAATTGAACCAATCTAGATTTTTAACACCCAGCCCTCCATCTTTTCTATTTTTGCAAACTACCCACGATATTTTAGAATGAGACCTGCAATCACCTCAAAAATTTGTCTTTGGATGCTTTTCAGTTCTTTAAGAACACATTTAGGAGCTCTAAAGAATGAAAAGTAAAAGAGAAGAAGGGCTAGAAACACACAATTAATGAGAGACACGTTACCTCCTATGGAGAGATGCCTGCCTTTCCAAGACACTAATCTTTTATTTGAAAGTAGCAATGACAGGAGCCCAAGTTTGTTTTCTTGTATGATTAGCACCAATAAAGTATAAACAACCCAAGATAAGAAAACGAAATGTTGAATTTCTATTCATGATCACGGAAGCATGATCGTGGGGAAGAGAAGATTATTTGCAGAAAAAAAAAACGAGAGCATTCGAAGAGAAGAAAGAAAAGTTTTGAGAAACTGAATATGGGAACGACATAGAATAGAAATACCTAGCTAGGAGGTGATGATGATGGGATCATCGGAAGAACTCCAGTCTCTAAGTACTCCGCCAGCGCTCCACGACGGCGGGTGGGGGACCTGCAAACACTCCGACGCTCAAGTCAGTGCGCGTTTAGGGTCAGAGTAATTATTATTAGATTAATAGCATACCTGAGTAATTATAATGTACTGTATTTATAAATAAGTATTAGGGTTTGCAGGCTATATTTTGGGCCTCAAAAGTCTTGTCTCTGGGTCTAGCCCAATCTTTATAATGGCTGAGATATTGGGCCCGACATGGCATTCACGACTCTTAATTCCGGTCCACAACAGAAGCCCCCAAGACGGCGAGTTGCTGCAAGTAAGTTGGCGTCTTTAAGTTTCCATGTCGGGTTACTGTTGATCCCGCACTCTGGGATATTTCAAGTTATTAAGCTCTGTCGCTCTTTTATTTATTAGGAGTTCATTTCTAGCTTTTCAATCATTCTCTTTTGCCTTATTGGCTTAACTTAGTTTCTTGACTTCAATTTGAAGCTTGATATTCTCGGTTCGTATGCCGAGTTGAATGTCAAATTTCAACCTTCACGTGTTCGCCCTTTATGAGCACATGATTTTCAACTGAAATTTTCAGTGCTTTTCGCCTTGGCATGGGGCCTTTGACCCTCTACATCACTAATATGGATATACGATTACGATCCCCAAGTTAAGGCTGCTGCCATCCACTTTTAGTGGAATCCTTTACATAATTTGGTTCACTGACTCTACCAATACCGGTATTGTTCAGTCTGGTTTGATAATTCCAGGAGGTGTTTTACCATATTGGTTTTCTAAATTTATGACGACTCCTATTGCTGAATATATCTTGGATATCGATGGCATCTCATGCTCTGTGAACATATTTCATTCAATGTCGTGTTGAATATTAGTTCATCTCGAAAATTTCCAAAGATCATCATCATCCCAGAATTTCTGTTTAGATGTGATGTACATATTTTTTACTCTACTAATAATGAGTAAGCTTTGTTGGCTTTTTTCAAGCCTATCCCGGTTTCTTTTTGGACTCCTCTAGCAATATTCTCTTCGAATATATGTATCTCCGCCATGAAGATGGGCTCTTTGGCCTAGTTATCTCCTTTCTTTTTGGGAGCCTTAGACATTTGTTGCGATGACTGCTAAATTTATAACCCTCGGATAGAGGCTGGGCCAACGTATCTTGTTCTTTATTTAATTGCTCGGATGTCGAGTCGGGCTCTTTAAACCTTTTTATATTGAGACTTTGTGACCATTTGCTAATGGTTCAGGATTCCCACCCATCATCTATTTCATGTTGGTGGTTAATCTTTGACAATATAAACCATTTGTTTTAGGTTGACATGAACTTCGTTGTCCGATGAAAGTTCTATTAGTATCCACGATCTAGTTGAGGTTATCTTCCTCAAATTAAGGACTTGGTCGCTATTGGAATCAACATGGCCTTAGAGCCGAGTTGAGTTCATTGTCGAGATATACTTGGCTGAGATGTACTAATCAAAATATTTTGGCCGAAATAGGCTAGTCCATGTTAAAAGTTAGATCTGTAACACTGTAGTCCCCCAAATCGACAAGTTTCTTTGAGCAAGCTATCATCTTTGAGTTATTCATGCCGAATCTATTGAATCTCGGTCTTTATGTGCTTGCGGCTTTATATTTTCGTATAACGTCTTGAACCCAAATTTGGGACTTACCTTGTGAATGAGCTTCAAGGTATCTACAGGTCTTTTCGAAGGAAGAGGTCCTGATTCCTTCAGGGATTGTGTTAAGATACTTCAATTTTTGAATCTCGGTATTCACCTCAATTTGGCAGGTGTTTTCTTCTTTTGATCTTTACGTCTTCCAAAAGATCATGGCGCTGATGTCGGTGAAGTCGAAGCCTCTTGACTTACTTTTCTAATTACTTAACATTTCTTCCGTGATGAACCTTTGTGCTTCTTTCATGCTTTGGTTACTGACCAATTCCTTTGCTTATTTTTCGGGAAACTCTTTTCTCGGTATGGCATATTGCCTCCTCTGTACTATATCGGGAAATTTTTATCCCGAAGCGGCTTTTAGCCTCATTGATATTGTTTTGGGGTACTTTATCCCGGGATGGCCATCGACCTTATTATGGGATATCCCAGGAGATTGTCATCCCGAGATGGTTGTAACCGCGTCCAATTAGGTCCAAGTACTTTGTCTTGTGCTGACTCGTAGGCCTTTCTTTAGTCTCTCAAGGATTTATCGTCCCAAGATGGCCGTAGGCCTTTCTTTGTTGTTTTCACCTTTGGGGTCGTATTAACTGGGATGGTTACCATCATCTTCAAGCTTATGTAAAACCGGGTTGGCCAAAACCATTGCCCTTTGATTTTTCCTCATCTCAAATTTATAGAATTGGTTTGGCCATAGCCATAGCCTTTCTAGCCTTGTAATCTTGCTATGGGTTACCCCTGGCGGCGTCTCTTTTTGATTTCGTTGATGTGTTAGCCTTGGCAGTATCCCGTTCTAATGTCGCTCATATAGGTTAGTGTTGGCGGCATCCCTTTGTTGATCTTGTTGAGGGTTAGCCTTAAAGGCGTCCCTTGTTGATAGCTCTCTGATTCGAGCTTTTAACTTTGAAACAATATTTTGTAGGTACTTTTGGAGTACTTGTTGCTTTAATCTCGCCATATTTTTTTATCTCGGGCTTTTTCCTTTAATTCTTGCTTGATAGCTGTAGATTTACATCTTTGTTCTTTTTGTTGAGCTTATAATCTACATTGCATTTTTGGCCGACTTTGATATGTCGTTCTGTAAGTAGTGCTGATCTCGTTTTGTAGAGTTTACTTGCAGCTGTGGCTATTTTGTTAGCTTTTGACTTGTTCTTGAGTAGCTTTAAAAGGCATAATTGTTTGCTATCTTTGGTCTTCATTTTTGTCCGCTGAATATCCTTAAGAGGCATATTCGTTAGTCTTTGTTGATTGTTGTTTCAAAATAGCTATAAGAGGCCTTGATCGTCTTCGTTTGTAGATGTGACCTTTGTCGTCTTCTTTATGAAGAGACCTTAGCCTTCGGCATTGTTCGCCGTTTAATGTCGGTGTGACCTTTGTCGTCTTCTTTATGAAGAGACCTTGGCCTTCGACATTGTTTGCCGTTTAATGTCGGTGGTGACCTTTGTCGTCTTCTTTATGAAGAGACCTTGCCCTTCGACATTGTTTGTCGTTTAATGTCGGTGGTGACCTTTGTCGTCTTCTTTATGAAGAGACCTTGGCCTTCGGCATTTTTCGCCGTTTAATGTCGTTGTGACCTTTATCGCCTTCTTTATGAAGGGACCTTGGTCTTCGGCTTTGAAAGCCGTTTAATGTCATTGTTACCTTTATCGCCTTCTTTTTGAAGGGACCTTGGTCTTCGGCTTTGAAAGCTGGTTAATGTCGTCGTGACCTTTATTGCCTTCTTTATGAAGGGACCTTGGTCTTCAACTTTGAAAGTTGTTTAATGTCGTCGTGACCTTTATCGCCTTCTTTATGAAGGGACCTTGGTCTTCGAATTTGAAAGCCGTTTAATGTCGTCATGACCTTTATCGCCTACTTTATGAAGGGACCTTGGTCTTCGGCTTTGAAAGCTGTTTAATGTCGTCGTTAGCTTTATCGCCTTCTTTATGAAGGGACCTTGTTTGAGGATGACATATGTATCCCGGTTGTTTTCACTGAGTTTTTTTTTTATCATAGCTTCCGTTTGATGCAGTTTCTTTGGTGTTTGTTCCGGGATATCTTTACCACCATTATTAATTTCCTGTATCTCATGAAATTGACGGACAAAACATGTATAATGATAAGTAGCCAAGAGTAACTGTAAAAAGGTGCTAATAAAGAAAAGAACTAATAAAGATTTAATCTTGCTTTCCTCTTTTTGGAGGGATATCCCCTTTCACTTCATGATCTGACTTTTACCTGTGCATCAATAAAAACAAGGTTCCACTGGTAGTATATAGTTGACCGACATGATTTAGTAGTATATGGTTGACTGACATGATATCCATGTTGGTCCTGCCACTTATCATCCATGCGTGTTGGTGATGGAGTAATATTATATAATATTATAATATCATAATAAAAATATTAATTAGAAAGTATTTGTGTTGATAACAGTCTTTCGGTGCTAGCATATGTACAGCATGTAAATTATGAAGCAACAATTGAACATTATATATTGCACAAACAATGTAATGGATGCTAGCATACCGTATTAAAATAATTGTACTGTGTAATGTCAAACATGACTATGACATATATCAACTAAAATAGATTGTACCGTGCACCGAAATTTTTATGTGATTCTGCATAATAGGTCGTGCCTTAGAATGCTCCAATGTAGTTTCTGAACTGAAATGTTCATCTGTGGAACCGGGATGTTTTTTAGATCTACAAGGTCTTCCTTGAACCAATGTAGTCCTTTTGTTTTGAGTAAGCACTTTTTTACTTCACCACCCCTTTGTTTTAAGTGAGCTCTTTGTTTTCTAATTGCACCACCCCTTGTTTTTGAAACGAGATGATATGTTTTGCTAGATAACCACCATTTCTTGTTAAACTTACTTAATTTGTTGCAGAACATCTTTGTATAGGGCAAACTGAGCTTTTGTGGTACACACCACCTCTCTTTTTTTTTCTTTCTCCAATTTTTTTTGACCAGCCTGTCCCATTTTTGCTAATTGAATTGTTTATGCCATTTTTTAAACTAAGATGCTGTTTTTGCTTTATACACCATCATTTTTGTATGCTGTTTGCTGACAAGTCTACTTCCTCTGCCATTTTTTTGTAAATAGGATGTCAATTTTGCTATGCACACCACCCTTTTTTTGTCCTCTTGATTTTCTTATTGTGGAATACGTTTTTACTAGCTGCACTATTCTAATTTTTCCCGATTGGGATATTCTTTACTTGCTGTCCTGGCTGCTTCTTTTTTTTGTAGCCACCTGGTCCTTTTTTGCTAAACGCACCACTGCATTTTTTACCGACCAGTATGTCAGGCTTATGGTAACCACACCACCCATGATCCTGTTGACTGCACCATTTTTGTGCTGGGCCTTTTTGTGACAGATGCACCACATCTTCCTGCATTAACCCTCTTTTTTTTTAGTTGTTGTAGCGCATGGGCCTTGTTCCAGTTTGCTAACCTTACCACCCTTCATCTTCAACCTAAAAAAGAATGTCGCCACCATGGTTTCAATTTTGAAACAACCTCCATCGCCTTTCACTGTGCTTTTTTGGCCAAATACTGCTAATTCCACTTCTTATGGGTATCTTTTCTTCCTCGCAATGCTATTATCGTCACCATAGACTCGTGCCCTCGTTTTTATCCGCCGCAAAAACCCACTCTGCCACCATGTTGATGCTTCGATGTCAGTGGTCAGAGAGGCTTTCATGGCAGTACGCAATGGTTGTGGAGTTAATGACGTCTAAATCACAGTCGGTGGTGTCGAAATCAGAGAGCGGTAGCCGAACATTGTGTTTGATGGTTTTGATTCTACTAGGCATAGAGGTGCGCAAATGGAGCATGATTTAGGTGGTTGAATTTTTGAGTTTCTGCTGAAAACTGTTTTTCGTATTGTCCAACCTTGTTTAATCTCAAAACTTATAGAATAGTGGGAAGGGTAGTGACAACAACTCTATTGGTGAGGCCCTCAATCTTATGTGACTCATTGGATTTCTTTCCGTGATTCCAGCCAAGAAGAGAATGGGAAAGCTTTTACCGTTTCCCACAGACGGCGCCAATGTTGTGTTCTAAAAAATATGGGAACGACATAGAATAGAAATACCTGGCTAGGAGGTGATGATGACAGAATCACGGGAAGAACTCCGGTCTCTAGGTGCTCTGTCGGCGCTCCACAACGGCGAGTGGGGGACCTGCAAACACTCTGACGCTCAAGTCAGTGCGCGTTTAGAGTCAGAGTAATTATTATTAGATTAATAGCATACCTGAGTAATTATAATGTACTGCATTTATAAAGAAGTATTAGTGTTTGCAGGCTATATTTTGGGCCTCAAGGGTCTTGTCTCTGGGTCTAGCCTAATCTTTATAATGGCTGATATATTGGGCCCGACATGGCATTCACGACAGGGATATCTCTTAATTCTGGTCCACATCAAAGAGCAATCGAAGAGAAGAAAGAAAAGTTTTGAGAAACTTAATATTATTTGTAACACCTTAATTTTTGAAAATAGTAGTTACTAAAAAGGTTAACTTTGAAAGTCTGACACTTAAAATTTTTCTTGAAAATACAAATATGGCTACTTGGTTTCATATTTAAAATACATCGGAAACATTTCTTTATTTAAATTACAATTTCCTATACAGCTGAACCATATAATATATGAACATAAGGCTTAGGTTCACCAAGTGTGGTTATACCTAAGCAAAGCCTAAAGCTTTGTCTCATCCATTGCCTTAGCTCCACAGTCTTCTAATACCTACAATATTGCAACCGTAAGTTATATGTAAAACATATAACCGAGTAACCCCCGGTCTAATTAAAAACATTTTACAGTATTGCAGCCAGCCTAACTGGAAAACTGCCCAAAATCCAATTCCTAGCAAACACACACCAGAGATGCATGAATTATCAATATAACATGTATGCACGCCATGATCATTTTCTATTTTCTTTATTTCCTCTTTTAACAGGAAACCCCATGCACAGGGAATCCACCATAGGTGCATGACAGTGAATGCACAGTTGGGCTCATCATCATGGTCTTGGCAAGCGTCCCCCCAGGATCCTACTGCCAGGCTACCAACCCTCTCTAGGGCTAGCCCAAGGACTATCTACCCCTTTTGGGATAGCCCCTTTGCACTAGACTATCTACCCCGTTTTCAGGATAGCCTAGCACTTCAGGTTATCCGCCCCTTTCGGGATAACCCTACATTCTCATCATCTTTTTATGTTTGTCCTCTTACCCGGTCTACTTCCGACGGAACTTAACCCTCTTACTCAACCACTGTTGATGGGGAAAGCATTTCCACATTTCCTTTCACATTATAGGTTCTAATGCATCAAACATCATATTCATTTCATATCATTCAGACAAGAATTCCAGTAATCCCATATTCGAATATCAACATCTCATATTCGAATATTATATGACAAATATGATATATTCAAATATCTATTCAAACATGGCTTACCACATTCAAACACATATTTGAATATACTAATTCTTGGACTTATTTTTCTAAAGCTGTTTCAAATCCGTTCAAGTCAAAGTCCCCATTTCGTCACATTACAATCTGGAATCCTTCGTGTCCATCATCGTTATGAATTCATTATCATTCACATTTTAAATCCAATTTCTAATGATGCATCACACATTCATATCAAGCATATAACATACAAACAAGGATTTCCAATATACTCTTATCCGATTACAAACACTCCATACTCGGATACTACGTGACAAAAGTGTTATACTCATATATCTATTTGAACATGGCATTCCATATTCAAATACATATTTGAATATACTAATACTGGGACTTAATCTTTTTCAAATCCACTTTGAAATCATCTCAATATCAAATTCCTAGTTAGTGTCAAATTTAATTATGGAATACCTTATTTATGCAACTATATGCTCTTATCATTTTTCACAATATCACATGCATTCCTAATCAACATAAAGCATGTCGAATTTATACGAATATCAATCATAGCATGCATAGTTCAAACATACACCAAATCCTCAGACAAAACAATGTCTAACACATTAGTTTGATTTCCCAACAACATGTTCCTAGCATCCCTTAGTCACATGTTCCTAAATTCAAAGTATTATGGATTTGGGGTTTTCAGGGTTACCTAGAACTTCCCCCGAATCCTTTTCTCCTTCACTTCCAAATCTAAATCTCCTACTCCGGTTCCTTTGTTGTAGCTGCCTTCGAATCTGAATCGAACCGTTTGGAACCTTAGTCATAGATGGAGGTCTTATGGTGAAGGAGTTGTGGCGTAGTTGGTTCGTGATAGAGTTTAAGCGAGGTATATTAAAGAAGAGTATAAAGTGAAGAAGTGGGAAATTGTCAAATGAGGAGGCCAAGTCCCCTATTTATAGATTTGGGGTCCATATTCGAATGTACATTCGAATATAAGGGTCTTGTGTTCTTTTCATGACTCCCATATTCGAATGTATATTCGAATACAACTTTTATATTCGAATATATATTCGAATATGACATGTCCATATTCGAATGTATATTCAAATATACAAGTCTTTTGGTCCTTCTTTTGGCCTCTTTACTTGAAATTAGTCCCCCTTTTTATTCTTCTTTGTAATCCCTTAAGTCCTAAGTCTTCTTAGGGATTTCCGGGATGTTACATTATTCATTGATTAACTGATGAAACTAAGATTTACAAGGTTTATATACAGATCAAGGAGAATAGGGAAAACTAAACTAACAAAAACAGAAAAACTAATAGCAGTTAACTAAAAAGGGTAAAAACGGTAAATGGGAAAATAGGGTATCCAGGGGTCATTGAGCAAAAACTTAAAACTTGTCTCGGGGTCACTTTGCAAATATTTAATAACTCGGTTGGGTTCTCATATTTGCCGTTAGGTCCTTCTTTTCTTAAAACTTGTTCTTCAATTTCTCTCAGTAAGCTCCCAAGATCATGAGGGTCATGATCTTTCTCCTTCAATAAGCCCCCACAAGCTGAGTGACGATATCTTTCAATCCAACCTTGTCTTCTACACTGTCGAGAGGTCCTCGAGCAAGCCCTTTGGTGAACTGCCACTTGGAGATCATTTTTGTTGGCCAAAAGTTGCACGATTCCCTTTTCAACTGCATCTCTTACAATGTCGTAATCTAATTCTATGTGTTTTGTTCTCTCATGGATTACAGGGTTATTTCCTATATAAACTACGAATTGATTATCACAGAATTGAGGTATTGGAAGATTAGGAGTTATGTGGAAATCTTTGAAGAGCTTCAAAATCCATTTCTCTTCGCAAGTTCCATGAGCAAGGGATCTGTACTCAGCTTCTGCAGATGACTTCGAAGGAGTATTCTGCTTTTTGCTTTTCCATGATACTAAAGAGGTTCCAAAGAAGAAACAATATCCGGTTGTAGATTTTCTTGTGTCAATGCAGCCTCCCCAATCAGCATCAGCAAAGCCTCTCAAGCTCATGTCTGAATTTGCGGGAAAAAAGAGACATTTTCCTGGTGCCTTCTTCACATATCTGACAATCTTCATGGCTCCTTGAAGGTGTAAGTCTTTTGGATTCTGCATGAATTAGCTTAGATGATTGATGGCATAACAGATGTCAGGACAGCTATGTGTGAAGTACAGAAGTCTGCCTAACAATCTTCTGTAACTTTCTGGATCTGCGAACAACTTTCCCATAGTTTTGCAGTATTTCACTTTGCTGTCTATAGGTGTATTACAAGGTTTGGCATCCATTAGCTTAGCATCTTTGATGATATCCATGGCTTATTTTCTTTGATTCAAGAGAATTCCTTTACTTGTCCTTGCTAGCTCCATCCCAAGGAAGTATTTGGCATTCCCTAGGTCTTTAATGATGAATTCCCTATCTAGCTGCAGCTTTATGCCTTTTATTTCTTCATCATCATCACCAGCCAGCAGTAGATCATCTACCGACACAAGAATGAAAATTAGTTTATTTGATGCTTATTTAGAGAAGAGGGAGTAGTCAGATTTGGATTGCTTGAATCCAAGCTGAACAAGGAAGGTTGTAAGCCTGTGATTCCATTCTCTGCTAGCCTGTTTCAGTCCATACAGAGATTTTTGGAGTTTGCACACGGTGGAAGGATCTTCAAGAGTCAAGCCTTCTGGAATTTTCATGTAAACTTCTTCTTTTAATTTCCCATGGAGGAAAGTTGTGTTCAATCTAATTGGTGTAACTTCCATCCCTTGGAAGCTACAAGAGTTAAGAATATCCTGACAGTGGACATCCTTACAATAGGGCTGAAAGTTTCACTGTAATCTAGCCCTTATGTTTGGGTGAAACCTCTTGCAACAAGTCTTGCATTTTGCCTTTCTATAGTCCCATTTGCTCTTTTTTTTTTATTTTAAAAATCCACTTTCATGTCACAGCCTTTTTATTGTGAGGGAGCTTGGTAAGTTCCCATATCTGGTTTTTGTTGTGAGCTTCCAATTCAAATTGAATAGCTTTTCTCCAATAAGGTTCTTGAATGGCTGCTGCATAATTTTGCGGTTCTGTATCTGAGGAAATAGCCAAACATAATTTTTTATGGTTAGATGATATATTTTCATATGACACATAATCAGTTAAAGGATACTTGATCTTCTCAGATCCGTGTTTATTGTCTTTATCATCAGAGACTGGCTCCTTTAGCTTCTCCTGCCTAAGGATGACATTTGTTAAAGCACTTTCATCACCTAACTCCATGCTGCACTCATAATCTTCTAGGTGTCTCAGTGGCCTTCTTTCTCTTGAAGACCTTCTCAAGTTGCATGATCTTTCTCCTTCTTCTACTTCCTTGTTTGTAAGATCTTCTTCCTCTGCAATGCTGAGATATCTGCTACTTAGCTCTGCCAAATGGTCTGTTCTGAATATCTGAGGTGTGTCCAAGTCTTGCTTGTGCTGATTACTTTCAAAAGGAAAAAAATTCTCATAATATTTCACATTTTTACTAAGGAACAATTCCCTATTATCCAGGTCAAAAAGATGGAACCTTTTACCCCAAGTTTGTAACCAAGGAACATGCATTTTCTAGCTCTACTGTCAAGTTTTTTTCTATTGTTATGCAAAGTAAAATCATAGGTTAAGCATCCAAACACCTTCAGGTTTCTCATATGAGCAATATTTTCATTTAATGTGTGATATGGAGACAAGTTAATTGTTTTCTTATTGGGCAACCTGTTTATGATGAAAACAACATGGGCCATGGCATATGTCTAGAACACAGTAGGAGCATGAGACTGATGTATGAGAGCTCTAACAACAGAGAGTATATGCTGGTGCTTTCTCTCTGCTCTGCCATTCTGCTCTGGTGATTCCACACATGAGACTTGATGTATGATTCCTTTCTCAGCAAAAAACTTCCTCATGTTGAACTCGGGTCCATTGTCACTCCTAATACACTTAACAGTAGTTTTATATTGAGTTTGAATCATAGAAACAAAACATTTAAGCAAGTTAGAAACTTCAGATTTGGCTTTCATGAAATATAACCAAGTATGTGTACTGTTATCATCAACTATAGTAAGGAAAAATCTATGACCCTGAATGGAAGGAATTGAAAGGGGTCCCCATATGTCAACATGAATTAAATCAAAAACAGCATATGCAATACTCATGCTACTTTTGTATGGAAGTTTTCTTTGCCTAGAGGTATGACAGACATCACATGGGATAGGATTTTTATCAATATCAATGTAGGTGTAGTATTCCTTTATATTCTTCATCCTCTTAAAAGGAGGATGAGCAAGTCTAACGTGCCACGTATTTTTCTTATTCACAGATATAGAATTCACAATGCATGATTTTATAGTGTTAACAGGTCCATTTAAAGCATACAAGCCACCCTTTAATCTAGCAGCACCAATCTTCTTTAATGTAACCTCGTCCTGCACAAGGCACAAGCTTTTAGTAAATAAGAGTTGACACAATAGATCTGCTGTTATTTTTGAAACAGCAATGAGATTGAATTGAAAAGATGGAATAAATAGGACATCAATTAAATAGAAGTCCTATGAAAAAATCACAGTTCCAGCCATGGTGGAATCTATGTATTCTCCATTTAGTAATTTAACAGATATAGGTCTTATTTTCTTGATGGATTGAAAATCTTTTAAGGAGTGGCAGATATGATCTGTCGCTCCTCTGTCTATGATCCATCTTGACCTGTTATAAATAGAAGACAAACTAACATATGTACCTTGATCTTCCTTGTTTGGTTTGTATGATTTAGATGTAGCTTGTTTACTGTGATTTGCTTTAGTCTTCACATGATTAACATTATGAGAATAAGAGTTCCCAGCTTGTTGAATGAACAAGGGATTTGAGGCATCTATGGTAGTTTTCGCCATATCTTGAAAACCACAACAACAGAAACCAAAAAGAGATCAAACAAGATAAGAAAAAGGGAGAAAACAAAACAAAACCAAATCAGTACGAGCAGGATCTTCTATTGAACCAGGGCTCGAGATACCATGTTGAATTTCTTTTCATGATCGCGGAAGCATGATCACGGGGAAGGAGAAGATTATTTGCAGAAAAAAACGAGAGCAATCGAAGAGAAAAAAGAAAAGTTTTCAAAAATTGAATGTTATTCATTGATTAACCGATGAAACTAAGATTTACAAGGTTTATATACAGATCAAGGAGAATAGGGAAAACTAAACTAATAGAAACAGAAAAACTAACAGCAGTTAACTAAAAACGGTAAAAACAGTAAAAGGGAAAAGAGGGTATCTAGTGGTCATTGAGAAAAAACTTAAAACTTGTCTCGGGGTCACTTTGCAATATTTAATAACCCGGTTGGCTTCTCGTAATTGCCGTCAGGTCCTTCTTTATTCAGAACTTGTTCTTCTTCTATTTCTCTCAGTAAGCTCCTAAGATCATGCGGGTCATGATATTTCATCTTCAACACGAAACTTGGCCAATGCTACAATTCAAAAAAGAGAAAGCAGAGTTGAGAAAATCCTCGTCTACCTTGATTCCAATTACTCTATTTTTTGTGAAATTAATCTTCATTCCTGACACTAGTTCAAAGTTTCGCAATACTGCCTTTATCGACCATGGATTCTCCCAAGAAGGCTCTTTCAAAATAACTATGTCATCTGCATATTGCAAAATTGACAATTCAAGATTACTATATTCTCCATCTTAAAGCCTTTGAACAAATCTACATTTATTGCTTCTCTCATTAAACCTCATAAACTTTCTACCACCAAGAGAAATAAAAAAAACACTAAGGGGAGCCCTTGCTTTAATCTCCTTTTCACAGCTGTTTCGTTAGAAGGACACCCATTTAATAGGATTGAGAGATTATTGGAAAAATATACAGGCGCTTATCCATTGGGAAAATAAAGGCGAAAATTCAAGAGTTGTTATCATATTGTATAAAAATTTCCAATTAACAGTTTCGTATGCTTTTTTAAAATTTACTTTTAGAATGAAACATGACTTACATAAATTTCTTTGCATAACTAACTGCCTCATTCAGAATGGCCACCTAATCAAGAATCTGTTTCTTTTTTCTCAAGAATGAACATTATTTAAGTCTAACTGAGATCACCTTTGAAATGATTTTGTATAAGCTGATATGAATTCTAACCGTTAAAAATTAAATGAAATAGTACATTGTTTCGTGTCAACTTTACAATAGGCGCATTCATTTTAGGCGTCATCTTTTGTTAATATTTTAATAATTTATAGTGACATGCGCATCAAATTAAAACTGTTTTAAATTTTATTTTGTTTGTTTTTAAAAGTATTAATACCAAAGATAAATCACGTATCCGTCATGGGGCTAATTTAGGCCCGGCAATTTTCCCCGCAAGTAGCAGATTGTTGTGGGGAATGCCCCTAATGGGGCCCCAAACATAGAAAATTTTTCCCAGTGGGGGCATGGATGGCGTCAAAAGTCTCCCCGTGACAAGAATGGGGACAGGGACGGGGATCACATTCTCCGCCCCGCGGGGTCCCCGAAATCCCGAGGTCATAAGAAATTACTAAAATACTCTTAATTTATTCACATATATATGTTTTAATTTTAAGGGCTTTAATGTCTTTTTACTTTAAGAGAGATTTCTATTCCATGAAATCCTAACCTTACACACACTACACTCTCCAGATAATCAAATTCCATATGCGTTGTTGCTGCACCATCCTCTTCGAGTCTTCCTTTGCAATTCTGAGCCGTCCGCCGTCGTCTTCCTCTGCTCCTCAATAGGTCAATCCTCACAACTTGCTCAGTTGTTCTAGGTCATCTTCCTCTCTTCCTCACTTCCCCATTTTGATTGTGGTTGTGTGATTTGAATTTATAAATTTTCTTTTATATTATGGAATTTAAACTTGAATAGAACAAAATTGCTTTTGATAATTGAAATTTCAAAAGAGAATAAAATCATTTAATTTTTAAAGGTACTTGAATTTAAAAATAATAATTCCGAAAAGAATATAAATTATTTGATAGTTATTTTTAATCCTGTGAATAGATTTTGTGATTTTATTTTAATTTCATTTCAAAAACGTCTGTTGAACTTCTTTAATAAGGTGTTTAAAGTGGTATTAAAAAAAATTCAATTAGTATCAACGTCAACAAATCTAGCAACTGACAACAATGGAATCGAAGCAATTTATTAGACAAATCAAAAAATTTTCATCTAAATAACAACAAGAGATATAAGATGTGGTGTCACCCCCTTTTTCCAAACACTCATTTGGAAATGAAGAATTATTTCGTAAAAATATAGTTTTTAATAGATATTTTCAGAAAAGAGGTGACATTGTTTATTTTTGACAACCTCAACGGAAAGCAATTCAAACAAGGTTGTTATTATTTACGCTACACTAATTTCTGTGTTTGTTATGGACCTAACCCGCGAGAAGGACACGTGTAGGCCTCACGTGGGTCGCCCAAGCCGTCGGTTCCATGTCGCGCAACCACGACATGGCGACACGACATAATGCACAGGGGATTACACCCCCACGTGAAGACCGTTACAGATTCGTAACTACCGTCGTAATTCACGGAACTGAGACAGTGACAGGTTTGACTTTAGTGACCTTTGTTTACCCTATAAATACCAGTGATTAGTCTTCATTCAAGATACGCATATATCACAACTCAAAATCTGATAATTCCTGCTTAAGACATTGAACTGACTTGATCGTCGGAGTGTTTGCAGGTACCCCCCTCACTGTCAGGTGAGTGGCCGGAGAAATACAACCACCGTGCCGGAGACCAGATTGGAGGCCAAATCCACCATGCTAAAGTGCATGATGAAACATTGGCACCGTCTGTGGGGATCAAATTGCTCTTCTCCGATCGTAACTTATCTCTTATTTCCTCCTTTATCTGGTTTTTCTGGTAATTTTGCAGGCAGAACGTCACCGGAATCAAGAACTCAGCCTCATCCTCCTAGCATATCCGTTTTTGCTGCTAGTAAAGGTAAATTCCGGTCAATTAATCGGTGCAAAAACCTTTTCTAACCGATTAATCGGTGGATTATGACTTTTCACCGATTAGTTGATCGGATAATTGTCTTTTTTGATTTTTATTTGACAACTATGAATACGTTTCTCTATAAATGTGCGATTTCTGCATCATTCTCCTAGAATCCTGTTCCGTTAACGATCCTGCACAAGTGTAGGACAAGAATCTCTTGTACTCGCAGGTAAACAGGAACTAACTCATGTTGACCAAAAATTTGGTTGTAGCAACATGGTGAACACCATGAGACAGAATCAAGCAGCTAGGGGAGCATCAACCAATGCTGCAGGTGCCCCAGGAGAACAGCCCTCTGCTAATGGACCTTCTCCACGACATCAACAAGAACAGGCCAGGCCTGCTGGTCCTGCGATATCTGAACAGAGGATGACAACGATCGAAGATAGCATGCTCGACCTAAAAGAAATGATACGAAAGCAGGCCGAGGAGATTGAGAGGATGAACAGGGAACGAGAAACATGGAAGAAGCAACAAGAGGAATTTCAAGCAATTCTGGCCAACCTCGGGATGTGTCAGCAACTTCCTCAACTACATGAGAATCAGCAAGAGGGGCGAAATCCCCAAATGGAGAAGCAAGTCTCCATGGTTGGTTCTCAGATGCCGCCCACCAACCCCGCGATAGCCCACCTACAGCTACCCGACTTGGATCAGGTGGCGGAAAACGACATGGGGATCGGAGGGTGCCATAACCCTTTCACCCTAGCAATCATGAAATTTGATATGCCGGCCAACTTTAAATTCGCCGTCCAGATCGACCCGTATGATGGGACAACAGATCCTCAAGATCATGTGGAGATCTTCCAGCAGACGATGATCTTTCAGGGGGCCAAGGAGCCCGTCATATGCCGAGCATTCCCTTTGACATTGAAGGCCGCGGCCCGGAGATGGTTCTCGTCGTTGCCAGCGGGATCCGTCACGGGATGGAAAGCACTAAAGGATAAATTCGTCTCAAACTTCACAAGCAGCAAGCAGCAATTGAGGGATTTCATCATCCGCTTTAACGCGGAATCTCTCGAGAGGATAAAGCAGAGACTAGACGAGCCATTGAGGGATTTCATCATCCGCTTTAACGCGGAATCTCTTGAGGTGCGTGATGTCGCCCCAAACATGGTGCTGTATTTCCTTAGGTAGGGGTTGAAGCCGGGAGGCTTCGCCAAGGATTTAGCCGGAGAAAATCCCAAAACAATGGAGGAGTTGAAAAAGCGGGCAGAGAAGTGGATCCAGATAGAAGAATGGGTTTGGAATAATAAAGCAGACAATCAAGTCGCTAAACAAGAAAGAGAGAAAAGAGACAAACCGAAAAGTTCTTACGGCGGGAAGCCTAAAGAGAATGAAAAAACATACGATAAAGGCGGAAGGACACCCAGGGGCACTTACTCAACTTATGCCCCGTTAACCATGCCGCCATCCCGTATCTATAAGGAGATCATGTATTCCGAGCTGAAGGATAGACCTCCTCCAATGAGATCACAAACAAAAAGTAAAGACAAATTTTGTCTATATCACAAAGATCACGGGCACCACACTAACGAATGCGTTCACCTTAAAGACGCCATCGAAAAGTTGATACGACAGGGAAAGTTGAGACAATTTGTTCAGAAAAATGATGAAGGAACATTCCGTGGAAGGAGCCCGTCGTTGCCTAGGAGATGGGAACACACGGCAAGGAACCGGGACATTGAGCGGGATGAACGACGGAGATCTCGGTCCAGAAGCCCACAGCGACATGAAGAAGCAGCCTCTAAGGGGGTCATCAATGTGATTGCTGGAGGCCTGGATCAGGGGGAATCATCTGAGTCATTGAGAAAACGATCCTAGGACATAGAAGATCATTGCATGGCTGTTAAGGCCATGAAAATAATTACTCTGGCATTCACCGAAGACTTCCTACCTACTGATGCAACCGGCACCAATGCCCCCCTGGTTATCATGACTAGGATGGCGGGTTATGAAGTAAAAAGGTTATTTGTTGATCAAGGGAGTTCGACCGACATAATGTTTTGGGACCTGTTCCAGAAGTTGGGCCTAACAGATAAAGATCTAATCCCTCATAAGGGAAATTTGATAGGCTTTACAGGGGATACTATCTCCCCCAAGGGCTATGTAAAGTTGAAGGTAACTTTTGCAGGTCGCGATGGGAGCAGAACAGTAGAGGTGAAGTTCCTCGTCCTGGAATGCCCCTCAGCCTATAACGCCATTATAGGCAGACCCACTCTGAATGCTTTGGGATCAGTCGTCTCAACTTTGCACATGGCAATGAAATTCCCGGGGGACAGGGGCGACATCGTGACTATCCGTGGAAAAGCCCTAGAGGCACAACTCTATTATTTAGAAAGTCTTAAAATAACGAAAACTATGCCAGTGTAGGAACATGAAAAAGTAAAGGGGACACAAAAGAAAGAAACCAAAGGAAAACAAAAGCTCGTTAGGCGAGAGGATGCCGTAATGATGACGGACTTGGATCCAAGAGGGGAGTTACAACATGAACGGCCCAAAGGACAACGGAAAGTTACAGTATTCCGAGTGGCTATCCAATGTTGTGATGGTAAAAAAGGCCAACGGAAAATGGAGGATGTGTACAGATTATACAAACCTTAACAAAGCCTGCCCGAAGGACCCTTTTCCGCTGCCTTGCATAGATAAGTTGGTCGACAACTCTGCGGGTTATAAATATCTGTCTTTTCTGGATGCTTATTCTGGCTATAATCAAATACTCATGGCTCCCGATGATCAGGATAAGACCACCTTTATCACTAATCTCGGGGTATTTTGTTATAACGTGATGCCCTTTGGTCTGAAGAATGCTGGAGCGACATACCAAAGGATGATGGACAAAGTATTCGCCGAGATGAGAGGCAGAGAGGTCGAAGTCTACATTGATGATATGATCGTCAAAACAAAAGATGGTCAAGACCCATCGAGAAATCTAGAATTTGTCTTCCAACGTCTACGGCAATTTAATTTACGACTCAATCCTCTGAAATGTACATTTGGTGTGGAAGCTGGTAAGTTTCTAGGTTTTATGCTCACAAACCGCGGCATTGAAGCAAACCCAGATAAGTGTCGGGTAATCCTCGACATGTCCAGCCCTAAGACGGTCAAGGACGTACAACAACTCACAAGGCAGGTCGCAGCCTTGTCTCGTTTCCTTCCAGTCTCGGCAAAACGTTGCCTTCCCATGTTTAAGATCTTAAAAAAACAAGACTCATTTGAATGGACGCAAGAATCTGAAGCCGCGTTCCAAGAACTCAAGACCTCTTTGGCATATCCCCTTATCTTAACAAAGCCGATGGCAGGCGACACGTTAATAGTTTATCTCGCGGTGGTTGACGAAGCCGTAAGTGGCGTGCTAATCAGGGAAGTGGGTAAAGATCAGTTCCCAATTTACTTCGTCTCTAAAGTCTTACAGGGTGCCGAGTTGAATTACCAGCGACTTGAAAAAGTAGCTTTCACATTACTGATGGCCTCGAGGAAGTTACGCCCATACTTCCAATGTTACCCCATCCTAGTCAGGACCAATCAACCGATACGACAAATTTTGCACAAACCAGACTTGGCAGGAAGAATGATGTCGTGGGCGATCGAGTTAACTCAATACGATATATCGTATGAACCACGACAAGCGATCAAAGCGCAGGTCCTCGCGCGACTTCCTTGCTGAAATGACACATCTCGGAGACCACCACCCCAGGGAATGGACAATTTATGTCGACGGTTCCTTGAACATCAAGGGATGTGGTGCCGGAGTGATACTGGAAAACTCGGAGGGATTGGCAGTGGAGTATTCCTTAAGATTTGACTTCCCGACATCTAATAATCAGGCAGAATATGAAGCCTGTCTTGCAGGAATTCGGATGGCCAAGGAGTTAGGAGCAAATGCGATAACTATCTGTTCAGATTCAAAGTTGGTGGTTTCCCAGATTAAGGGAGAATACCAAGCCAAAGAGCCCATCATGCAGAAATACCTCGCTAAAGTGCGAGATACTCTAATAGGATTCTCTAAATTTGAGATCCGACATATACCTAGAGAAGAGAATGCGAGAGCTGATCTCCTTTCGAAACTCGCTAGCACGAAGAAGACTTCAAGCTACCATTTCGTGGTTGAAGAGGTAATCCCCTATCCCAGCCTGACTTTGCAGGTATAGGAAGCAGATTGGAGGACCCCCTTGATAGATTATATTGAGAGAGGGATCACCCCCGAAGATGATAAAGAGTCGCAGAGGGTTATTAAAAAAGCAACGAGACTCACAGTGGTTGAAGGCCACCTATTCAAGAAGGGAGTCTCGGTCCCACTTCTGAAATGCATTGGCCCAGAGGAGGTCGAATATGTGCTAACTGAGATCCATGAAGGAAGTTGTGGGCATCATATCAGGGCCAAATCTCTAGCCAGGAAGGCATTGAGAGCGGGTTATTTTTGGCCAACTATGCAAGAAGACGCTATCAATCACATCAAAAAATGTGAGCAATGCCAACGACATGCTAATATCCCTCACATCCCGCCAGAAGAGCTACATACGCTATCCGCGCCATGGCCATTTCACACCTGGGGAATGAACATCCTGGGACCTTTCCACAAAGCCACAGGATAGCTGAAGCATCTTTTAGTAGCAGTAGATTACTTTACGAAATGGATCGAAGCTGAACCTCTCGCAACCATCACGTCTGCGAGAGTGGAATCTTTCACTTTCAAAACAATTATATGCCGCTTTGGAATCCCGATGACGATCGTTACTGATAACGGGACTCAATTCACTGAAGCCCATTCAAGGATCTCCTCCAAGGGCTGCAAATCCGACATCATTGTTCAAGTGTAGAGCATCCTCAAACAAATGGTCAGGCTGAAGCCGCGAATAAAGTAATCCTGAATAGCCTAAGGAAACGACTTGGAAGTGCCAAAGGAGCCTGGGCAGATAATCTCTATCAGGTACTATGGAGTTATAGAACCACTCCGCAAACTACTACAGGAGAAACCCCTTTCCGGCTAGTATACGGAGCTGACGCAGTTATCTCGGTCGAAATCAGTGAACCATCTTGGAGAGTCATGTATACTCCGCAAAATAATGACGCACTTTTAAGAGAAGAACTGGACTTTATAGACGAAGTCCGGGAACTAGCTCGATTAACTGAGATGTCAAGGAAACAGCGAGTCGCTCAATGGTACAACGCTAAGGTCGTAAAACGCGAATTCATAATAGGCGACCTTGTTCTCAGAAGGGCCAATATAGGCTTGAAGAACGCAAAAGACGGAAAGCTTGCAGCAAATTGGGAAGGCCCATATCGGGTGATCAGAAGTACTAAAAAAGGTGCATATGCCTTAGAAACTCTGCAAGGAAGGGAGTTGCCTAGAACGTTCAATACCGCAGATCTGAGAAGGTATTATAGTTAGGAATTAACCGACTTGTTTACACTTGCTCTTAGGTATTATAGTCTGAATGTACAATTTCTGTAAGGGGTACTCTTTTTCCTTCTTGGGTTTTTTTCCTAAGGAGGGTTTTACCTTGAAGGTTTTAATGAGGCCCCAGGTTTTGTAACCAAACGACATATGAAATAAAAAAAAATATTTGTCAAAGTTTAAGATTTCAGTTGCAGATATACAATTACCGCGACTCAACAGGCGTATGAAAGGATAAAAATCCTAACAAGGCAACATGCACCAATGAGATAGGCCACTGGCCTTGAAGTACTTCACCAGGATCAAAGATCCCATTAGGGCGACATGCCCCAAAATAGGTCACTGGCTTTGAAGTACTTCACCAGGATCAAAGATCCCATTAGGGCGACATGCCCCAAAATAGGCCACTGGCTTTGAAGTACTTCACTAGGATCAAAGATCCCATTAGGGTGACATGCCCCAAAATAGGCCACTGGCTTTGAAGTACTTCACCAGGATCAAAGATCCCATTAGGGCGACATGCCCCAAAATAGGCCACTGGCTTTGAAGTACTTCACCAGGATCAAAGATCCCATTAGGGCGACATGCCCCAAAATAGGTCACTAGCCTTGAAGTACTTCATCAGGATCAAAGATCCCAACGAAGACGGCCTACACCTATGATCTAGGTATAAAAATTAAATATGGTAAGAGGTTAAAATTCAGATAAATCATAAGTATAAAGCTATAGGTACGAACTCCAAGAGCCATGGAATGTGGAAACTTAATGTTAAAACGTTAAGTTAAAAGTTACAATATGAAGTCGTTGTGAGTGTAAACGCACAGAGGGATGTCATTAAAAGATAAAATATTACAAATGCAAGGCTGGCCGACATGCCATTAAATTTTTCATTAAAGCAAAAAGTAAATCTAATTATTACAAAGAAGGGTTTCAAGGCTAGGCAGGAGCAACGCTGCCATCTTCAGCAGTCGGGGGAGACATTGAATAATCAGCATAGGGATCATAGGACTCCAGTTCTGGATCATTCAAGTCGACCAGAGTGGGCAGATCATTGTCATAATCCACCAGCTGACCGCCTTCTACCCCGTGAAGTGGATGGACCCCTTTAAAAGAAAGTACCAATCCTGGATTAAGGAATTCCACTTGCTTGAGGCAGCTGGCGAAGGCCATGTACTCGCCACTTGAGATCACGCGACCTTGCTCTCGGACCTCAGCCTTAAGTTTGTCGTTCTCGGCCTCCAAAGCTGCCTTATTAGTCTGCAGTTGGTCCCGAACCCGGGATAGCTGCTTGGCTTCCTCCGACAAGGAAGCCACTTGCTCCAGAGCCCTGGTGAGTGAGACCTGTACTTCTTTCTTCTCATCAGAAAGTTTAACACTTTCTAACTTTAGCTGATCGAACTGGGAAGCAGCGGCGGCGACCTCGGCTTTGAGCTCAGTCTGGGAAGCCTTCAGCGCATCCCGCTCTTTGGAAAGAGCTTGGATCTGCTTCTCTGCCACGACTTTGGTAGCCTATAATTTTTTCTCTAGGTCGGCCACAGGGTTGGGCTTCTCCAACTCCTCATGGAAATGCTTCAGCAGCGCCGACTGGCGAGACATCCAACCAAGGGCTTCCCCGACATTGGCCTACAAAATAAATTATTAACATCAAGCTCGTGCACAAATTCATAAGAAAAGGAACAAAGAATCGTGCGGCGTGAAGGAAAAGAAGAACACCTTTAGCACAGAGCGGGGGAGTTCCCTGAAGAACTCCCCATGATGGAACGAAACAATGGGGGCTTGGAAGCCTTCCCATTGGGAAGCAGAAGAGGATCCCGTGGAAGGGATTACAGGGGCACCTCCTACATGGAATACGAGAAACACATCATAACAATGTCAGAGACCAGTATAGTTCCGAACAGGTAACTTCATATAGAAAGTAAAAGATATAGAGCACTAACCTCTCTTTCGGTGGAGAGCTTCTCCAACCGTCTCAGCTTCCTCATCATCCGAGATATGTATCTCGCCATGGGGAATAGCATGAGTCGTCTCCATCCCGTGGGAAGCTGGGGCTGGAGACCTCTGGCGATCCCGGAGGATGAGCTTCCTCTTTTTCGCGGTTTGGACTCCAGGGGAAGCAGCCGCGACGCCTTCAGCAGTGGCGTTTGGATCTGAGGATGTGCCATGGGGTTGAACCCCATGGTCTACAGAAAGCTCGTGCACCAGGTTTTGGGCGGGACTCTCCCTCTTTTTCCCCTTTTTGGTCATACCACCTGTTTTCTTCATCAGTTGGGCATATCCAGTCATGATGGCAGCTGAAAAGAAAGAAGATGGTAGGGTTAGCGACATATGAAAGAATGGAAAAGAAAGCAATACGAGCTTTGTAAAGTAATAATAATTAATCCAGAACTACATTACCCATGGTATCAACACGACTGATACGGCGGCCTTGGACTACAACTTTACATCTGATAAGTCCGTGCTTGCCAGTGAATTCTCGAAGCCCAGCAATCACGGCATGATCAGAGTCGAGTAGGGAGGCTTCATCAGTAACAAACGACTTTGTCTCCCGAAGGTAATGCTCGTATGACCAGTAGAGTGGGAATAGGAGCAAGCCATCAGGGCCACTCCAAAAGGGGAATTCATCTCCCGTATATGAAACCTTGAAATAGGCATCTTTGAAGGGGGGAAAGGAATCCTCATAAAGCTGGAAAAAGAAATGATCTTTCCTCTGACGGAAGGAGATGAATATAAAGTCTGAGAGATGATACGGGGCAAAAAGGTATAGGAAAAGGTTGCTAGATCCTTCCCAGCCATGGCCCAGCAGAAAATCTCAAAGGCGTTGATGAAACCCCAGGCGTTGGGGTGAACTTGTGAAGGGGCGACATCGAGCCGATTGAGAACCTCGATTTGAAAAACCGAGAAAGGAAAGTGAAGTCGAATCATCTGGAAGAAACAACCGTATACCATAAGGAAGTCGGGCGCTCCCTGTCAGGGACGAGACCCAATCCTTTTATTAGGATCCACACGTTCTGCTTTGTACAGGATGACTGGGCCCGAAGGAACATCTTCTTTTGGGGTTGCCCCAGGAAAATGCATGGCATCCCGGAATTCCACGTCAGCGACATGAAATTTCAATGTCGTGTTGAGTCCAGATGGGACCTGGAGAATGTCATGATGAATCCAGTACATTCTCCTCACGTCTCGTATGCCTTTCAGCTTTTTAGGCACTTCGATCTTGGAGGCTTCTTTTGGAGGACCGTACCAGTTGTGAATTTTTTGTCTACGGCGCTCTAAAGCTTGGCTTGGGGCTGCGGACAGCTTGGCTTGGGGCTGAAGTCGAAGGCGACTCGGAACCCGATATGGAGGGAGAAGCCGACATTGGTTCTATAACAGAAAAAGGAGGGACAAAAAGAGGGTCAGGAGAATTTGAACAAGAAGATTTAGTTGAATTATTAGAAGAATAAACACTAGAAGTTGCAGATGAAGAACAAATTAGCAAGGGGGCAAGAGGATGCAAATTAGACGTTACAACATCATCACGATCCTTAGATGACTCATCGTAATCATATTTACCCATTCCATACCTTAAGGGTACAGGGGCAACAGATTCAGAAAACGGAGCCCCTGAGAAAGGGGTGAGTTGGGGATTTCCGAGGATGATTTCTCCAAAGGCTTCAAACAAAGGTTCTTGGTCAGAGTCAGAACCAGAAACTGAAGGGGGAGTGGGAGTGTGATGATCATTGCCATCGCATGGTTCAGGCTCAGATGGGGAACCAATGAAGTAACCAACTTCCCCAGAAAGGCTTTCTTTTGGGGGAAAGTTAGTAGGCCTCTTGGGAGTAGACATTTCCTAGGACGATAAAAAATAAAAGGAAGGAAAACACACTGAGAAAGCGATTAGGAAATGAAGAAGATACCTGGAAATGGTGTAGCAAAAAGGACCAAAGAAAGCTGGAAGACAGCAAGATGGAGCTGATAGCGAGAAAAGCAGGAAGAAAGCTCTGATGTAGAGAAAAAACTTGAGAGCAAGGAAGAACTCTAGGTTAAGAAATGGAGTACTTATAAAGAAAATAACGGGAGATGAAACGTGTTGAAGAAGTGACGGCGTAGGGTGCAATTAATGCGCGCAGGTCTGACGTCACTAAATAATGATGGACGCGGCCCACGAAGGGTCAGGGCCAATCACACAAAGACACGTGTCGAAGCCTAAAACTGACAATCAGAATTTGAAACAGCAACGACATGGGAAAACTTTATGACACCGGGATAGGCCAGAATCGTAAGTCAACGGCATGCTGAACGACATACCGAAGACTTGGGGGCAACTGTTATGGACCTAACCCGCGAGAAGGACACGTGCAGGCCTCACGTGGGTCGCCCAAGTTGTCGGTTCCATGTCGCGCAACCACGACATGGTGACACGACATAAGGCACAGGGGATTACACCCCCACGTGAAGACTGTTACAGATCTGTAACTACCGCCGTAATTCACGGAACTAAGACAGTGACAGGTTTGACTTTAGTGACCTTTGTTTACCCTATAAATACCAGTGATTAGTCTTCATTCGCATATATCACAACTCAAAATCTGATAATTCCTGCTGAAGACATTGAACTGACTTGATCGTCGGAGTGTTTGCAGGTACCCCCCTCACCGTCAGGTGAGTGGCCGGAGAAATACAACCACCGTGCCGGAGACCAGATTGGAGGCCAAATCCACCATGCTAAAGTGAATGATGGAATAGTGTTCATCATACAATTTAGTTTTGTCCGATAATTACTCTATTCGAAAACGGATTCTAAAATTCATTAATTCAAAACAACGGAGTTTAACACATCTAAATATTAAAAACCATTTGAAAACAGTAACTAAAAACCGGACAAAACTAAATTGCATGATAAATTCAAAAATTTGTGTGGCATAAATAGTAATGACCTTCACACACAAGCCATATGCAACATAAATGACAAAAATTGGAAGATTCATGATTTTCGTACTCAAGGTTTTCGGTACTCAATGTACTCATTGGTTACGTATGTTAAAAAAAGTGTTACATTAGTTATTTTTTTGTTACAGTGTTTTTTCGGATTTGGTGGTTACACGTGTGGTTACAACGTAAAAATAAAAATTCAACAAAACTTCTACGTGTGTAACCAGATATTTTAACGTATGTAACCATGAATATAAAGTGAGTACAAAAAACCTGAGCACGAAAATCTTTTTTCAAATTGGAAAGAAAAACCCAAGCCACACAGTGAACAAAGTCCATGTATTCCTTGATTGTATCCGGATATGTTTAAGGAATATTTTACTTGGCCATTAATCCAGGAAGCTAAGGCACCACAGCTGGAATGAAGAGACAAATTTTTTCATTTTCTATGACCTGCCATGAGATTTGGCTTAATTTCTGTTA
The DNA here is from genome assembly GCA_037177725.1 of Cyamopsis tetragonoloba. Classification (NCBI taxonomy): domain Eukaryota; kingdom Viridiplantae; phylum Streptophyta; class Magnoliopsida; order Fabales; family Fabaceae; genus Cyamopsis; species Cyamopsis tetragonoloba. Next base: position 46,008,805 of record CM074119.1, on the reverse strand, counting down.
AGGACCTAACTCGCAGGAAAGGCACGTGCAAGGCCCACGTGGGTGGCTCAAGTCGTGGGTATCATGTCGTGTTCACCACGACATGAACACCCGACTTAGAGCTTGAGGAGTACCAACCCCACGTGGGGTCAGTTATAGATCCGTACTTATCGCCGCAATTCACGAAAGTATGATAGTGACAAGTTTGACTTTAGTAGCCCTATGAGGCCTATAAATACTTTTGATCCATCTTCATTTGGGTCACTTTTACTACTATCTGATATATGAGATTTCTACACTGTGAGACCTTACTGACTTGACCGTTGGAGTGCTTGTAGGTACCCCCCTCACCGTCAGGTGAGTGGCCGGAGGGCTCAAACCACCGCACTGGAGGCTAGATTAGAGGTCATGACCGCCATGCACCAAGCATGATGAATCATTGGCGCCGTCTGTGGGGAAGAAAAAACTGTTCTTCTCCGATTAATTCATCTTATATATCCTCTTTTTTCTGGTTTTCTGGTGTCTGCAAGAAAAATACTGTTGGAATCAAGAAATCTTACCTTTCCCTTCTGATCTACTCATATCAACCGGTTATCAAGGTGAATTCTTGACAGCTAATAGGCAGAAAAGCGATTTCCAACCGATTAATCGGTGAAATGTGATTTTCCACCGATTAACTGAACAGATATCAACTTTCTTGGTGTTTCTTTTTGGATTACGACCGGATTTATGCATATTTGTTTGATTTTACCGATTATCTTCTTATGTCTGTTTTTATTGATATTTCTATACAATTGTTGAAACTTCATGGCAAGAAAATTTCTCACATCCGCATGAAAGCGGGGGGAAGCCTATGCTAACAGTAAGTTCAATTCTAGCAAGATGGTGTACACAAGAAGAAAGAATCAGACCACCAAGGGAACCTCTGCACGCGAGGGAGATATGCCAGGAGACAGCCTTTTGCGAATGGACCTTCTCCATGACAGCTGGAGGAAGCCAGAGGCGTTGGTCCGGCAATGTCGGAGCAAAGGATGGTCACTATTGAGGATGGCATGCACGACCTCAAAGAAATGTTCCAAAAGCAAGATAAAGAAATTGAAAAGATGAACAAGGAACGTGAGGCTTGACAAAAACAGCAGCTGGAATTCCAGATGATCCTAATCAACCTTGGTCTGGGGCAGAAACCTCCCAATGACATGAGAATCAACGGGAGGGACAGAATCCCCAGGTGGAGAAACAAGTTTCTATGGTGGGACCGCAGATCCCGCTGTCGCAACCCGTCATCATCCCACCTCATTTCCCTGAGTTCGACCAGGTGGAACGAGTGGCGGAGAACGACATTCAAATTGACGGATGTCACAATCCTTTTGTCCCAACAATAATGAATTTTGAAATGCTAGAAAACTTCAAGTTTGCTGTGCAAATTGATCCTTATGACGGGACCACCGACCCTCAAGACCATATCGAGATCTTCCAACAGACCATGGTCTTCTAAGGGGCTAAGGAGCCTGTAATATGTCGGGCCTTCCCGCTGACATTGAAGTCTGCTGCGCGAAGATGGTTCTCGTCATTGCCAGCGGGATTCATCACGGGATGAAAAGCACTGAAAGATGTTTGTTTCTAACTTCACAAGCAGCAAGCAATAATTCAAGATTGAACATCGCCTAGAAAGGATAAAACAGAAACCTGACGAACCACTAAGGGACTATATCATCTGCTTTAATGCAGAGTCCCTTGAGGTACGCAATGTCGCAGCCAATATGATGTTATATTTTCTTAGGCAGGGATTGAAGCTGGGCGGTTTCACCAAGGATCTGGTCGGCGAAAAGCCCAAAACTATGGAGGAATTAAAGAAGCGAGCGGAAAAGTGGATCCAAATTGAAGAATGGGTCTGAAACAACAACGTCGACAACCAAGCCGCAAAACAAGAGCAAGATAAAAAAGAAAAGCAAAAGGTGACTTACGGTGGAAAGGCCAGCGAAAATGAGAGAACGTATGACCGATGTGGAAGGTCGCCTAGAGGAGCTTACTCCAATTACGCACCTCTCACCATGCCACCCTCACGAGTGTATAAGGAGATTATGTATTCAGAACTTAAAGATAAACCCCCGCCATTGAGGTCGCAGTCGAAGAACAAGGACAAGTTCTGCCTATACCATAAAGATCACGGGCACTATACAAATGAGTGCATCCATCTCAAAGATGCAATTGAAAAATTAATAAGACAAGGGAAGTTGAAGCAGTTCATCCAAAAAGCTGACGAAGGGACATCCCGGGGGAAGAGCCCGTCACCTTCCGGAAGACACGGTTCCAGCCCCGGGAACAGGGATTCAGGGCGAGATGAGAGGCAACGATCGAGGTCCCGTAGTCCAAGGTGACATGACAACACGACCTCGAAAGGTGTCATTAACGTAATTGTTGGGGGGTTAGACCATATGGAACCCTCAGAGTCATCCAGAAAGAGATCCCGTGACGAAAGGGAACACTGCATGACTGTTAAGACCATGAGGAGAATGACATTGGCGTTTTCTGAGGATGACTTACCTATCAATGGAACGGGATCCAATGCCCCTCTGGTCATCATGGCCAGGATGGCGGGGTATGAAGTGAAGAGGTTATTTGTGGATCAAGGGAGCTCGGCTGACATCATGTTCTGGGACCTTTTCCAAAAGCTGGGCTTGACGGAGAAGGACTTGATCCCTCATAAAGGAAACTTGATAGGCCTCACAGGGGATTCCATCTCCCTTAAGGGCTATGTAAAGATAAAGGTAACCTTTTCTGGCTGCGGTGGCAGCAGGTTGGTGGAGGTAAAATTTCTAGTCGTGGAATGCCCGTCGGCTTACAATGCAATTTTGGGGAGACCGACTTTGAACGCTCTAGGAGCTGTGGTCTCGACCCTGCACATGGAAATGAAGTTCCCCAGTGATAGAGACGACATTGTCACTGTGCGGGGAAAGGGTCTGGAGTTGTAGCTTTATTATCTAGAGAAGTCGAGGTATACATTGACGACATGATCGTCAAAACCAAAGATGACGAAGACCCATCCAAGGACTTGGAGTCCATCTTCCAGCGCCTACGACAGTATAATTTGCGACTTAATCCTCTAAAGTGTACATTTGGTATGGAAGTAGGAAAGTTTCTGGGATTTATGCTCAGAGCCGTGGCATAGAGGCGAATCTAGACAATTATCGGGCAATCCTCGACATGACAAGCCCAAGGACGGTAAAAGATGTACAGCAGCTCACCGGGAGGATTGCAGCTCTGTCGCGTTTCCTCCCGGCTTCAGCAAAACGCTACCTCCTAATGTTCAAAATCTTCCAGAAGCAGGACTCCTTTAATTGGACTCAAGAGTGCGAAGACGCTTTCCGAGAACTTAAAATCTCCTTGGCATCCCTTCCCGTCTTAACGAAGCCAATTGCGGGCGACACTTTGATACTCTATCTCGCGGTTACTGACGAAGCCGTAAGTATTGTGTTGCTCCGAGAAGAGGGAAAAGATCAATTTCCCATCTATTTCGTTTCCAGGGCTTTGCAGGGTGCCAAGGTGAACTACCAACGACTTGAGAAAGTGGCTTTTGCGTTGTTGATAGCCACCAGAAAATTGCGCCCATATTTCCAATGTTACCCACTTCTGGTCAGAACCAACTAACCAATACGGCAGATTTTGCATAAGCCAGACTTGGTGGGGAGAATGATGTCGTGGGCGATTGAGTTAACCCAAAATGACATATCGTACGAACCACGACTCGCAATCAAGGCACAGGTCCTGGCCGACTTTCTGGCAGAAATGACTCCTCCCAGGGAATGGATGATATATGTCTATGGCTCTTCAAACACCAAAGGATGTGGTGCTGGGGTGATCCTTGAAAACTCAGATGGCTTGGCGACTGAATACTCTTTAAAGTTTGATTTCCCAACATCGAACAATCAGGTGGAATATGAAGCTTGCCTCGCTGGAATACGGATGGCCAAAGAGTTAGGGGCAAATGCGATTACCATATGCTCAGACTCAAAGCTGGTGGTTTCTCAGATTAAGGGGGAATACGAAGCGAAGGAGCTTATAATGCAGAATATCTCGCCAAAGTACGAGATGCTCTAGTGGGGTTGTCCAAGTTCGAGATCCGACATATCCTGAGAGAAGAAAACGCACGTGCAGACTTTCTATCCAAACTCGCCAGCACAAAGAAGGCATCAAATTACCATTCTGTGGTAGAGGAGGTGATCCCCTATCCCAGTTTAACTCTACAGGTACGACAAGATGATTGGAGGACCCCCTTGGTTGATTATACCATGGGGGGATCACGCCTGAAGATGATAAAGAGTCCAAAAAGATAATAAAAAAGGCAACGAGATTCACAATGATTGAAGGCCACTTGTTCAGAAAGGGGATCTCAACCCCGCTCCTGAAATGCATTGGTCGAGAAGAAGTCTGGTATGTGCTGACCGAGATACATGAAGGAAGTTATGGACATCATGTCGGGGCCAAATCTCTGGCCAGGAAAGCGTTGAGAGCGGGATACTTCTAGAAAGATGCAGGAAGATGCAGCTAATCACGTTAAAAAATGTGAACAATGCCAACGACATGCGAATGTCCCTCATATCCCGCCAGAAGAGCTGCATATTTCATTCGCGCCATGGCCTTTCCACACATGGGGGATGGACATTCTAGGACCCTTCCATAAAGCCACGGGACAGTTGAAATACCTAGTTGTGGCAGTGGATTACTTCACCAAGTGGGTGGAGGCAGAACCTCTTGCTACCATTACTTCAACGAGGGTGGAAGCCTTCACGTTTAAAACGATCATATGTCATTTCGAAATTCCGGTTGAGATAGTCACGGACAATGGAACTCAATTTACAGGGAACCAGTTCAGGGAACTCCTGGAGGGGTTGCAGATCTGACATCACTTTTCAAGTGTAGAGCACCCCCAAACAAATGGCCAAGTTGAAGGAGCAAATAAAGTTATATTAAATGGCCTGAAAAAGCGGCTTGAGGACACCAAGGGAGCTTGGGTTGATAATATCTACCAGGTGTTGTGGAGTTACAGAACCACCCCACAAAGTACCACGAGAGAAACCCCTTTCCGCCTTGTATACGGGGACTGATGCCTTAATTCCAGTTGAGATTGGTAAACCGTCTTTGAGGGTTATGTATACTCCACCAAATAATCAAGAAATCCTGAGAGAAGAGCTCGACCTCGTGGATAAAGTCCGCAAGTTGGCACGACTAACCGAAATGTCGAGAAAGCAGCGAGTTGCTCAGAGATATAACGCCAAGGTCGTGAAATACGAGTTTGTGTTGAATGATCTCATACTAAGAAGGGCCAGCATTGGCCTAAAGAATGCAAAAGATGGAAAGCTTGCAGCAAACTTGGAAGGCGTAAGAAGTACGTGAAAAGGTGTGAACTCCTTAGAAACTTTACAAGGAAGATAATTTCCACGGACCTTCAACGCCCCGGATCTAAGGAGGTACTACAGTTAAAGGCTAGTTTACCTATTTATGTTTAATTCAATGTTGTATTCCAAGTTTTGATGTACCATTTTTGTAAGGGGTACTCTTTTTCCTTCTTGGGTTTTTTTCCTAAGGAGGGTTTCACCTTGAAGGTTTTAATGAGGCCCCAGGTTTTGTAACCCAATCATATATGAAATGAGAACAAAAATTTGTCAAAGTTTAAGATTTCAATTGCAGATATTCAATGATTATAGTTCAACAAGGTGTTTGAAAGGATCAAAGATCCCAACTAGGGCGACGCGCACCAACGAGATAGGCCACAGGCCTTGAAGTACTTCATCAGGATCAAAGATCCCAATAGGGCGACACGCCCCAACGAGATAAGCCATAGGCCTTGAAGTACTTCATCAGGATCAAAGATCCCAGTAGGGCGACACGCCCCAACGAGATAGGCCACAGGCCTTGAAGTACTTCATCAAGATTAAAGATCCAGTTGGGCAACACGCCCCAACGAGATAGGCCACAGGCCCTGAAGTACTTCATCAGGATCAAAGATCCCAGTAGGGCGACATGCCAAGAGATAGGCCACAGGCCTTGAAATACTTCATCAGGATCAAAGATCCTAGTAAGGCGACAAGCCCCAACGAGATAGGCCATAAGCCTTGAAGTACTTCATCAGGATCAAATATCCTAATAGGGCGACACGCCCCAACAAGATACGCCACAAGCCTTAAATAATTACAGAAGGTCAATGGCTCCAACAAAACAGTATGTAACATAGAAACGACATATGGTAAGTACAAGGACCATTTATAATAGTTGTTTAATTATGACATTATACTGCAGATAATAGGTAAACATTGAAGCATAAATGGTGATTGACAAGCAAAAAACGACATGGATGCGTGAAAGTAAGTAAAATATCATAAATCAAAAAAGGGCGGATACATAGACGAAATGCTTACAAAGCACTGAAGTTAATTATTACAAAAGGAAAGTTTAAGGCTCAGCAGGGGTAGGAGAAGTCTCAGCAGGGACAACTTCGTCATCCTCGGGCGACTATGGTGACAACGAATAGTTAGAATGAGGGTCGAAGGCCTCCAACCCTGGATCGTTGAGATCCACGCAGGTCGGGGGTCGTTGTCGTAGTCCAGTAGTTTGCCACCTTCGATCCCGTGCAGGGGATGCACACCCTTGAAAGTTAGCTATATCCCCGGGTTCAAAAATTCCACCTGCTTGAGACAGCTCGCGAACGCCATGTAAGCACTGTTGGATATTAAACGACCTTGTTCACGAACCTCTGCCTTTAGCTTGTCGTTGCCAGTTTCCAATGCCGCCTTGTCAGCTGCTAGCTAATCGCAAACGCAAGCCAGAAGCTTAGCCTCTTCACAAAGTGCAGTCACCTCCTCCTGTGCATGTGAAAAGGCAACTTGAAGTTCTTTCTTCTCCTCGGAGAGTTTTGCGTTCTCCAGCTTCAATTGATCGAAGTTGGAGGCCACCGTGGAAACCTCGGTGCGAAGTTCAGATTGGGAGGTCTTCAGTGTATCCTGCTCCTTGGTTAGAGCCTGAATTTGCTTTTCTGCAGCGGCTTTGGTAGCCTGCAGTTTCTGCTCCAAGTCGGCTGCAGGGTTGGGTTTCTCTAGTTCATCATGGAAGAACTTCAGCAGAGCGGATTGGCGAGACATCCAACCCAGAGCCTCCCCGACATTAGCCTGCGAGATGAAAAGCGACATAAGAATCATATGCAAAGGTAGAAAACAAAGGACTCCCTAGCATAAGTATAGCATAGGGCAAGAAAAAACTTATATACCTTCAATATGGGGTAGGGGAGATCCTTAAAGAACTCCCCGTGATGGAAAGAGACAATAGGCGCTTGGAAGCCTTCCCATTGGGAAGAAGAGGATGATCTACAGCAGGGGTGGGCCTTGTAAGAAACAGAATAAGCAGGATTAGCGACTTAGTAATATCAACAACTTCAAGGGAAAGAAAAAAGGAGATAATCGTGACATAAGCATTAACCAACTAACCTCTTTTCCCTTTCAACACAAGGCCAATAGTCTCCGCCTCCTCGTCATCCGAGAGGGATATCTCGTTATGAGGAGGGGGTTGGATTGCCTCCAATTCTGGGGAAGCAGGGACCCAGGACTTCTGGCGACCTCGAAGAATGAGCTTTCTCTTCTTAACGGCCTGAGCTTTGGGAGAGGTCGATGCGACATCGACAGTGACAAATGCCGGACCTTAGGAAAATCCTGGGGACTGGACCCCGTGATCAGTGAGCAGCTCACGCGCCAAGTTCTGAGCAGGGGTCTTCTTTTTCCCCTTCTTGGTCATGGCACCCTTCTTCTTCATCATCTGGGCGTATCCAGACATGATAGCACCTGAAGACAAAGCCAACACAACAGTCAATATATTATGAACTATAGAAATAACGCAAGTGAGAACAGATAAGTAGCAACATGAAAACTAGGAAAGCAATAATAAAACGATAACAATGACATTACCCAAAGTATCAACACAACTAATGCAATGACCCTTGATAACGTCCTTGCATTTCACGAGGTCGTATTGCTTGTTGAACTCGCAGAGGCCAGCAATAATTTCGATGTCGGAGTCAAGCAACGAGCCCTGGTTGGTCACATAGGTCTCGGCTCCATCCAAGTAATGCTCATCAGATCAGTAGAGGGGAAACAGAGGTGACCCATCTAGACCTTTCCAGAAGGGATATTCCTCCCTGACATAGGACACTTTGAAGTAAGCATCTTTGAACGAGGGAAAAGAGTCGTCATACAACTTGAAGAAGGCGTGGTCCTTCCTCTAGCGAAACGAGATGAAACTAAAGTCGACGAGATGGTAAGGCATGAAAAGATATAGGAAAAGGTTGCTGGAGACCTCCCATTTGTTTGCCCAGCAGAATATCTCAAACGCATTGATAAATCTCCAAGCGTTTGGGTGGAGTTGAGAAGGCGCGACTTCAGGTCGGTTGAGGATCTCGACTTGAAAGTTGGAAAAGGGGAAGCACAGCCGAATGTCGCGAAAGTAACATTCGTATAGCATCACAAAATCCGGCGCACCTTTCCGGTGGCAGGACCCAATGTGCTCGTTCGGGTCAACGCGTTCAGCCTTGTACAGCGTGACTAGACCAGAGGGAACATCTTCTTCTGGTGTGGCCCCAGGGAAATGCATGGCGCCCCTGAATTCAACCTCCACGACGTGGAACTTCAGCGTGGAGGTCACTCGAAGGGAATTTGCAGGATGTCGTGGTCAATCCAAAACATCCTCCTCACCTCTCGGATACCTTGAAGTTTTTTGGGGACTTCAATTATGGCGGCCTTCTTAGATGTGCCGTACCATTCTTCAATTGTCTTGCGACGACGCTCTAGGGCCTTGCTCTTGGAAGGCTTCCAGACAGCTTGGGTAGGGGCCAAGGTCGAGGGTGACTCTGAGCCCGACATGGGAGACGAAGCCGACATGGGTTCTACAATAGAAATTGGAGGGACAAAAAGAGGGTTAGAAGAGTTAGTAGAATTATTAGAAGAAGTAAAACTAGAAGATTCAGATGAAGAGCAAATTATCAAAGGCAAGGGAAGTTGTAATCTAGATGTTGTGGCATTATCACTACCCTCGGATGACTCATCATACTCATATTTACAAACCCCATACCTTAAGGGTATGGAGGCAATAGATTGAGAAAAAGGGGCCCCTGAGAAGGGGATAGTCTTGGGAATACCAGGGATGAACTCCCCAGAAGCTTCAAACAAAGGTTCTCTATCAGAATCAGAGGTTGAAGGGGGAGTGAGGGTGTGATGCCCACTGCTATCGCTGATATTTCGCCCAGAGGGTGAACCAATGAAATCCCCAACTTCCCCAGAAATAGATTCTTTTGGAGGGAAATTAGTGGGCCTCTCTGGATTTGACATTTTTAGAAAAAGAGAGAAGGAAGAAACTGTGTAGAAATAACGAAAAGGAAACGAGTAGGGAAAAGAATGGAGTACCTGAGAAAGTTGGGTGAGAGGAAGGTTGAAGACGGCTGGAAAACAACAAAGACAAGAAGAAACTGGCTGAAAGTATGCGTAGGGAGTGCTTGCAGGTACCCCCTTCACCGTCAGGTGAGTGGCCGGAGGGCTCAAACCACCGCACCGGAGGCCAGATTGGAGGTCATGACCGCCATGCACCAAGGATGACGGATCAATTTCTATCCACACAACACATGAGAAAATATTTTTTGGAGTAATATATATTGAATTGTTTGGTTTTACACTTATAAAAAAATTTTATTCTTTTTTAACAGAAAAAAAAGTTTTTGGTCCTTCACCTAAAAATCGTTTCTCACAGTTAAGAATCATCTTAAAAATCGCTTCTCACAATAAATATATAGCCAAACAAAAATTGGTTATGTGTCAGACCATCAATTTTTTTTCATAGTTAATCCAAATACACTCGTAATTATACAAGATTTGGCTTAAATTTTCAATTCTTTACCTAGCACGTGAAACTTATTGAACTGCCATCAGAGTTGGTTAAAAGCGAAAAACCAATTATGTCTCTTTAAAAATTATTTAATTTTATTTATTTTGAAAGTAAAAAGTATTTTTCTCCTAAAGTATCTCATATTGTAGAATTAAACATGTTCATTAAAAATAACAACTAAATTAATTATTAAGCATATTTTAGACAACTCATTAAATATTCTTTAGTCAAATTTACTTATATTTTAAAAAAATATATAGTTTTTTAAAAAGTCACCTTGATGCTTTTCTCAATAAACATTTTATATTTTTTATCTTTTAAAGAGCTTTGATTTAGGGTGTGTTTGGATTAACTGTGAAAATTAACTATAAAAAAGAATCGATTGTCTCAAATATAATCAATTTTTGTTTGGGTATATTTACAGTGAGAAGCGATTTTAAAGATAATTTTTAAGAGTGAGAAGCAATTTTTAAACTTTTTAAAATAACATTTATTTTTAGCTAAAGAATCAATTTTTTTTTTAAAAAAAGAAGAATAAGGAATTACTCCCTCCACACTCAAATATAAGCAAATCCCAACTACTTTTATGTTATTTAATGCTACAATCACTAAAATATCCTTCGTTTAATGAAGTAGTTGAGAGAGAATACAACTCTATATTAAATAACAAAGGATATTTTAGTAAATAAATTTTATTTTTTTCAAGAAACCAAAAAAATTAATGCAATTAACTAACTTTCTTAATATGCGTAAGTTAGTTTATTTTTCCTTATATTTCGGTCCGGAGTATTACCTTGTTTTATCGGTAGTTTTAGACATTGGGTGACGTGCATATAGGGCGCAACTAATAGTCATGAAATTTGGGTCCCACTTTCTGACGAATAAGCACATTGGAATATGTTTGATAACCCAATAATCTTTTCCACCTTTGTCTAGATCAATGCTTTCCACTAATTCAGTTGGCATGTCTGCAAAGCCGAGAAATTCAAGCTTTTATAAGTGTCTGAGGTCATGAGGAACCGCCGTCAGTTGCGGGTTATTGTTAAATCTAAAGTGTTCAAGACTTGGCAATGCTCCTTCATATATAGAGATAGAATTCAGTGTATTTTATTGAGTGATATCCAGCTCCTTCAGCTTCAAAAAGCCTCCTCTTTTAAAATGCAAACTTTCACCTGAAAGGCATCATCCCACATGTTGAGCCGCAAAAGATTTGACAAGTTCTTAAGCGAATCTAGAGGATCATCTTCTATTTTTGATAATCCCATCCTCAAGTTAACCAGATACTCAAGTTTTGGAATCCACTCAGGTAGCTTTGTGAGTCTCGCTTCAAGGTTGAGCACGCGAACATGTGATGGAACTGAGTTGAATTCCAAGTCAATGATTTCATCCTCAGCAAAAGCACCGATATTGAGAGATTCAAGTTGGTTCATCTCTTCTATTGCAGCACTCAAGGCTTTTGCATATTCTCCACGCACACGCCTTATGTCTAACTTCCTCAACTGTTTTAGCATTTTGAGCTCTTCCATGAGGCTAACACCTCCGTGATCCGCTTCTAGAAAGTAAAGCTTTTGTAAGGATTTCAAGCTTACAATACCTTTCTACATTTGCACCCCAATTGTAAAGTTCAACATAGAATAGTGCCCTTCGTACTTTCTATAATACACTGGAAGAAGTCTTAGCTTTGTGAGATTGTTTATTTCCTTTGGCAACACATGCACCAACAATTGCCTTAGATCCAACGTTTCTAAGTTCAGTAGCATACCAATCGATCTAGGAAGAGCTTCAACTTTTGTGTGGCTCAAGTTAAGGTACCTTAGTTGAAAAAGGTTCCCTAAATTATCAGGAAGATGATTCAAAGAAACACGTTCGAAATCAAGTACTCTCAAAAGCTTGAACTTGGAGGACAAATTTCTCACAAAATGTTTAGACAATTCACCATTGTCAAAAACAAAAATAGCACGAATGCCAGAGTTACTACTTACTACTGCTTCTCCAAACATGATCACTGCAAGTACTACTAGCTAGTATACATAAGCGTTTAGTTGTTCCAATTGAGATTGGTTCATCATCTTCATGCACTAAATGGCAAAACCGCAAATCTTTCATTTTCTTAATGATTACCTCGTGTAGCAAATCATGGACTTGACAGCTTTTAACTTTGCCATCAAAGCCAACTTTGGAGACTTGAACCAAACTTCTCTATATCAACTCTATCAAGTACTCTTCAGCTACTTCCTCCAAAGTTTTTCTCTCCTCATGTTTAACAAACCCTTTTGCCATCCATTGCCTAGTAAATCTCTTACGATTGATGATATAGTCCTCTGGATATATTCCAAAATACAACATGCACTATTTCAAATAGTGAGGCAAATCATCATAACTAAGTGATAAAATCCATGTCAAACTTGTTAAGTGGACAATTTTCTCTAACTCCGTTCTTAAATTTTGAATCACCTTTCTCCATTCAAAATTTCAAACATGGTCTTAGCATTTGTAGACAAAAGACAACCAACGGCAACAATTGCTAGTGGAAGCCCTTTACATTTTGAAACAATTTCCTTTGACATTTCTTCAAGCTCTCTCGAACAAGGCTCTGTTCTAAACGTTTTCTTGCAGAATAGTTCCCATGCTTTGCTCGGAGATAGATGTTGTAGCTTGTGAATATGAACTGGATGAAAGGATTTCTTAAAATATTCTACAACATGCATCATTCTAGTGGTGATTATGATTCTACCTCCTTTTTTATTGTTAGGCATGACATGTTCAATCTCATCGCAGAAATCTTCTTTCAAAACATCATCAAAGAACACCAAGAACCTTTTTGACTCGAGGTATTGCCTCACTTCTGAAATCAAGGTGTTGTCTGTTGGGAAAATAGATTAATTACACAAGAGAAATTGGGAGAAATAATCAACTTCATATTATTGATAATTGATTACTTCAAAACTCCCTATGATCACACTACCCTTTTTACATAACACATCTCACAAATCTCTCTTTGTTTTGCAATTGTTGTGTTTTTGTTTGATTTGATTACAAATGAAAAATGCCTTCAAATTTAAAGGCTGTAGTTTACTATAATTGTTATTTGATTTGACGGATGAAAAGCCTTCTATTTTCTCTACCTTTCATTACTTGCAAACATAAATCCTTTGACTTTTCCCATGAAACAAAAGGAAATACCAAGCCACAAAAGTAGCTGGAACATTTCAATAATTCTCTCCCTCCAGCTACATCTTGGAATTCATCATCTTAAATCAATTCCAATAACATCTTTACACAGTTCAAGCTTTTCCCGAGTGACCACCTTGGTAAGCATGTCTGCAACATTCTTATCCCTGTGAATCTTCGCCAAACTCAACGCTTGTTGATCTATCATGTCGTGTATCCAATGATAGCAAACATCAATGTGTTTTGTGTTGGAATGATAAATTGAATTTTTACTCAAGTCCAAAGCACTTTGGTTCATCAAAATCGATTCCTTTCTTCTAGAGGAACCCTTTAACCACCAATCGTGCCTTGTTCTTCATGATCTTTCCAATACTATCTTTCTTGATCTTAAACACCCATTTATTCCTTATCGCCTTCTTTCCTTTAGGGATCTCAACTAAGTCATATGTCTAATTCTTGTGTAAAGAATCCATCTCATCCTGCATAGCCTACAACCATTTCTCCTTGTCTGGATGAGATAATACTTCTTTGTATCCTTCTAGCTCCCCCTCTTCAGTAAGAAGAATATACTGTGATTCTGGATACTTTGTTGATGGTATCCTGCCTCTTTCTAATTTTCGTAATCGAGGCACATTGGTTCTGGTGGCGCTTCAATTTCTAGTCCATCATCCTCTGGTTGTTGAAGTTTGTTGGTCAAGGCAACCATCACCCAAGGGGGGGGGGTGAATTAAGTGATTAAAACTTTTGTGCACTTTTTAGAAAAATTGAACAATTTAAAGGTTTATGCAGAGCGGAACCATTAAAGAAAAGATTAAACAACAAATATGGTAATCTAAAGACTACAGGGAGGAGAAAAACAAACACAGATTTATACTGGTTCAGTCAACATCCACTTGTGACCTACATCCAGTTCTTCAAGCCATGATCAAAATCTTTATTAATATTTCAAGTCTTAACAGACACTTGCGACCTTTACAACAGAGAGCACTTCTCACACCTTGGGATGCCTTACCCTGTTTCTCAACTGAGGGATGCCTCGCCCTCTTCTCACAAATGAGCGATGCCTCACGCTCTTCTCATATGAGGGATACCCCACCCTCTATGAATTTGTTTGAATAAAAGAAGAATAAACAATATGAAACTCTCAATAGAGTAGATACACAAGTTGAAGCACTATAGCCAATAAGTAATATCAATGATAGAGCATTTTGATAGTTCAAGCAATAAGAAAGATGTAATCAAGTGTTTGACAAGATTGCTTAAATAAAAAGAACTCTAATACACAAGTATTTATAGCCAATTGATTTCATAGTCGTTGGAAGATGAAAAGACATGACTTTTATTAGTTCTGAACAGATGTTATTGGTTATGGCCGTTATTTGTCGTTTCCAACCGTTTCAAACCGTTTCTGACCGTTACAGCGGGACTGGTTTCAGACACCCACTTTAAACACTCATAACTCTTTCATTGCTTGCCAATGACCACGTTTCGGAAAGCTCTTTAAGTCTAGTTCCAATAAAACAATGTTGGTTTCAAAAAGATAAGTATGATTTCCTTTATGAGCAAAACAATGGACAAAGGTCACTTTCCGAAACTGAAAACCATTGCTAACTTCAACAATTAATAAAGTTCTCAATTTTTGTCCATGTTTAACAAACTACCAGTCGTTAGAAAGATAATTATGTCTACTTTCATATAAAATTAGTTTCAACTTAAACCAATAAGTAGTTTTCTAGATATAAGCAAACCAGTGGACAAGGGTCATTTTTCATAACATGAAAATGTTACTCTTTCAATGGCTGACTTCAAAGTATCATAACCTTTTCATTTCATACTCAATTAAACTATATAAATACTTGTTGAAAATATAATTGAGTCTAGTTTCATATAGAACAAGTCTCATCTTTAAAAATAAAGTATTATGCCAGTTATGATTAAAACAGTGAACACACGTCAGCTTGTCTCATTTTGAGGAACTTAAGAAATGGCTATACTTTCAGTTTTGGCTATAAACAATGTGTAAAAGCAAGTTAAAAGATTTACTCTATCAAATGATAACTTATTGACCTTACACTTTGCTTAGCCTAAGTCCTATGTATATGATCTAGAGAAGCCTTCTTAGACTTGGCACGACATATCATTTGAAGATATAACTTTTCTCCCATAATATCTCAATGCTTGGTCATCATCACCATCATCATTATCCTTCTTTCATAGTTGAGCATGATATGTAACTTTCATTCTCATGATGCATTGCCCACTTGTAATGTTTAGACTATCCTACAAAATTATAACTTACTAGAAACTCATTGTTAGTCCAAACTTGAAACTTCTCATCAATATCAAGTATTCTTGATTTATAATATGTAACCTTAGTTAGACTATCAAGCATCTTTTAAGCATATAATAATCCATTAAGCATAGAGAAAATATATCGTTGTATTTGTCATCATCAAAACATAATGTATTAAATCATTTAACACACATACTTCTACATTCTCCCCCTTTTTGATGATGACAAATCATTAAAGAAAAATATGTCATCATGTAGAAATATATATAATTATGCAAGCATATAAGACAATAGAGCATAAGAACATATTTTTCATTCATTCATTTCTTCTCCCCCTATTTGACATCAACAAAAAGGCTTAGGGATAGCTTCATTGTCAAAGGGGAGATACATGACATTTGATATATAAAAAAAAATTAAGATCTAGACTCCCCCTGAAACTATGCATCTCATACAAATATATAATACATGATAAGTTGAAGTTCAGTGCATATCAATAGGATTGATCAAGGCAAAATGTGTTTCTCGTAATTCATCAAGCAAAAGAAATTTTTAATCAACTCCCCCTTTCAAAAATAAATTTTCAAATGATGCACATTTGTTAAACCGAATGCCTTAAGAAAATGTAAGATCAAGATAAATATCAAGGCAAGTGGAGAGTAGTTATCTATATCATCATTTATTGGCATCAATCAAAATCTAACAATTCAAAGCATATCATATCATAAAAGTTTAGGAATTATGATACTTATCGAATTTTGTAGTTTGATGCTCCATATTTATAATGACCATTGAACTTCTTCTCTGAGTTTGTTTTTTTTTTTTTTAAGAACACATGAAGAAAGTCTCATTTTCTCCTCAACTTTTCTTATCCTTTATTTTTTGGGACTTGAAGAATGACTGAGATGCATGAAAGGACTAGCAAAGCTAACTATAAAGTTTTCCAAATCAAAGATAAGCATCAAGTATCATGTAAAGAACACTTACAAGCATAACTTTGGATGATATGTAGTATGTAGCATGTATAGTAAAATCAACCAAAAGATTAAGTCATTTGATATGGACAAAAAGAAGTATATAGACACTTGAATATCAAGCATAGTAAGAGCATTGTTAAAGCAATATTCAAGATTAATGAAAATAATTTCACAATCATCATCAAAACAAGAATAACAATATTAGGTGCAGACAATGATCACGTGTCGCATGTTATATTGAGTAAGTAATTTAAGACCACGTGCTAATCAATAAGTAAAGTATCAATTTGTAAAGTAAGATTTGAAAGATCATGAAACAAACTAGGATTCATTTCAAGATATACACCACATCACAAATGAATCATTTTCTTCTTGTTTTCTTAAGATATGCATACATGAAACTCTTTCAAACAAGAAGGTAGCCTATTTTGGAATCTTCTCACAAACATATAGGTACATAAGAGTAAGAAGAAAATCATTTTAAGTTTGAGGATGTGAAGTATAATCAAATAAAAAAATTATGTAGCCACAAATTCAGGCTTCAAGGGTATTATCAAGTCATTTCAAACAAACAATCATTTATCTAGCATTCTATATGGATAGATATTTTAAAGGCACATTACTAGTAAAATACAATATTAAGATAAATGAATATATCAAACAAATTTTTAATAATTAAAAATAAATAAATAAAATGTATCATATTTAAAGAGAAGTAAGAAGTAGGAAATTGACATCACCAAAAGAAGTTCTCCAATAATAAGAGTGAATTCAACTTCCTTGCTTAAGTGGCATGGGGTATGCTTCAACATCAGATCCTCACTTTTTATTCATACTCAACTTCAATCCTTTGCATATATCATAATCTCAAGTTGATTGTGTGTATCGATCTAGTTTGTACACATACTTGAGATCTTTGTCACCCTACAACACAATTCAAAATAGACTTTGGGTGGGTTTGGATCCTTTTATGGTTAGTCAATGATTGTTAATTCATTATGCTATAATAACAATCCACATTACAATTAGAAAATTAAGCATAGAAAATTTATGGATCAAATAATATAAAATACAAAGCTAATAACATCTTCTCTTTCTTTTTTTTTTTTTAAAGAAGTTCAAAATATAGCAAGAATGCTAAGACATAAAATATCTTATGGTCAAGATATGTGTCAAGGGGAAAGGTAACTCATACTTAAACATAATCATGTGTTAAACATAATTTTCAAATTTTATCACGCAACACACGATATTCACCTACTACCTAAGACTTACAACGAATATACCTCGAGTTCAGTTTATTAACAAATGAATGTACAAAAGAGGTAGAAATATTAGATACCTTAGCCTTGGTAATCAAGGGGTTATTTCTTCTTACCCATTGCTTCTCTTTTTGAATTTTGAACTTTTGAAGTTCTCCGTTATGCAATTGAAAAGCCTTGGTTGAAGTTTCTTCCTTTCCTTGACTTGGAATCTTATTATCAAGTCTTGGAAACATTCTCCTTGATGATATCCTCTTGACTAGACCAATTTGTTCTCCATTTTTAGAAGTTTTCTGCATATAAGAATTACTAGAAGAACATTTTGGTACCCACTTCATCTTGGGTCCTTTAGGGTTAGTGTTGAAAATTTTAAGAGCTTTAGGAACCCATACTAAATTATTTCTCATAGAGGAATTTCTTCTATAATTACACAAATGAGAAATATGTTCTAAACAACCACAATAATTGCACACAACAGATTTAGAGAATGATTTGGACATTTGAAGATCATTATGCAAAATGTTGATTTTATCACAATCCAAAACACTTTTGTCATAATCATTTGTTTGTTTTCCATGCAAGTTTTGATTGTTTTCCTTTATCTTTTCAAACATGCATGCATAATGATTTTGTATGGAGTCTTGAAAAGGTACTTCCTTAACTATATATTCAAGATCAATGCATTCTTCACAAGTAGATGATGTTTCATATTTTAAGCATGTTTCCTCTTCAAGAAAATAATATGCATTCTTCAAAGATTGAATTTGACTTTCAATGGAAGAAATATTTTGTAAGCAAGTCAAACTTTTCTCTTTTGAGTTCATCAAATCATCATATAAGTTATTATAAGAACATTTAAACTTATAATAAGAAGGACTATAGTTAAGTTTGACATCATTTACCTCAAAGTCCTTTTGAGTCATCTTGATATTTGTATCTATTTGTTGCATGACTTTTTCTTCCTTGAAATTATCTCCATCTTGCACAATTTCTTGGGAACTATGTTCAAGATAGTCTTCCTTTGTCAAATTTTGATCATTTTGCTCTACTTTTCAACTTTAGGTACAAAATCATTGTTAGCAAAGTAAATAGCATTAAGAGCATTTCAGAGATCTTTAGCACAAGAGTAATTTTTTATTCTATCATAAGCATCATCATATATACTGTTTCTCAAAATTTGCATTGCTCTAATATTTAAAGAAAAACATCTTTCATCATAAGTACTCCAAGATTGCTTTGGTTTATAAGAAATCCATCAAGTATAATATGCCACAAATCAATATCAATGGATTGAATATAGAACTGCATTCTGGTTTTCAAATAAACAAAATGTACACCATCAAAGAATGGTGGTTTATCATATTCAAAACCTTCCATTTTTAAGAACACCCTAATGGTTGCTAACAATCTGGGATCTTTCACTCTAAGCAATAAAGACTTTACTAGAGCATGAAGCTCTGATACCACTCACAGTGTATGATTGTGAAACTGTAATGAATGAACTGCAATCAAAGTGCTTTCTCACCTTCTCATTTTCAAAGACATGTTTGGCAAGAGTCGTCTTCCCTAATCCTCCCATGAATACCACCGAAATCAACAACTGCTCTGCAGTTCCTTCCACCAAACAACCAATCAACTCATCTCTTGCAGATTCGAATCCGACCACTTCGTTTTCCTCAATGTATAGGGAAGCCATTCGAGGATCCTTTTCTTTTGTTCCTTTGGATCTGCTACTGCTTCTTGAAGATCCATTTACAAGTGAAGAAGAAGATTGAAATTTATACCTTTCACTTCTTTCCTTGATTCCTTGATCTGACAGCTTGATGTCTTGAATCTTACACGCAATCTGACAGCGATGCTTCACTGTTTTGATGTGGTGAGTTATGTTTAGAAGTGAGGCTATGCATTGTGGATGATGAGTATGGTTGACTTTGACTCTTGGAGCCACAAACATGGTGTATTCATCAATCACATCTTCTATGTTAAAAGAAGCTTCTCTCAACTGCTTCACCCATGTTTTTATTCCTTTGTTGATGTCTCTCTCATCTCCTGCTCTTCTATCTGCATCCTTAAGGAACGCTTGAATGCTCTCTAATTCGTTTTTTATGTCTGCGAAATCGTTTTTGAAGCCTTTGATTAGAGTTACTTCCTCTGTTGCAAGCTGGTACAACTACTGCAAAACAAAGGATAGTGCAGTTTCTGCCATTTCATCTCTTCATCTTAGCTTGCAGTATGATGTTTTGGTGAATTCTTTTTCGCTTCTATAGCTTTGTTGGCTTTGCGCTGACGTGGTAGCTGACATCGTCGTCTCTCACCTGGGTAGTGTGATTTCTCACAACACTTCAGTCTCTCACCAAGGTTCTTGATGTGGAAAGTGTCATGAAGTGTGGTTTTCACAGAGTTAATTTCATCAATGTTGTTGCCACTCAACACAATATCATCAACATACACAAATAATGCAGTAAAGGAGGTTGCTGTTTGCTTAATAAACAAAGAATAATTAGCACTTCTCTGAGTATAACCCATGGATAATAGAAAAGTTGTTAACTTATGATTGCATTGGCAACTAGCTTGTCTTAAACCATACAATGACTCGTGTAATTTACAAACTAAGCCAGAAGAAGGGAGACACAATCCTGGTGGAGGCTTCATGAACACCTCATCATCCAAATACTCGTGTAAGAATGCGTTATCAACATCAACTTGGTAAAGCAACCAATTTTTGGAAATAGCCAAGGATAAGAAACCAAACCATGGTTAACTTGGCAATCGGGGAATAAGTCTCAAAAAAGTCTATCCCTTGGGTTTGAGTGAAGCCTTTAGCCACCAAGCGTGCCTTGTATCTTTCTATTTGCCCATCTACCTTAAATTTGACTTTGTAAACCCACTTACAACCAATAAGGTGTTGTCCATGAGGAAGTTCTACAAAAGACCAAGTATGATTTGTTGTAAGAGTTTGAAGTTCTGTCATCATGGTCGGCCTCCAATACTCGGTTTTGTTGGCTTCAGTAAAGGACTTGGGCTCAAGACATGTAGAAACAGAAGAACAAAAAGAAGTATGATTATTGGAACAATTATTATAAGACAAAAACTTATGCATAGAACAAGGAATAGCATGATGTGCTTTGGAAGAAGCAAGATGGCCACAATAATCGTCCACTAATCTTGCAGGAGGAACTATATTTTTAATTTATTATTTTCATGAGTAATTATAATATAAAACTATCATTTTATTTTATGTTTTTAAAGAAGTGTAACTTTAAAAACAACCAAAACAAGTATAATATATTCTTGATGTTTTGTAAAACTTCTCCATCTCTCCTTGCACACTGAACACAAATACACTACTTTTTAGTCTCTTCCCTCTTATTCTTTTAACTATAAACACACATAAAATAGAAATAAAATATAAACACAAAATAAAAATACAAAGTAAGCATGCCCTTACTTTTCGTTATTATTTTCTCTTTACATTAAGAAATCAATCAACACAGAAACCACAACTATCCATAAACCACAAAACAACCGTGAGAACCATACTGCCTGGTAGTACCATCATTTCATTTTATCTTGCTATGTGCTCAACTCTAAATGACAATGTTTAACACATATAACAAACATAAAGACAAAAATATTAACAAATTTCAATGTTTAGCAAATAAATAACAAAATTACAGACAAATGTCAAATCTAATTACTAGAGTTTCTTTCCTCTAAATCATACTTGTATAAAATCCATTCCACTATAGCATCCAATTAATCTTCCAAGGACATAAGTATAACTCTATTTTGATTATCCTTAATCAATTCTAAAGCAAAGCTAAATTGTCGACCATTCAAATGTCCTCCTCCTCTTAGAGTTTTCAAAATTTCCATGCAATTTGGAATAGAATATTGTCCATGGACATAAGATGTATGAAGAAAATGATCAAAATCATGGTCATTGCTTCTGTTTTAAGGAATCTGTTCTGTTCCTGATCTCATCATTCTGTTATAACTATGTTTCTGTTATTCAGTTATAACAGATTAAAGATAGGCTTCTATGCATATAAATAATCGATCTTTTCTCTTTCTGATGTGTGGTGAATTAAAGGGAGTTTCAGAGAGAAAAATTCTCTTGAGAGAGTCTCTAAATGCAAGAGGGTTGTGTGTGAGGTTTTCACATAGTGCTGTTTTTCTTGTATCATCTCTTTGTACTGGTTTTTTTGTTCATCATCAATAAAGGAACTGCAAGTTGCATTGCCCCGTGTATGTAGGCCAATATCAAGGCTGGACCACGTTAATCTTTGGTGTTCTTCTTCCTTGATTCTTTTTGTTCTCTTTTATATCCTTCTGTAGTTCTTGCGGATTTTTGTTTTGCTATTTCTGCTAATCTATGAACTAAAATACTTGCATAATACCTGTTTCAGCATTCTTGTGTTATATTCTTAGGTTTTAGATCTCCTAGGACTGACAAGTGGCGCCGTCTGTGGGGAGATCTCAAAGATTTGATCAAGAATGGGTTCAACCAAGTATGATATTGATAAGTTCTTAGTGACAATGATTTTGGCCTATGGAGGATCAAAATGGAAGCAATCTTGATTCAACAAGGTTTTGTAGAAGCCATTAAAGGAGAAGAAAGAATGTCAGCTACTCTAACTCAGAAGGAGAAGACAGATATGATTGAGAAGGTGCACAGTGCCATTATTGTGTGTCTCAGAGATAAGGCGTTGAGAGAAGATGTGAAGGAAAGGACAACATCAGCCATATGGTTGAAGTTGGAAACCTTGTACATGACAATGTCCTTAGCACACAGGTTGTGCTTAAAACAACAAATATACTCATTCGAGATGATAGAATCTCGTGCTGTAACCGAGAAACTTGCGCAATTCAACAAGATTCTTGATGATCTGGAAAATATTAAGGTTAACCTTGAGGATGAAGACAAAGCCCAGCTCCTATTAAACTCACTTCCGAAGACCTTTGAACATTTTAAAGATGCTATTCTCTATGGCAAAGAGGAGACGATCACATTGGAAGAAGTCCAAATTTCTATAAGAACCAAGGAGTTGCAAAGGCAGCAAGAATGCAAGGGTGAAGACAATGGTGAAGGTCTGAATTTGACAAGGGGAAGAAGTGAAAAGCGAGATCAAGGGTAGAAAGGAAAGAAAGATAGGTCCAAGTATAAAAGTGGAGGAAAAACTAAGTACAAATGTTTTCATTGTCATAAAAGAGGTCATTTCAAGAATGATTGTCCCGAGAAAGACAACAAGGAATTCATGAATAGTCCAGATTCAGCAGACATAGCAGCTATTTCATATGGATATGAGAGTGCTGGAGTTCTCATGGTATGTACTTCACACTCTCCAAAGGACTGGGTCATGGACTCGGGCGGTACATATCACATGTGTCTAAAGAAGGATTACTTTGAGACTCTCGAGCTCAAGGAAGGTAGAACTGTTTTTTTAGGCAATGATGATCCATGTAAGATAAAAGGTAAAGGTACCAAAAGTTTTAGGATGTTTGATATCAGAGAATTTCTCCTAAAGGATGTGAGGTATGTTCCTGAACTCAGGAGAAATTTGTTATCTATGAGCATGTTTGATGATATTGGTTTTGAAACTAGAATTAAACATGGTGTCCTTAATCTAGTTAAAGGATCCCTAGTTGTTGCTAGAGGAAACAAGAATAAAAGTAATGGTTTGTACATTCTAGAAGGTTCCACCATCATTGCTCATGCATCTGTTGCATTTAGTACTAATGATAAGGCTAGTATGTGGCATCAAAGGCTAGGACATGTTAGTGAAAAGGTTCTAATTGAGCTTGAAAAACAAAATTTCTTAATGGTGATAAATTGAATAAGCTAGAGTTTTGTGATCATTGCATTCTAGGAAAATCTCACAGGGTTAGATTTGGTTCTGGCATGCATACATCCACTAGACCTTTTGAATATGTGCATTCAGATTTATGGGGTCCTTCAAGAACCAAAACTCTTGGTGGAGGCTCATATTTTCTTAACATGATAGATGATTTTTCAATGAGAGTATGGATCTATATTTTGAAAGACAAAACTGAAACCTTTAAGAGACTCAAAGAATGGCATACTCTCATTGAAAATCAGCTTGGAGCTAAACTAAAAGCTCTCAGAACTGACAATGGCCTGGAGTTTGTTTCAAAGCAATTCAATGAGTTTTGCAGGAAAATAGGTATGAAAAAGATATAGAACAGTTTCCAATACTCCTCAGGAGAATGGCTTAGTAGAACGGATGAACAGAACCATATTGGAGAGGGTTAGCTGTATGCTCTTAGCAGCTGGAATGCCAAAAAATTTCTGGGGTGAAGATGCTACCACTGCAGCTTATCTGATCAATAGGTGCTCATCTTCTGCTATCAATTTCAAGAGACCTATGGAGGTTTGGAGTGAAAAACCAGCAAACTACTCTAACTTGAAGATATTTGGATCTCGAGCATTTTCTCACAGCAAGTAAGGGAAGTTGGATGCAAGAGGCGAGAGGTGCATTTTTCTTGGCTATCCAGAAGGTGTGAAAGGATATAGGCTATGGAGTCTTGAACCTGGGAGATCAAGATGTTTCATTAGTAGGGATGTAGTCTTTGATGAAACAAGAATGAATGATAAGCAAGAATCATGAAAAGACAGAATTAGGGCTGGAACAAGTTCATTTTGAGGTGGAACTACCTGCTAGATCAATTGATACAAAAACTGAATTGAAACAGAACGAGGATCATTTGGAAGGGAATTCAAGCAGGTGGAGTGATTAGAACAAAAGCACCTAGAACTCAGAATATCTCAGATTATCAGTTGGTCAGAGATAGAGCAAAAAGAACTTCCAAACCTTAAAACAGATATGGATATGCAGATCCGGTGTGTTATGCTTTCAATGTAGCAAGTGAACTTCACTACAAGGAACAAAAAACCTTGAAGGAAGCTCTGGAATCTGAAGAAGCTCATTTATGGTCAAAGGCTATTCAGGAAGAAATGGACTCTTTAGAAAAGAAGCATACATGGACCTTGGTGCAGTAGCCTCAAAGGAAAAGGGTGGTTGATTGCAAATGGATTTTCAAGAAGAAGGAGGGGATACCTAGTGTTGAGGAGCCTAGATACAAAGCTAGACTTGTAGCTAAAGGATTCACTCAAGTGGAGGGTATTAATTTCAACGAAATCTTCTCACCAGTGGTAAAACATTGTTCTATCATAATTCTTCTTGGAATTGTTAATGAATTTGATCTTGAGTTGGAACAGATGCATGTTAAAACAACTTTTCTCCATGGTGATCTCGAGGAAACAATATACATGCAGCAACCAGAAGGTTATGATGATGATAAGAGCAAAGCTTGCCTCTTAAGGAAGTCACTCTATAGTCTTAAACAAAGTCCAAGGATGTGGTATAAGAGGTTTGATGAGTTTTTGATAAGAGTTGGGTTTAGCAAAAGCAAGCATGATAGTTGTGTTTACATTTTAAGGAGAGGCAGGAAGTGCATAATGTACTTACTGGTATATGTAGATGACATTTTAATTGCAAGCTCTTCAAAGGAGGAGATTAAGTGGCTTAAAGGAGAACTGAATTCTGAATTCGAGATGAAGGACCTTGGAACTGCAAAGAGGATACTTGGGATGTACATTCACAGAAAAAGGGAGAAAGGTCAATTGATCTTGTCTCAGCAAGGATACTTGGAGAAGGTGGTTGAAAGATTTAGAATGCATGAATCTAAATTAGTCAACACACCTTTGGGCCATCATACGAAGCTTTCCTCCAAGCAATCTCCAAGCACTGCAGAAGAAAGGAAGACTATGGATCAGGTTCCATATGCAAGTGATGTTGGCAGCATCATGTATGGGATGGTGTGTTTAGCTCATGCTATCATTGTTGTAAGAAGATTCATGTCTAATGTCTAATCTGGGTCAAGCTCACTGGAATGCTCTAAAATGGATTCTAAGATATTTAAATTGTACTATCACGTGTGGCTTAAAGTTTAAACAGTCAAATAAACAAGGAAAGGCAGTTACTAGTTTTGTTGATGCAGATTTTGCTGGAAACCTTGACAATAGGAAGTCCACTTCTGGGTATGTGTTCACCTGTTTGGAACAGCTGTAAGATGGAAAGCAAACTTGCAATCTGTAGTTGCCTTGTCCACTACAGAAGCAGAATACATTGCACTCACTGAAAGGGTGAAAGAAGGCTTATGGTTAAAAGGAATTCTTGTAGAATTGGGAGTATCACAATCATGTGTTGACATCTTTAGTGATAGCCAAAGTTCCATCCATTTGGAAAATCATCAAGTCTATCATGAGAAGACTAAACACATAGATGTCAAACAGCATTTTGTAAGAGATACAGTTGATTCAAAGAAGGTTGGAGTTCTAAAGGTGTCTATAGAAGATAATCCAGCTGACATGTTCACCAAGTCATTGCCCCGGGTTAAATTCAGGCATTGCTTGGACTTGATAAACTTCACATGATGCCTCAAGTGCATAAGTGGTGATGCAACTTATCTTTGAGATTGAAGATTTAGAGTCAAGGTGGAGAGTTTATGAAGAAAATGACTAAAAATCATGGTCATTGGTTCTATTTTAAGGAATCCGTTTTGTTCCTGATCTCGTCATTATGTTATAACTGTGTTTCTGTTATTTAGTTATAACAGATTGAAGATAGGCTTCTATGCATATAAATAATCCATCTTTCCTCTTTTTGATGTGTGGTGAATTAAAGGGAGTTTCAGAGAGAAAAATTCTCTAGAGAGAGTGTCTAAATGCAGGAGGGTCGTGTGTGAGGTTTTCACATAGTGCTGTTTTTCTTGCATCTCTTTGTACTAATTTTTTTGTTCATCATTAATAAAGGTACTGCAAGTTGCATTGCCCCGTGGATGTAGGCCAATATCAAGGCTGAACCACGTTAATCTTTGGTGTTCTTCTTTCTTGATTCTTTTTGTTCTCTTTTATATCTTTCTGCAGTTCTTGCTGATTTTTGTTTTGTTGTTTTTGTTAATCTGTGAACTAAAATATCTGCATAATACTTGTTTCAACATTCTTGTGTTTTCTTCTTTGGTTTTAGATCTCCTAGGACTCACAAGATGAGACAGCAATATCAACTATTGATTGAACTAATGGTCCTAATTCTTTTCTCATAAGTGTTGCAAACCCAACTTTTGCCTTACCCTTGCCACTTTGTCACTTTTATCAAGAACGGATTCTCTGATTTCCCATGTCACACCTGAATTAATATCTTTGCAACTAGGTTCGATCAGTATATCTAAAGTTGGTGTGCCTGCATTTTGGCTTATTGACACTGTCTTTACAAATTTGATATCCAAATCATGATGTAATTCTAATGCTTGATATGGAAATTTGGAATATTTTTGACTATCTTGCAAAATCAACAAATAGAAAGAAACTTTATACACAATAGTTTGTGATTGGCTTTCATTATTACTATTCTAAGTTCAAATATTAGAGCTCATTATGCTCAACAAGAAATCTGTTTTAAAGATATAAAAATTTGAAACAAATTGATTTGATGTTTTGACATGTAGTGGTTTGATCTTCATGGTTGTTGTTACTAGTTATTGTTTTGTGGTTCCAAGTTTGTTACTTTTGCCATCAATTGTTTCCTTGTAAGCCAGTAAGTCCTCAAATTATCAAAGGTATCTTCAATTACTTTTGGCTCAATTTTTTAATTGTGCGTCTATTGAAATCATCAATTAGAACTTGGGAGAGGCTATTGCTACTCAAAAATGTCTAATACCACACTTTTTTAAATATTTTTTAATTTTAAAGTATAATTTTGGTTTTTCATTGCTATAAATCTCATCCATACATGCTTTAATTTAGATTTGAGTAGTAATTCAATTCCAGTACTTTTGATTTTGTTTCTATTTTTCAAAAGTTCATTGTCTACATATCGGATACTATAATCCAAGTAAAAATGAATTCTAAAATCCCAAAGTTAGGTACGTATGGAAAAAAGAAAAGTGTGTTAAAAATAATAATGACTATTTTCCAACCCACCTTGGTTCATCGAGCAAAGTATAGTTGCTTCCTCTAATTATTTATTTGCTATTGTTTTTATCTTTTTTTATGGAGTACCATTAGTCATGTTTAGTTTCTATATTTTTAGAATATTTTTTATTCTAAATATGCTTCTAACAATTGTTGTAAACAACATATAAAAACACAGAACAATAACAACAACATTAAGAAGTATTCAAGGTGCTGGACACCAAAAGTTCTTCCCTCCCATTTATTTATTATTCAACAAAGTGGTGTGGTGCGTCCAAAAGTACATGTGGAAGAATAACAATAACAAAGATTGTAAAATCCATCATTGTATGCCTCACTATCACCTTAGCCATCTCTATCATTGGGACAACCAACAACCAGACATCAATAACACTTTTCAAAATGGGATCTTAGAGGAAGAAGTCTACCACTACAAGAATTCTGCAAATTAGCGAGGGGTTATTCCCTCGCAATTCCCTCGTAGTTTAGCGAGGAATCAGCGACTCATTCGCGAGGGAAACAAATTTAGTCGCAAAGGTTGAGTTAAAAGTCTCGGCAGAAAGTTAGCGAGGTATTAGCGACAATTTAGCGAGGGAATTTTGCAAGGGAATAAATCTAACTTTTCTACTTGCGAGCAAATAATTTCCTCGCAATTTTGTCGCTAATTGAATATTATGAATTTATATGGAATACGTGAGGAAATTTCTCTCGCTATTCCATCGCAAATACAAACTAAAATATAATATTATTTTCTTAAAAAAAATATTTTGGTTTTAATTCCATTTTTTCTTAATTTAATCTTCATAAAAAATTATAAAATTTATTTTAAAATTAAAATAATTTAATTTTACATAACTTGTATTCATATTGTTAAATTTTATCTATAAAATATATGAATCAATCCATTATGCATAATGAAACATAAATTAATTTTAATATGAAAAAAACATAACTTAATTTACTGGACATTAAAAGCAATTAACATGTTAACTTATTTTGATATTATTTTATTCAATTAATATTAATTAATTTTATGATTAAGAAGATTAGAAAAAGAACCAGAGTAAACTTTCAAATTGGTCCCTGAGATTGTAGGGGTCATGCAGATTAGTCCTTGAGATTATGAAAACCTCAAATAAGTCCCTAACTTTGCAAAAAATCATTCAGTTTAGTTGTTTTGTACTTAGTTTTTTAAAGTCGTTTAATAGGTAAAAGGACTAAAATGCAGATCGTTTTACGAAGTCAGGGACTAATTTGAGGTTTTTATAATTTCGAAACTAATATGCATGACGCGTAAAATCTCAGGGACCAATTTGAGTTTACTGGGAATAAAATAGGACAAAGCAAAATGGGCATCGACTAAACACTCCTTTTCTTCTTCTTCTTTCTCTCTTTGCTAAAGAAGCAGAACGCGAACCCTAGCTTCTATCTTCGTCTACTACTCTCAAATCTCGCTTTCTCTCTTCGAGTTTCTCGCGCCATTGCTAATCTCGATCTCGCTCTGTTCTGTTTGGGGCCTCCACTGTTGCGCAACCTTCGAGACTGCGATTCTCCACCGTGTCTCTGAGTTTGAGGTTTCTTTCTCTGCTTATGGTTTAGGGTGCGTTTTTGTCTTTTTATCGCTTCTAATCTTGCTCTCAGCTATTTATGTGTGTTAGTTCCATTGTGTGTATTGGCTATGTATTTTATAGGACAGAAGAGGAGTTGTTCCTTGTAGATAGAAACTTAACATTTGGTCTTTGATTTTTGCTTTCAAAACTAATTGCTGTGGCTTCAACCGGATTCAGCAACTTACACTGATTGAAGATTTGATTTCTCAGGTATGTTTAAATGTTGATTTCACTATTAAGTAAATGTGACTTATTTGTTGGGATTAATAACAGATTTTACACTATAGTGAAGAAAAAATTAGTGAGTTTAAGTAGGTGTTATTAGAAGCTTTTAAAGATATTAAATAATGTGTAAACTTCCTTCTAGTGTAAGTAGGTTCTATTTCTCAATTTGTTGGATATAGAAAATAATAAAGCAAAAGGGGTTTTAGAAAAGAAAAACAATCATTTTCTCCCACTATGCACAAAATTGATCCAGTTCAATCATTATGTTATGATTTGGTTTATATATAGTTGGATTATAGTTAAACCTTTATATTTATTTATAGAGCAATGCTATATCCTCCTAAAACATCCTCCTAAATATCCTCCTAATTACTAAGTGGGGAATGTATTTTATAGTTTCAAGATAAAGGCATTTAATTTTCTCCTTCAATACATACTTTAAAAGGAATTAGGAAGATATTTAGGAGGATAAATCATTATTCTTATTTATATCTCTGTGCTTGAGTTTTTCTGCACAGGATGCTTCTGCTAGAAGTTTCTTACTAAATTTCATCAACGTTGTCTTAATGGTTCTCATATGCTTAATTTCATCAACGTTGTCTTACTGAATTTCATATGCTTTTATTTTGTCTTATGTTATCTCCTAAAGTGGATCAATGGAAAACATATGAATTATAGATTACCTATACTTGATAGAATAAGCTTATCTCACTTGGTGGTTTTGTGGTACTGAAGAAAAGATTAAATTATTATAGTTTATTCTAAAACCTTGCCTGTTACTTTGTTAATCTTGCATCTGAGTAGCTTCTAGTTTAAAGCATGTTTAGGTAATGTTATTATTAAGGAAGTAATAAGCTTTTCCCCTAAATAATCTCTGATAAAGTTAGCAAAAAGTGATTAATTCATCAAAATAACTTAATCTAAACATGCACAATATAATTTTTTTAGCTTTTTTTTAACCTTCAGTTGATAGCAGATTCTTATTTCTTATTAGCTTTTCAATCATATAATTTTTCTTTGTATATTTGTTCAAGTTCTTCAGTATAAACTATGAGATACTTTTTATTTCCATTTAGAATCTGGTCATTAGCTAGTTACCCACTCCAACAAAGGCTCATTAGGAGGATAGTCTTGTATTTTGTAAATTTTGGTTTGTAGCAGAAAACAAGCACTTGGAAGAAGATTTATGTTGTCATCGCAATATTCCTGAAGTCTTAAGCTTAAATATTGTTGTCTTAAGCTTAAATATTGCTGTCGTAATAGGAGGCTATTATTCGTTTCTGATTCCTAAAATTTAGTGGATTTAAATGCTTAGGGGCTGGTATTTTTGTCTGCAAGAAATATTACATATTATTTATTTGATGATGAGAGTATGGGTAAAGTCTAATGATTTCTTGACATTTTTTGTTTACCTTCAAAAAGACTATTGACTAGATTGATTATTTTGTTGTTATCATTACTGTTACTACTATTATAATTATAATATTAGCTATTCATGCATGGAAAAAAATATATTAATAATGCAGGTTCAGAATCTGATAGAGAGGTGCTTGCTATTTCACATGAGTTTGTGTATATGGTAACATATATGCTCATAGTTTGTTCATTCCAAGTGCAGTTTGGAAAGAGTTGCAAAAGCAGAATACGGGGTTCTTCGGGGCATATTCTTATCACTCCAAGTCTATTCATCATGAGTAAGGGATCTAACTACAGCATTACCTGTACAGGTATTGCTCTCAAATGGTATAACATTTATGTCGATTTGTTAACTATTGATTATTTGAATGACATTTGTGAATATCTTTCCTTCCCCTGTTTAAGCAAATATATTTCATATTCATATCTTAAGACAAAATGAGAAAATGACTCCTGGTTAGTTCTACATGCTTAGATAGTGTGAAATAAATTTGTGTACAGAATAATTTTATTATTGGTGTTTCATTAAGCAGATATCTATGTTCTGCCACTTTTCTGTTTCTAATTTTTTGTAGTTCTTAGAATTGGTCTCTGATACCATACATTTCCATGTCCTCACAAGAAGTCAAAGGACACAAGAAAATGATACTACTATGGCTTGCTATTGTTTTTTAGGTAAATTGGTGTTTATGTGTTGATTAACCATTAATTATATTGTATGCTCTTATATGTACAGTTTCTTCAAAGTTAGAGCTTTTAATTAGTACTTTACTTGGCTAAATTACTTCAGGTATAGATATACTTGAAGAAAAAATATGCTACTGATGAATATACTTGTTGCAGGTACAAATCTATCAAAATATTTCTTAGAGTAAACCTTCATCGAAAGATTTGTGTCACAAATAAAGTTATTAAAAAATTGTTACTAACTAAGTCTTTCAAAGATAAAAACTGTCATGAATTCAGGACTAAAAGGACTTAATTGATGACACTAATCTTTGAAGACCCAGTCAATGAGAGTATTTTTTGAGAACCCAACGGAGGATTTAATTTATTTTTTTACCACCTGGTTGAGGAAATATAATAAAAGAAAAGTGAACATAAATATGTG
The DNA here is from genome assembly GCA_037177725.1 of Cyamopsis tetragonoloba. Lineage (NCBI taxonomy): Eukaryota > Viridiplantae > Streptophyta > Magnoliopsida > Fabales > Fabaceae > Cyamopsis > Cyamopsis tetragonoloba. The sequence goes on along the minus strand of CM074119.1, from coordinate 45,976,849 downwards.
AGTATCTAAAGTAAATTCCTTACTTAGATAGAGAGAAAATGGGAAAGAGAAAGAAGAGCTAAGTTGTCACCCATGATGTTAAAGAAAGAGACAGATAAAGAAATTCCCTGCCCAATTTTAATTTTAATTTTTACTTAATTATACGTTTAACTAATTGTTTCCTTCCTTTTCCATTCTTTTTTTGTTCAGAGGATCATATATATATATATATATATATATAAGGAGATATTGGCAAAAGCTCTTAGGAAATACTTGCAGCTATTTTCCTCACGAAACCCTAGACTTAATTACCTATTTTAATGTTCAGATTCGTTCATGTATTTCTTTTCTTTTAATTCCACTTTTGTATGTGGAAAACATTTACAATTTATACATTATACTTGATCAACTTGTTATCAGTGTATTGGATTACTTCAGACAAACGAAGTAATGAGCATATTAAAAATTTATTGGTATTTTACATTATAATAATGACTTTAATATTGTTAGATTTTTTTTAGCTTACAGGAATAGTTTAATACTTTTTTGTACATGAATAATTTTATTATTTAAAATGTTATCAAAATTAATCTTTTGACAATAATTTTTTAAATTAATGAGAGTTTTTGATGCATAGGACACTTGTGACGAATTTGCGTGGGATTAGCAAGGACTATTGTTTAAGTTATTGCGAGCAAATCGCGAGAAAGACGCGATGGAAAATGTAGCGACGGTTTTGCGAGGAGTTTGAGTTGTCGCTAATTAGCGAGAGATTTGTTAAACAGGTTATATATTCTTTTGCGAAGGAATTCCGATGGATTATTTCTCTCGCTAAGTTGAGTTTGCGACGGATTAGTTAGGAAATTATTTCCATCGCTGATTAGCAACCAGAAATACGCGATGGAATATTCCCTCACTAATTCGTCGCAAATCCCTCGCAAATCAGTTTAGCAATGAATTAGTGACGGATTTGCGAGGATTATGATTTTGATTTTTATTTGATATATCATCTCGGTATGGCTAATGTGGTAGCATATGCTCTTACTAGAAAGTCTTTACATGTGTCCATGATGATGGTGCATGAGATGGATTTAGTAAAGGACTTTAGGAATTTGAATTTGAAGGTTACTGTGAGTGAGGCTAGCATGAGCCTATATAGGCTGGCGGTTCTTCATGAGTTTAGGACCCAAATTAAGTTGGCCCAGAGCCTAGATATAGAATTACAAAGTAGGAAAATTCAACCTGGATTTTCAGAGTCAGAGGATGGGGTGATAGTCTTTCATGATAGAGATTGTGTTCCTAGTGATAGAGATCTTAGGAGAAGGATTCTAGAGGATGCCCATAGAGGTAAATTTACTGTTCATCTTGGTGAGACCAAGATGTACCAAGACCTTAAGAGGATGTTTTGGTGGCCAGGTGTGAAGAAGGAAGTGGCTGAGTTTGTGTCTAGATGTCTTACTTGTTAGCACGTTAAGGTTGAACACCAAAAACTTTTAGGTCTATTGAAACCTTTAGCTATACCAGAGTGGAAATGAGAGAGTATTGCCATGGATTTTGTAATGGGATTGCCGAAGACCTCTGTAGGTTACGATGCAATATGGGTAGTAGTTGATCGGTTAACTAAGACAGCTCATTTCTTACCCATTAAGGCTAGTTACTCCGTAGATATACTGGCGAACCTTTACATTAAGAAAATAGTTAGACTCCATGGTATACCCATCAACATTGTGTCTGATAGAGATCTTAGATTCACCTCTAGATTTGGAAATTCCCTTCATGAAGCTTATGGTACTAAATTGAGTTTTAGCACTGCCTATCATCCACAGACAGATGGTGATGGGGTTTTACTTAACCTCAAACACGGCAAGTGCACCGTATCGTTCAAGTTAAAAAACTCGGTGAGTATCGGGATATCATCCACAGGGAGTAGATTGAATTGTACAGAGTATTGAAGATATAAATAGTTAGAGTATATGTATACAAAAGAAACGAAGTGATTTTTACATACAAAAATAAATAAAACAAAATCTATAAAAGTGATGCGATACAGATATGAGAGCAGTTGAGATTGAACTTCATTAATCAACACCTTAGTACTTGATTAATTTGCATATATATATATATATATATATATATATATATATATATATATATATATATATATATATATATATATATATATATATAGATGTTTTGAGATATGATTCTTGATGCACACTATAAAACATTTATAACGATTCCTTAGATATAAAATCTAAGATAAGCCTCTTGAACACCAATAAGCTTTCAAAATGCTCAACAAACTTATCCAGCATTGGACCATTTTGTACAAGTGTTATTGCAATCGTTACCTTGTTATCCATTCCAAGATTAACAACACAACGAGTAACACTAATCAGATTAGAATCTAAGTGCACCTTTCTAGTATACACTTAGTTTCTAGGATCGTGGTTCCAATGGCCATCTGGTTTCAAGCATTAAGCCAAGATTAACATTACCAAGATCATAAAACAAACTGGTGCATCTATATATATATGAAATAAACAAGTACAAGAGTTGAGAAATTACATTTAATCCCTAGCATGAAGAGATTAATTGCTCACGGAAACCTTACAATGTTACAAACCCTTGAAGATAAGCTCCGAAGAGGATTCCTCACTCTTCTTTACTCTCTTATCTTTCTAACTCTTATGTACTCTCAAACTAAACCAAGATATCTAAACTATATGCCCATAGTCCCCTTTTATAGAGTTCTGAGGCAGAGTATTTTCATTGTAGCGAAACCTTACTTCATTATGAAGAAAGCTCATTTATTGCCAGCGAAATTTGGCGGCAAAGTGTGAAATCCAATTAGGGGAAGTTTTGCTACAGCGAAGTTCTCTTTAAGTATTTCGTTGCAGAGAAAGTTCCTTCGTTGTAGCTAAAACGGACCTTTCTTCACCCTTAAGTATGGGTCATTTTCGCTGTAGCGAAAATGTCCTTTTTCGAGATTTTATCTCTGTCTTTTGGACATGCTTTTGGAATTCTCTTTTGCTTGCTTTATTCTTTCGTTCAACCTTAAAAATCACCAATAAATGGATCAAAGTTCCTGTAATTTATGATCAAAACATATATATTTTACAAAACAAAGCTACGATTGATGTTTGGAGGGATTTTTACTCTTTTTCAATATAATTTTCACAAAAAGTGCCCTAAAATGTATTATGAAAATTACTAAAATTTGGCACTTATTAACTCCCCCAAATCTAGAATCTTGCCTGTCCTCGAGCAAAGTACTTGAGTCCACAAAATATAATCTATAGTTAAAAATGGTATTTTGAAAAATCAATCATTTATTTTTCAATATTTACAATCTCTCTTTTTAGCACAAAAAGTTGTTCATATTCTAAGTGTATGTTTCAATTTCAAGTGGGAATGAACGGATCATGCACATTCAAACTTCAAAGTAATCATTAACAACAAAATCATTTTGATCAAGGAAAACTCTCATGTACTCAAAAGGTAAGTGTTTCACTCATTTTTCCACACTAGATCCATTCAATTTCATTTTGCAATTTATTTAAAGATCAAACCAAATTGCATTAGTCAAAAATGAATCACAAGGACTTCAAAATAGAGTTGTAATGTGGCTTTGGCTAGAAAGGACTAGGGTTTTTTTTTTTAAGGTAACAAAAGAAGAGAAAGTATTTATGATAATATCTGTACTTATTTATTTCTCTTGTTCTTTTTTTTATCTCATACCATAATTTCTTTTTCATTCTTTTTCTTTTCTTTTTACTTCCATCCAAATTTTAATGTAAACTTAGGCATGAAAGTTTTTTTCCAAGAATATAATTGCCTAAGTTTTCTTTTTATGCTTTGTAAGGAATTCTTCTTTTTTTTCTTTTGCTTCATATCTCAACCCAATAATCCCCTTATATTCTTCAAAACCCATAAATACATAAATACCTTTTCCTCAAAATGTTTGATATGTTAATTTTAGGCTAAGTTACAAATGTATGAAACAATGAAACTTCAAGCTCAAATGGGCTACAAAGAATGGGATTTCAAAAATTGCTTAAAAGGTTTGGCTTTTTGGCTCAAGCTTTTCTTCCAAAAATATAACTATGACTTGATCATTTTTAAATTTTCCAAATGCAAAGGTAAGATTAGAAATTAAAGCAAAATGAATTGTTTGAAATCTAGTAGAACTCTCAGAGTTGTTTATTTGTGGGTCACTCACTCACCCGGCTAGGTTAATTCCTTGATAAAAGATTTGATATTCATTTTTAACTTAAAATTTTTTCAATGCACAAAACATTAAAAATCACTTGATTTTTAGACAAGACACTTTTTACACTCACAAATACTTTTCAAATTCTAAATATTCAAAAGCTTTTTATGATTCTTTTTCAAAACCACTTTGCAAATATATATATATATATATTAATTAAAACTACTAACTAATGCAAGAAAATGAAAGATCATCTGGTTGCCTCCCAGGAAGCGCTTGACTAACATCGGTTAGCTCAACGCCTGTCTCTTTAAAGTTTAAGGTGGCTTGAGGCATGCATGCAAGAGAAGAGTACTTCCTCCCTTCCAATTTGAGTCCACCTCCAAAGTGCTTCTCCAATGAACTTCCACCACTAGACCAAGGTTGTATACGAGAGTTAGCAAACTGAGTAGTAGCCCTGTCCTTCTTCCCATTACGCATCTTCACCTTAGGGTTCCCATCATCAAATTGTGGTGGAAACACTTCCAAACACACTTTATCATATGTCTTCACCTCTTACTCTTCACATCAGTATGAAGAGTACGCATTGGTGCAGAAACGGGCATTCCACACACTTTGTCACAATGTTGGTGCTCAATTTCCACCTCTTGACTCTTCACATCAGCTCTCACCCTCAAGTCCGCCTTCTCTCCCTTTATTTTTTTTTGCTCAATTTTCTGATTTTCTGTATTTACAAAACTCTCTGACTTCTCAACTCCTACCTCTTTCTCTTCTTCATTCTCTTCACTTCCTTTTTCCTCTCCCTCCTTTTCATCTCTCTCGAATTCTTCCTCCTTTATCATCAAGTTATCACCAATCCCATCTTCATTTATATCACAACTCCATGCGGTAATAGTTTTGCATTGCTTCTCGGGGATTCTCTGATTATTGTTTGAGAAGGAACTAGAGCTCAATTTTGATATTTTTTTAACCATCTGCCCAATATGAGTCTCAATATTACGCAAAGAAGTTTCCATAGATTTCTCATGATCCAAAGATGATTGTAGAAAATTTTCTAAGGTAGCCTCAACGTTTGTAGTTGGTTTAGGCCATGTAGGGATTTGAGGCTCTAAAGCTTATTGACCTTGGTAGCTTGACGATCCTTGCAAAAACTTTTCCAAAGTTTCATCAAGTTTAGAAGTATACCCATACGATGGAGAACGTGGAGGACTCCACACACTTGGATTTTGATAACTACTTCAACCCAAAGAAGAATTATTAGTAAAATTGGATTGAAAAGATGAGTTAGAACAATTACCTTGCCACTTCTGAGTATTTCAATACGACACTACCTGCTCGTGGGATATGGTATTAAAATACATGGTGCCTTGCTTAGAGCAATAAAACGGAGGTTAGTGTAGAGAGTATAAAGAAGATGAAAATAACAAAGAGAAAAGCTAGAACAAGGATTAGCAATAAGAAAATTTTTAATATGAATAACTATAACAAATAAAAACTAATTACACTACTCAACTATTATATTTTCAAAAGCTAACACAATCGCGCGTTGCTCCCCGACAATGGCACCAGAAACTTGATGGGGTTTTACTTAACCTCAAACACGGTAAGTGCACCATATCATTCAAATAACTAAAATTTGGTGATTACCAGGATATCGTCCACTCTCCTACGCTATGAGCTCTAGAAAAACATAACACAAGAATGGACCGATAAGTGAAAAGAATTATTGACTCCTGAATTGAATTGAGTGTTAAACTGCTTAAGAATTGATTGTTATGTGCATGTTAAACCGCACGTTTCACTTTGTATTGCCTATTCACGGGTTGCACTTATTGGACGACATTGTCGGTCATTACATGTTTGTTATTAGACATGCAGAACCACCCTAAAAAGTGACCGGTGAAAGGTTAGGACGCTATGTTGCTTGGTGGCAGTGTAGCTTAAATAGTTTTATTTTTCATTTTTATTGCTATGTAATAAATGGTGAACCTATGTGTAAATGCAAATGCTCTACGTTTGGAGTTTCGATGATTCCACAACAAACCAAGAATCAAAAGGATAAATCACGTGAATAAGCACAGTAAACAGATCAGCAACAACAAAGGGTATTTAGGATTGTGTTATAATGAATGTAAGTTTGATTAAGGCTCTTTGGAATTGAAACAAACATTTTTCTAAAAAGGAATTTTAGAAAAATATTAAGAGTCAAAGATAAAATTATTTTCAAAGGAAAAGACCCTCAAAGAAAATATTTTAAAATTGATTTTTACTAGAAAAAGTCAAAATTGGGTGTATATTCGAATATCAAGGTTCTGGAAATAAAATTTGAAATTTCTGGCCAGTATATTCGAATATATATTCGAATATGGCTTGCCATATTCGAATAAATATTCGAATATGACATGCTGCTTTGGCCTGATCACTTTTCAGAATCTGTGTATTCGAATATATATTCGAATATGGCTTGCCATATTCGAATACATATTCGAATATGACAAGAAACCTAGACCTTGTCTCCTTCCAGAACTCTTATATTCGAATACATATTCGAATATGGAACCTCCATATTCGAATATATATTCGAATATGAAGCCTACATAAATCATTTTTTTTTAAATCAGAAACACTATATTCGAATAACATATTCGAATATGATGGTGCCATATTCGAATATGACAATGCTATATTCGAATATGTAAGTGCTGTATTCGAATAGCATATTCGAATATAAAAGTAAAATACGCGCAGCTTCTGATTGCTGTTTCTGTCATCTATATAAAGGGCTTCTGACTTTGAATATAAGATACCCTTGTGAGCTTAACACTGTATTGAAATTACTTCCTATCATCAATCCTTCTAAATCAAGGGTCTTGTGCTTTTGCCTAAGGCTTACTTTGTTTTTCTACCTGTACTGTTTCTTTCATTAAAACAAAGAGCCTTAAATCAGATATATTAGAGCTTCAAGTTGTATCATTTACTCTTTTAAGAGTTTCAATTGTTGTGAGCTAATTCGTGTGAAGGTGTGATATCCTTCTAAATTGTTTGAAGGTGGGGTATCCTTCAAAGTGTTCTTAGGGTGAGGTATTCCTAGATTGAGGCCTTTAAAATTTGTGGGGTATCCAATTGAGAAAGGTGCTCTTAGTGTGTAATTGTTGAAAAGTAATATAAGAAATCTCGTGTGGCGGAGATTTGTAGACTGGACGTAGGTCACGAGTGGTGTGTGACTGAACCAGTATAAAACTCGGTGCTATTCTCTCTATTCCTAAAACTCATTTTTGTTTAAATTTATTTGATCTTCATTTAGAATTTTATTATATTCCAATTTCATACGTCAACTAATATATCTTGTTCAAATTGTGTTATAATTTTAAACGAATTTTTGAAAACTTTTAAAAGCTCAATTCACCCCCCTCTTGAGCATAGAGGCCACTTGATTAACAAGTGGTATCAGAGCTCGGTCCTTGTTTAAAGAGCTTCACAGCTTCAAGGAAATGGCCTCTTTTCAAAACATATCTATCCAGGAAGGTGCCTCCACAAATAGACCTCCATTCTTTAATGGAGACAACTACTCTTTTTGGAAAATTAAAATGCATGCTTGGGTAGAAGGCATTGATGTCGCTGTATGGGATGCTATAGAGGAAGGTCCATTCATTCCTATGCACACTGTTGATGGTTAGGTAGTTGAGAAACCTAGAAAAGAGTGGTCTCTCGAAGAAAAGAGACTTGCTCAATTTGGTCTAAGAGCCAAAACTATAATTATCTCTGCACTAGGTAACGATGAATTTCCTACAATTTCTAATTGTAAAACTGCTAAAGAAATGTGGGATGTGTTAAAAGTAACACATGAAGAAACTCATGAGGTAAAGAGATCAAAGATAAATGCTTTAACTAGAGAATTTGAAATGTTTCAAATGAATCAGAGTGAAAATATCAAAGATATGAAAAACGTTTTACATATCTTATAAATCAACTACATGCCTTGGGAAAAGATTATTCAAATGAAGATCTCATTAACAAAGTTTTAAGATGTGTTAGCAGGGATTGGCAACCAAAGGTTACTGCCATTAGCGAAACAATGGATCCACGCACAATGTCATTGGCAACCTTGTTTGGCAAGCTAGAAGAGCATGAACTTGAGTTGAGTCGGTTGGATCAACTTGAGGGAGTTGACAAGAAAAAGAAAGGCATTGCCTTCAAAGCAACCACTCCTCCACCTTAAGAGATAGAAGAAGATGAAAGCAACCTTGATCCAACCAACATGGATGATGAGACTGTAATTATCTTCGCCAAAAGATTCAATAAATTCTTCAAGAAAAGAGAGTCATCAAGAAGACCATCGAATTTCACACCAAGGAAAACATTCAACAAGGCAGATGGATCAAATCAAGGTCCAACTTGTTATGAGTGTGAAAAAACTGGACATATGAAGATGGAATGTCCTTTGAATAAAAATAAGAATGAAACACAGGAGAAAAGATTTGTCAAAGGAAAGAAGAGCAGAAGAGCATACATAGCTTGGGATAGTAATGACACAGAATCATCTGATGAATCAGAAAGCGAAACAGCCAACCTATGCCTCATGGTCAACCATGATGGTGATCTTCTTGATGAAGATGAGGTAAAAGATTCTGAAAACTCTAACTATAGCTTTGATGAACTGCAAGATGCTTATAATGAATTACATGAAAAATCTATGATCATTGCTAAAGAACTTGCTAAAACTAAGAAAAAAAAAGGTCTTCTAAATGACAAAATAGATATCCTTAGTCGTGATATTATCAAAATGAGACAAATTCAAATTCCATTCGGTAGTTTTAAATATAATTGTGAATCTTGTCAAATGAATAAATCACCTTCTTGTACTTCATGTGATGTTCATTTAAAAGAAATTGATAAGTTAAAGAATATGATTGCCAAAGGTAAAGGTCCTTTGACAAAAATAGAAAATGCTTGCAAATCACAAACGTGTACTTCTTGTGATTCACATTTAAAAGAAATTGAGGATTTAAATAATGTGCTTGCTAAATTTACAATAGGTAGAGACAACCTAAACATCTTGCTTGGTAAGCAAGGATGTCATTTCAAAAAAGCTGGTTTAGGATATAAAAACCTCTTCCAGTCCATTCATAACTTGCTTTTATTGTGGATTAAAAGGTCATAGTGCTACTACTTGCAATACAAGAAAAATTAGTGTGCCACATGAAAAGAAAATATGGATTCTCAAAGGCACCTTTAAAAAAACTAACCCTCAAGGACCCAAGAAACCATGGGTACCTAAGAAACAAAATTAAAATATTTTTGTAGGTATGCTTGGTGGCAAAAGAATCAAAATGGTATCTTGATAGTGGATGCTCCAAGCATATGACAGGAGACAAATCAAAATTTTCATCCTTCACACCTAAGGATGGAGGATATGTTACATATGGTGACAACAACAAAGGAAAAATCCTAGGTACAGGTAAAGTTGGTAAGACTTCTTCAACTTCCATAGATAATGTACTTTATGTTGAAGGATTAAAACATAATCTGTTAAGTATTAGCCAATTATGTGATAAAGAAAATGAGGTTATTTTTAATTCTTATTCATGCTCTATTATTAGCAAAGAGAATAACTCAATCAAATTTATGGGTCATAGGATTAATAATGTTTATATGATTAGTTTAGATGATATATCCTCAAATGATGCACAATGTTTTATAACTAAAGAAGAAGGATCTTGGCTATGACACAAAAGAATTGCACACATTCATATGGATCATTTAAATAAGCTAATTTCAAAAGAATTGGTTATCGGTTTGCCCAAAATTCGTTTTGAAAAAGATAAATCATGTGATGCTTGGGTAAACAAACAAAAATCTCTTTTCAATCTAAAAGTATCGTTTCAACCTTTAGACCCTTGCAACTATTGCACATGGACTTATTTGGTCCACAAGAATTATGAGTTTAGGGGGAAATTACTATGGACTTGTAATTGTTGATGATTTTTAAGATACACGTGGACTCTCTTTTTATGTCATAAAAATAAAGCCTTTAAAGCTTTTAAGAGATTAGCAAAAGTCATTCAAAACCAAAAGAATTTGAAAATTGCATGCATACGCAGTGATCACGGAAAGGAATTTGAAAATATTGACTTTGAAAGATTTTGCGATAAAAATGGCATTGAACATAACTTCTCATCTCCAAGGACCCCACAACAAAATGGTGTTGTAGAGAGGAAAAATCGCTTACTAGTTGAGTTAGCTAGAACAATGCTCAATGACGTGAATCTTCCAAAATATTTTTGGGCAGATGCAGTAAGTACTGCATGTCATGTTATGAACCGGGTTCTCATTCGACCTATTTTAAAGAAAACCCCTTATAAACTTTTCAAGAGTAGGAAAAATCTTAGCAAATTTGATGCCAAAGCTGATGAGGGTATATTCTTAGGATACTCCTCAACTAGCAAAGCTTATAGAATTTATAATAAAAGAACAATGACTGTTGAAGAATCTATTCATATGCATGATTTGGATAATGCCTTCGCCTACTGTACCCCGGGATAAGCCCGGGATTCCTTTGAGGTCCTAGTTTCGGCATAGCTGAACGTTACCGGGATATCGTGATTCCGATCCACAATAGTGTTGCCCCCCGAGTCGTTGAGCTTCTCCTTTGGGGTTTTCGTCATGATCTGACTTCTCCTGTTTACAAATAAAACAAGACTCCACTACTAGAGTATAGTTGACCGACATGATATTCATATGATCTTGCTCCTTATCCTCCATACGTGTTAGTCATTGAGCATGTAATATTATAAGCATAATATTAATTATGCATGTAACAATGAATGTTGATTTTAATATTGTTGTACAAATATTAATCATGGAGTATTGTACTGATAATGTTCGTTTGATGCTAGCATATATTGAGCAAATATAAACGATATCGTATGTGCATATATTTAAACGGTTTCGAGTGTATGCTTCTCATCTTCGGCTATCCGATTCCAATTATCAATTGGCATGTAATGGATGAATTCTCCAATGGCAGCAGTGAATTGAAGTCAGAATCTTCTCAATTTCTCCGTTACACATATTTTTCGGAAATCGAATTCAATTTCATTGGGGCATTATCTATGTCGAAGTTTTTTCCATGATGCTCCGGTAAAGGGGATGGGAAAACGTTTTACCGTTCCCCACAGACGGCGTCAATGTTGTATTTTAAAAATATGGGAATGACATAGAATAAAGGTACCTGGAGGTGTTGATGACGAGACAACGCGAAGAACTCCAGTATCTAGATAATCCGACGACGCTCCACGACGGCGAGTGGGGGACCTGCAAGGACTCCAACGCTCAAGTCAGTGACTGTATGGGTCAAAGTAATTATTAGTATATTAGTAGCATACCAAAGTAATTATGATGTATTGTATTTATAAAGGATTATTTAGGGTTTGCAGGCTATATTTTGGGCCTCGTGGGCCTTGTCTTTGGGTCTAGCCCAACTCCAATAATATCTATGATATTGTGCCCGACATGGTATTCACGACCGGGATATTTCCCAATTCTGGTCCACAACAACACCGTTAACGTTCCCCAACTACTCTAGTAATAACAAATTAAATGCCTCCTCAATAATGAATTCTTTGATTTAAAAGATGTCTAGGTAAACTAAAAATATGAGCAGCAATGCAAATTTATTAACATTAAATTTTCATATACACTATTATTTCAAAAAGCATTAATTACAATCTACTGTAAAAAATATACATATTTAACAAATACAAAAAAAATTATACATATTAACCGTTATAATTTATTTAAAACAAAAAATTATAGTACTTTATTGTAAAACAAAATATTTCACCTAAGAAAATATTGCAAAAATCTCTCACCTATTAATTATATATGTTGACAAAAAAAAAAGAAATAAAAATTACTAATATTAAGGAAAAAATTAAAGGACAAATTAAAATTTGAGGTAAATTAAAATTGGTATTTAGGCATCAAGTAAATGGTAGACTTAAAACAATAGGACATAAATAATTGATATGTGGTTTAAGGATGACAACGGAATGGGAATGGGTACTAACAAATTAAATTGGAATTATATTTAAAATAATAATTCTTGAATAAAATTTTGATTAGAAATTATATAAATACCAACATAAAACTAAAATAAAATTGTTATTTAATTGGGAGTTATTTGTATTGGATTTAAAAAATTTGTTTGTGACAAATTTTACTCTATGTTGTTTTATGAATTTTAACTTGAAAAAAGTTGTATAGCATAATATGATCATATTCTTTTTATGGTTAAATGAGTATTTTGGTCCCATAACATAACCCCAAATGTCAATTGCATCTTTCAATTTTTTGTTCATACTAATCATTTATATTTTTTTGAAAAAGTTGTATAGCATAATATGATCATATTCGTTTTATGGTTAGATTAGTATTTTGGTCCCACAACATAACCCCAAGTTTCAATTGGATCTTTCATATTCTGACTCAAGTGCACTACATGTTCTAATTTCATCTCGTAAAATGAATTGTTTCTTCTCTTAGTTCTTCAAGTTCTTCATATTTGGGCGATCCTTTTATGATCTTTTATGCGTTCTATCAACATAGATCTCGAAGTCTTGTAAAATTCACACCACTTAGACAATTATTTCCTTTGTAGCTGATTTGCTCAATATCAGTTGTAGTGGTAAGCTCCAAGTCGATACTCTATTGAAGGTGAAACTCTTCACCATATTATAACTGCCCTTGAGTCGGTGTTCCATTGAGGGTAAAACTTTGACTTTATGATACTTGACCGACATGAATTTCATGTTGGATTAAAACATTTTGTCTCTAACCGCTATGCTGGGACTTCACATAATTGAGTTTGTTGTTCGCCCTTTATGAGTACATGATTTTCAATTGAAATTTTCAGTCCTTTTCACCTTTCACCTTGGCATATGGCCTATGACCCTCTGCATCACTAATATGGATATGGAATTATGATCCCAAGTTAAGGTTGCTACCATCCACTTTTTAGTGGAATCCTTTAGATAATTTGGTTCACTTACTCTACCGACACCGGTATTGTTCGGTGCGATTTAATAATTCCAAGAGATATTTTACCACTTTGGTGATCTAAATTTATGTCGACTCCTATTGCCGAAGCTATCTCGAATACCGATGGCATCTCATGCTCTGTGATCATATCTCGTTCAATGTCGTCTTGAATATCAGTTCATCTCGGAAATTTTCAAAGATTAGCATCATCCCAGAATTTCTACCTGGATGTGATGTACATATTTTTTTACTCTCTACTAATAATGAGTAAGGTTTGTTGGCTTTTTTCAAACCTATTTCGGTTTCTTTCTAGATTTCTCTAGCAATATTCTCTTCGAATATATATATCTCCGCTATGAAAATGGGCTCTTTGGACTAGTTACCCCCTTTCTTTTAGGGAGCAATAGAAATTTTTTTGCAATGACTTCTAAATTTATAACCTTTGATTATATGATGTATCTTGTTCTTTATTTAATTGATCGCATGTCGAGTCTGACTCTTTAAACATTTTCATATTGAGACTTTGTGACCATTTGCTAATTGTTTAGGGTTCCCACCGATCATCAATTTCTTCTAATCCTTCGACGTAGGAGTTGAATAACATTTTGTTAAGACTTTCAATTCGTGATGGTCATTAACTTTAAACCCTTTGTTTTGGGTCGATATGAACTTCATTGTCAAAGAATGCAATGAAAGTCCTGTTGGGATGAATGGTCTTGCCGAGGTTATCTTACTCAAACTAGGGACTTGGTCCCTATTGGAATCAACATGGCCTTGGATCTTATTTGTGTCAATTATCAAGATATACTTTGCTGAGATGAACTAATCAAAATAATTTTACCAAAATTGACTGGTGTATGTATGCCCTAAGTTGGCCTTGGATCTGATTTGTAACACTATAGTCTCCCAAGTTGACAAGTTGCTTTGAGCAAGATATCATCTTTGGGTTATTCATGCCTGAAGTTGGATCTATTGAATCCCGGTCTTTATGTTCTTGCTGCTTTGTATTTTTGTATAACATCTTGAACCCAAATTTGGGACTTGCCTTGTGAATGAGTTTCAAGGTGTCCTCAAGGGAATAGGTCCTGATCCCTTTAGGGATTGTGTTAAGACACTTTACATTTTGAATCTCGGTATTCAATTCAACTTTGTAGGTCTTTGCTCCTATTGATCTTTGCGCCCTCGAGAAGATCATGGCGCGGATGCCATTGAAGCCGAAGCCTCTCTAGTTACCTTCTAACGACTTTGTCGTTTAATTTTACTTTTCTAATTATTGAAATATTTCTTCTGTAATGAACCTTTGTGCTTCTTTCACGCTTTGGTTTTTGAGCAATTCTTTTACTTATTTTCTGGGAAACTCTTTTTCCGGTATGGCGTATGGCCTCCTCTGTACTATCTCAGGGAATTTTCATTCCGAAACGGCTCTTAGCCCCATTGATATTGTTCTGGGATACTTCTATCCTGGAACGGCCATCGGCCTTATTATTATCTAGGGGAAAAACATTCGAAGATGGCAAGTAGCCTCTTCAAATTTATTTCTAAGACCTTTTTATTTTTGAATGGCCTTCAGCCCTTCTTGGTATCTCAAGGAGAGAGCATCACGAGATAACACGTAATATTTTCAACTTTGATCTAGGTATTTTTCTTGGATTTTCCCGTGGCCTTCCTATTTGATATCCCGGGGGATTGTTGTCCCGAGATGGCTATAGCCTCGTCGAATTAGGTCCAAGTACTTTGCCTTGGAATGACCCGTAGGCCTTTTTAGTATCTCGTAGGATTGTCTTCTTAAAATGGTCATAGCCTCTTTGACTTTTATTCAAGTATTTTTTCTTGGATTTGCTCTTAGGCCATTTTATCCAAGACTTCTATCTGCAACATAATGTTCTAATTTATGTTGAACTTGTCCAATTATGAGTTTTTCACTTTACCTTTAATGAATTTAGGCTTCTTTGTTGTTTTCTCCTTTAGGATCGTATTGGAGAGGATGGTGACAACCATCTTCTTGCTTGTGTTTATTTGGCACATTTAGCCAGGATCATTGTCCTTGTGATTTTTCGTAATGTAGAACCGCGTTGGCCATAGTCATTGCCCTTTGATTTTTCCTCATCTCGGATTTGTAGTTGAGGGTTAGCCTTAAAGGCATCCTTTGTTGATAGCTCTCTGTTTCGAGCTTTTTAACTTTGAAACAATATTTGTATGTACTTTGGAGTACTTGTTTCTTTAATCTCACCATATTTTGTCATCTTGGGTTTTTACCTTTAATTTGTTGCTTGATAGCTGTAGATTTACATCTTTGTGCTTTCTGTAGAGCTTATATTTCTTTATTGCATTTTTTGGCCGACTTTGATATGTCGTTTTGTAAGCTATGCTGATCTCGTTTTGTAGAGTTTACTTGTCGTCGTAGCTATTTGCTTAGCTTTTGACTTGTTGTTCTTGAATAGCCTCAAAAGGCATATTTGTTTACTATCTTTGGTCTTCATTATTTTCTGTTGAATAGCCTTAAGAGGCATATTCATTGGTCTTTCTTTCTGTTTGTGGAATAGCCTTAAGAGGCATATTCATTGACTCGTCGCTTTCACATAGCCTTAAGAGGCATATTTGTCGATCGTCACTTTGACATAGCCTTAAGAGGCATATTTGTTGATATTCATTTGTAGATAGCCTTAAGAGGCATACTTCATCGTTTTGTAGATAGCCTTAAGAGGCCTTGATCATCATCGTTTGTAGATGGCCTTAAGAGGCATTGATCAACATCGTTTGTAGATGGCCTTAAGAGGCCTTGACCATCTTCGTTTGTCATTGTTTTGGGTTAACCTCGAAAGGCCTCCCGGTCTCGATCTGGGCTTGTAGAGATTGTATCTCTATGTCGTAGTCTTGTAGCCTCAGAGATGTCTTTTTCTTTCGATTTTTGTCGATGAGGTTTAACCGCAATGACACCTCGTTCCTTCTGGCCAGGGTTAACCCCATAGGAGCCCCTTTTGATTTTTGTTGCTGAGGTTCAACCGTAATGGCACCTCGTTCTCTTTGGCCAGGGTTTTTGATGGTCTAGTCTAAGCCAGCACTTTTTTGACGACACCAGTATCCCAACTTGTCTTGTTGAGATGTATCTCAGTTCTAGTTTCTCGAGGAAATCTCATTTTGTTTGTTAATAGATACTCCGGGATATCTCTGCTGCCTTTATTAACTTCCTGTATATCAAAATTTCATAAACAAAATATGCATGATGGTAAATAGCCATAAATAATTAAAAAAAATACTTTTATTGATGAAAAAAAGTAACTGATGGGGATAAAGAACATTATCTTGTGTTATTCTTTTTCTAGGATTTCTCCTTTTGACTTTCCATCATGATTTGACTTCACCTGTTTACAAATAAAAACAAGGCTCCACTACATGGATATAGTTGATCGACATAATATTCATGTTGGTCTTGCCACTTTCATGCATGTTGGTCATTGAGTAATATTATATAATATTATATAATATCATAATTCAAAAATTAATCAAAAAGTATTGTGTTGATAACACTCTTTTGATGCCAGTATATGTAGAGCAACTATAGATAATATGGTGAATGCTAGCATGTAAATTATGCAGCAACAATTGAGCATGAGATATTTTGTAAACAATGCTAGCATGTCGTATTAAGATAATTCTACTGTGTAGCATCAGACATGACTATATTGTATAAATATTTAGCATGGGACATATAAATGGAAATAGATTGTACCATGCACCATGGTTTTCATTGATATTGCATAGTAGGCCGTGCCTTATAAATCTCAACATCTCCATGCTTTTTCCTTGTGCTTGCCCGACATAGGGCTTGGGAACCATAACGGTTTCTGAACCGAAATGATCTTCTGTGGAACCAGGATGCTTCCTGGATCAACAGGGTCTATTTCTTGATTAACATTGTTTTCTTTGAATCAAGATAGTTCTTTTCTTCTAGGCGCACCACCTAGCTTCTCCAACTTAGAGCGCACACAGCACCGCACAAGGAAAGCAAACACCATGAATTTCCAATCTGTTGCCTTCATTTAGCAAGCACTTCTGACGTTGGTAGTCACAGGGACTTTAACAGTGGTGAACGACGGCCTCGATGGTTGCCAAATTGTCGATTTCGTCTTCGGCATTAACGGTAGAACACGGTGATTGGTGATTAGCAAAAATTCGTGGTCAAGGGGAGAGCAAGTGTGGTGGTAACTTCTGCAGTTTCATTCAGTTCCGAGTCCAATCCTAGGATCTCTAACTTCCTTTTTGGTAACGTTGACACACGCATACGTCATTTTGAGATCGATTCTGGTGTTGAGTTTATGGAAATCATCACCTAACTCAGCCAATCCTATGATAAATCCTAAAGCGGAAAGAAGAAAAATTTCCATTGTACTGTTCTTGTTCTTGGCCACCATCAAAAATTTCATAACCTGAAATTTGGCAATGCTTCGGGGGTTTTGTTTTTCATAGCTTCAAATTTCAAGTCTCTTCTTTTCAATTTCAAAATGCATCTATTTTCGTTTCGTTCGTTGTCTCCCATTAGATTTCTTCCCATGATGCTAGCCATGGAGAGAGTGGGAAAATGTTTTACTGTTCCCCACAGACGGCGCCAATGTTGTGTTCTAATAATATAGGAATGACATAAAATAGAGGTATCTGGCTAGAAGGTAACGATGACGGGATCCACGCGAAGAACTCTGGTCTTTGAGTGCTCCGGCGGCGCTCTATGACGACGGGTTAGGGACCTGCACACACTTTGACGCTCAAGTTAGTGCTCGTTTAGGGTCAGAGTACTTATTATTAGATTAATAGCATACCTGATATGGTGTAATGTATTATATTTATAAAGAATTATTAGGGTGTGCAGGTTATATTTTGGGCCTCAAGGGCCTTGTCTCTAGGCCTAGCCCAATCTCAATAATAGCTATAATATCGTGCCCGACATGGTATTCACGACTCAGATATCTCTTAATTCCGATCCACAACAGACACTATGTTTGTATAATTGATCTACACTATTAATTGCTTAGATAATAAAAAGATCAAATTGTTTCCCCAATGTTGCTTAATCCTTTCTACGCGCATTGTAACCATAAAGCCTGTGTATCTTGTGGGTCTTGGTAGATATAGTATAATTTGTGATTGAATTAATTAATCTTTTGTATCATCTAATTAGTAAATTGTAGTCTCATTACCTATCAGTATGATCCTGATTTTTTTTGTTAAATAAATTATAGAACTTTTGTTGTAATACTGTTGGTAAACAACAAGGATGTATCCGGTTCATTCATTGGAATTCAATCATCAATTTTTGGACGTTAGCGTCCATTATTTCTTTCTACATCAGTCATAGGTGGTAGGTCTCATTGTCTGAGATTAGTGGCTCTTGTCAGGCTATATGTACGTAGGTGACATGCTTTTATCACTTTGCTAGACCCATATATAATTCAACGTTCACTTTAGGTAAACAAAGACATTCAATCTACGTTGAATTCCTCATAGGCTTGTAAGGACTTCATAGGTGTAAAATAGTTTTCAATTTTTTTACAACCAACTGTTTAAATAAGCCTAAAAATTTAACTAGACCTATTAGTCTTTTTTATTTTTGTGAAGGTTAACAAATTTCAAATCTAGTCCATGAAGTTGGACAGGGCTATTAGTAAAATCGGGAAAAAATACTTTCCCAATTGTTCGCAAAAAATTCTGATTCAAATATTAAATCAATTGTTCAGCAAAAAAAATTCAAATCAATTGTCCACAAAAAATAAAATTCAACTCAATTTGGTTTGTGTTTAGTAGATACAAAAAAAACTTTCATGGACTAGACTACATTAGGCTTATTAAGCTTTACAAACCAAAAAAATCTCTTGATTCGAAAAAATTCTAAATGAATCCAGCTAAGGAACAATGACCATGAATACCGAAAAATCACTTGATTCTAAAAAAATCCAAACAAAAAAAAATTCCAAAAATATCACTGCTTAGCAAGGGCAATCCAGTTTGTAGAATGAAGATTGCAATCAACCATGACCATGACCATGACCACCAACAAATACCAAACAAAAACACTTGATTCGAAAAGAATATTCCAAACAAAAAGTAGTCCCAAACAAATCATTGCTCAGAAAAGGCAATCCACTATAGAGAACGAAGATTGCAATTAACCATGACCATGACCACCAACAAGTGAAGTTTGACACAAAGTGTATCATCAGCAAAATAGAAATAAAAATCATATAGTTCAAAAAGCAACGTGAAACCCAACCAACTAAATAAAGTCTTGTCCAAATCACGATTAACCTAACCTAAGGAACAATAAACTAAAGAACCAGTCCAAGTTTTGTTCATAGCAACCATTTCGACAGCATGACGAAACAAAAGTTGATACTTCCAACCACCATCAACCTAAAACCAATTTAATAGACATTATGTGAAACTATTTGTTAAATTGTCAGGGACAAAACTGGTAAAAACAAAACAGAATAACAAAGCTACCTTGTACCTATGAGTCAATCAGGTTCTTCCTGCAAAAATGCAACAGTTACTATGTTTACACATCAGTTAAACAATTCATTTTTATCACAAATTAACATGCTAACAAGGCTTACAGATTCTTCTTGTAGTGCTTCATCTTCAATGTTGGGACATGTTGTAATGTTATGACCGGGATGCCGACAATGGCGACAAATTTTGATGTGATTTTTAGGTCCCTCGGAGGTCGAATTCTTTGAACCACAACCTTTAGTCCTAACATTTGCTGGGTCTCCTACTTCAACATGCTCTGTTTGTTCGCCTGAGTTGCCTCCATCCACAATTTGTATCTTCTAATTGTTGACGCAAATATAAGATATGGCTTCTAACCATTTCTCTTGTGTGGTTGAACAATGCTTTCCTTTGACACCCTAAATTGCAAAGCTTTCGACAAAAATCTATCAAAGCTACAAAGTGCACAATCATGAGGGACTCTGACTTTTCCATTTGTAAACCATAGTGAACCGACTCCTTTGCGGTCTTAGTCAAATGCTTCAAAATTAGGCTGTTAGGTAACTCATCAATGTCCAAATACACCAAAATAGATCATAAGGAAGTCTAATTGATTCCATGTATTGGCAAGAGCAACTGAACTCAGACATTAACGAATCTACTAGTACTTGCTACTTCTTAGTAACCGTCAGGTGCCTATACACCGTGTAAATAGTGTGGGAAATAGTCTCTTTCACCGCATTCACTGGGAAATTCAAAGCTTTTCAATCATAGACATAACCAACTCTAACATATCACGAGTGTAAATAATGGAAGCTGACCTCTCCAACCCCTGGAAGTTGGTTGCATAAATGGAACACAATGCAAGACTCAAAATATCATCTAACTCGGTAAAGCGAATATAACTTACACATCGGTGCAAGTGATGCATAAAGTCATTGAGATTATACTTTGAATTGACAAACTTTCCTACTAGTGAGTGTAACCCCTCACAATGGGATGTTGTCCTATAGCCGGCAAAGAATTGACCCCGCAAATATGCACTAGACCACATTTTCCTCTTTTGATACATCTCAAAAACCCATCTATTATCTTCAATTTCATATTGCAGACCATGGCATTCCATAAATTTCTCAACTATGCTATATCAATATCACCCAACATGCACCTCTTAAACTTGGAAATAAACTTTTCACCCTTCTTTATGTTACTAGAAGCATTCTGAATTAGGTTCCATGCACACAACCTATGGTGTGCTCAAGGAAATAGCTTACGTATAGCATTTTTCATCCTTATCACCATATGTTATGACCGAAAGCGGAAATTTACCGTTCATTGAAATAAGAAACTATTCCAATACCGATTTGCATGTTTCCTCAGTCTCGTCTGCTACAAGTGCAAATCCAAACGCAGTGCTTCCATTATGATGATTGAAACACAAGAAGACAACCAGCGGACAACTATATTTATTCTTGCCGTATGTTGCGTCAAAAGCTAGTACGTCACCAAATACATTGTAAACAAGTCAGCTGATCCCATCACACCAAAATATCTGATGTAACCTCCCTTTCTCATATATTGTGTGAGCATAAAAAAACTGGGTCATTCTTAGTCAACTCACGCATGTATCTCAGCACTGCAGAAGCATTTGTGCCTTTCTTCCTCCTTTCTTTGTCAATCAAGTTGTAGATGTTTCGTTTACAGAACCCAACGTT
The DNA here is from genome assembly GCA_037177725.1 of Cyamopsis tetragonoloba. Taxonomy (NCBI): domain Eukaryota; kingdom Viridiplantae; phylum Streptophyta; class Magnoliopsida; order Fabales; family Fabaceae; genus Cyamopsis; species Cyamopsis tetragonoloba. The sequence goes on along the minus strand of CM074119.1, from coordinate 45,955,423 downwards.
CTCAAACCCTCCAAATTGACTAGCAAATGAACAAAATATGTTAGGTATTGTGATCCCAACTCTCCACATGTTAGTCATTTGCATTTTGTCCTCTTCATTTATGTTTCTATGACCGGCCATCATCCCAGTGATCTTTCCAGGCATCATCATGTAATTGTGGTCATAAAAAAAGTATATGATCTGACACAATCCAGTTAGCACATTTAAGTGCACATGCATCTTAGCCTTACACTCACAACTTTTTTGGGGTTTAGGACAAAATTTTCGATTCCCTCTGTTAACACGTTTTCCATCTCTGAAACCTTCTTTATTTAACACAAAGGTTTGTTGCACTATCTCGTTAGCCTTGTTTCGGACAAATTTACTCTTTTATTGCCGAAAAACCTTGCATTCTTGCATACCAGTTATACAACATGAATACAACTTCAAGGTTAGCAAAAGTCAGCTTTGATATGTCATCGGTGTTCAAATCATACAAGTTAATAAGCCCCATGTCATGTGGGCCTTTTATGTGAAAGTTGCAGTCTACCTTAGAATAAACAACGTCATCATCATATGCTTCTTCAAAGTTGCTAACTTTGGCATTCGATCCTGAACGCTTCCTTATTCCTATTCTTTTCTGGTTGTGTTGGTCTGATGTTAGTTCTGTCAATCCCTATAATACATCAAACAAAACACAACGAACTTTACAAATTTTCAAGACAACAAACCCAACAATCATAACTATAACTAATCTTTTGATAAGCAACTTGGTCCCCCGTAAGGATGAGGACACAAGTTTGAATCTTGTGAAGCGCACTTGTTGGGAGAGGGAGTAACTATAATGCTCCATCTCCCGGAATTCCGAGAGCAATGTGTCCCACAATTATAACTATAACTAATCTAATTTTATCCTTACCTGCACTAGGATACCATTCTCCATCGAGTAACATGAATTGTTCACCGCAATTCCATCCATCCCAATGTACTACCAATGAATATTAATAACATAAAATACCCGCTTTATTTTATGAATGAATACTACATAGCCATTTCAAACGCAAATACAGTCTAGATATAAATCTACCAAAGTTTGATCTTCAACAATAGTAACAAGTTAGATAAATTCACTCTAATTTAAGAAACATAAATACATCCTAAATATTTATAAACCAAATGTAACTTCTTTAATAGTCTCTGAAATACAAGTTAAATGTTATTAATATCTATGTTAATTCACCCTAAAAGTTTGTGCTTACATTTTTAAATACAAGCTGGATCCTTTGTAAGTTAAATTTTATTAACATTTATGTTAATTCATGATTAATATTTATGTTTTTAGCTATACTAAACCTCTTTACAGACATTACAGTGAGTATTCACGTTAGAACTTTTGTTCCTAATCCACAAAAATAAGCATACAAATTCATGACTATGGGTATAGACTTTCATTCATTATAAAAAAAAGGTTTTTGTCTATGGATGATAACCGTAGGTATAACTTAAAAAACAAGTTGTGACAAGTAATAAAATTGTGGGTAGAAGCTATATTGACAGTCAAAAGTCCATAGCTGTATAGCACTCATAATGGACGCCAAGATTAACCTTGGGTATAGGTCTACTAACATTTACCAACATATTTAGTACGTATAGTGACACATTTTGAGCATCACTAATAGCAATTTTTATTGTAGTGTTTGTAATCAACTTTCTTTATTTTTAAATCCAAATACTATTGATTCTATAGTGTGGAGTGGGAGCTTGCGCGGAAAGTATACTGCGAAGGAGGTTACAAGTGCCTAGTCTGTGAAGACGATCCCAATGTTGCCCTTGCTGATTTGGAGTGGAATTAGATTTGGAAATGTCATGCAACAGAGAAGATGGAACTCTTTATTTGGTTGATTTTTCATGATTATCTCCCTTGTAATGTTGTTAGAGCTAACCATAATCCTATAGGTGTTAGCACTTGTAGTCGTTGCTCTCTTGCGGAGGAAGATGCTCTTCATTGTTTAAGGGACCGTCTAGCCTCGCTTATGATATGGGAAGCCGCGGGTTTTGCTCGTTATGTTGATTTTTCAGCATAGGTGATGCTTGCTCTTGGATTCATGATTATGCTATGCAAGATGATCCTCTTTTTCTACCAAAGGTATGGTTCATTTGGCGCATAAGAAATCAATATTTCTTCGAGAACTTAGCTGCATCTGTCATCGACTCTCTCGTAGGTACTTCAGCTGCGTGATGAGTGCATAATTTAAAGCACAAAAATAGTATGATTTTCACTTTTCACAACTCAAGTATGAGAATATATATATATATATATATATATATATATATATATATATATATATATTGTTATAGCGCGTGTACATATCTTGTAATTATTATATTCTATTTTTTTGACCAGCAAATACATCCATCTTAAATTAAAATCTAATACTAATTTCAGAAATTTCAGGGGAGGCAAGTTTGAGCGACAAGGAGTAGTGTTCTTTTTCGTTCCAAGGAAGGAAAGTGAAGCAAGAGGAGGGAGGCCAAGGCGACTTATAACTTGTGGGTAATGGAAAGCTACTGGGTCTCCGAAATTAATGGCACTCTCTAGTTTATGTCATTTTTTTAATGATAACGTCTGATTTTGGATGGAAAATATAAGGCACTTTTATGCTGTGTAATATATCATTTAATATTGGATTATTTACACTTTAATTATGAAGTTTTCAATAATTTTAATTTTGGTGTCATCTAGGGTGGACATGGAACATCTATCTCCACCCTGGGGTTTGTAAATTATGAAACTGAAAATTTGCAAAAGACTCTATTATCTTGAAGAAGTTGTTCCCATTTTCAAACTCCTCATCTATGACCTCCAATTATGCACCAGTATCTATTGCAAATTTGTGTGAGCTGGTTCAATCTCAACCACTCATCTATGAATCGAGTTTCCCCAAAACGAACCCTAGTCTGTTTGGGATTATTGTTTTTCTGGTTTCTTTATTTCTGTTAGTCGTGTTTTGGTTTAATTTAGGCTGATCCTATACTTGCGCTAGATATGTTGCAGTTTTATTTTGCTTTCTGCTATGTTTTGTTGTTTGCTGGTTTTGAACTATAGTAATTCTTTTCCAACTGCACTATTGGTGTTGTCGTTTTTTAATATATCTTGTTTCCGACTACACTCCTCTTGACTCTGTTCCTCTCTATCATGAAGTTTTTAATGGTGTTTACAAGAAGACTAGTTGTCCATTTCAAAATTTGAAAATTGGAGTTGCTTCCCTTTGTGCTAGTCTCATGTTTTATTTGACTAGCTAGTTAAAATTTGGAGTTTTGTTAGCAAAGGGTAATCTTTTCTCTGGTGCCTTGGTTCAATTACTGCATGGGCTGTTCTAAACTCATTTCACTTACAACATGGGTGATACATGTTTCTGGGTGATACAAAATTCTGGTTTGTGTCTGATAATGTTCCATATTCTCGTTTTGGGCCTTTGAAGAATAGCTCGTACTGTGAGATGAAGTTTTGGTTGTATTTGGGTTAATGAGTTTTCCTTCCTAGTGAAGATTGGCATGTTGAAGGCATGCTAGGTGGTAAACAGTGTTCTATTTTGTGATTTGCTGATTAAGTTGCTTCAATATTTTAGCATAGTATTTTTTCGGTGTTTTTCTCAGTAGAGTATTTTACGTCTGAGTTTTCTTTTGACCCTTGCTGCTGAATTTTAGTTGTTGTATTTATGTTTGTTGGTTTCATGTTCTCATCTTTTATGTACTATAGCACTCCTCGTTCTTTTCCTATTTTATTAATATATTTATTATGTTTTGCTGACAAAAAACAAAACTATCTGGTTTTCCTTATGGATTTCCTTATGGGTCTTGTTATTCATATCTTGCGTATAAAATAGAATTTCAGTAAGTTACTAATTTTAGTTTAGTCATGAGTCATTATAGTAAAACATATACTAGTTGATTTCAGGCTTTTGTAGGTACTACTTATTTTCTCATGTTTCAAATTCTTTGGAATCAATTTTCCATCAATTTTACTTAGAATTAGTTTTATCATTGCGAAACCAAATACACTCATAGTCATAGCAGTACTCAATGCTTTGATGATATAACGGAAAAATAAATCAACAATTGAAGTAGTGTTACTTCTATAATTCTTGTTATTGTCTTCGAAGTAATTTCCACACAGTTCTTTCTGTTAAATATGAACTTTGTACATTTATAATTGCAAAAATGCATTTATTATTTATTATACTGATTACATGAATAAGTATTATGCAGATGGGAATTTCATCAGGAGCTGCTGCTGCAGTAAAGTTGGGGAAGAGACCAGAATATGCGGGAAAGCTCATTGTTGTATGTTTTTATCCTCAATTAAGTTTCGTAAAGGGTAATTATAAGATGACTGTTGTCTAGGAATTTACAAAAATTAATGTTGTTTTCCTGTTGACTTGAAGATTATCAGTTAATGCCAATGTTGAATTGTTTCTTTGTAGGTGATTTTTCCGAGTTTTGGAGAATGTTACTTATCTTCACCATTGTTTGAATCCAACAGGCATGAAATTTGCAGAGTTACAAATAGGGATTGATTTGCAAAATTATTTTTGAAGATTCGTTCATAATATGGTGTTGTAGCACGGTTTTTAGAGATGTGGATTTGTAAACTTGTGAGGTGTGTGTGAGTTTCTATGGTGGAAGAAGTAGAAGAGGAAGAAGATAAAGAGTGAGTATGTTATACTCTAATTAACAATAATTAGATCACGATTAATATTAATTATTAACACTCAAATGACGATTCCCAAGAATAGCCCCTTGCACTTGAGGAAGGAATTTCTCAAATACTTCTTTCTTAAGTACAAAATTTTGAAGCGTCATCTTTCGCTCTATGGCGTCTTGGAGCCCTGCCATTTCTTTATGCTGCAAGAAACTTAAACCCTGAAGATATAATTCATGTTGCACATAACTTGGTCAATAGAGGTATGTTCATCTAGTAATTTACAAGAACTAATGCAAATGGATATATAGTAATTTACGTTTCGAAACATACTTGTAAAGAATAAGATTTTTCTTTTTAGAGCTAAGAGCAACAATGATCATTTATGAGACACAATTTGGTGATAGAAAACCATACCTTATCGGGGAAGCCCCCTCGTTATACCTTACCGGGGAAGCCCCCATGTTAATGATACTTAATACTTTTCACAAAATACATAATTTGTAGAAATGAATGCATTGGATATAATGTGAGAATATAGTATATGAATACTACAAATAGATTATGCGTTTAATAAAATCTTACCTTTCACCTTATTACTTGCAGGGACATGCTTTCGAGTCTGGGTTGAAGATTCCTAAAATTGCATTGCGATAAACTTTAGTTGCTTTGTTGCATTTCGGTCCCCTTTTGGTTCTTTAGATCTATATTTGGACATTTTCATGAACCTTTATACACATCTTAATTTCAAATTTCACTTTCTCACTTTGCTGCGCAAGTTCATACGTACTTTGTCCAAAATGCGATGTCAAGTCTAGTTTGCATGTTGTGTAGGTTGCGTTGTCCAGACTCATACGCGCTTTCGTTTGGGACTTTGGTGTGCTTTTTTCCGAATTGCGCTGTAAAGCTTGAACTTCACTTTTTGGCTTTGTTGCTCAAGTTTCTTGTGCACTTTCTTCAAACTATGTTTGTCACATGCACTTTATGCACACTGCGCTGTTAAGTCTATTTTCAACATGCTGCACAACCAAGTCTGCGCTGCCAAGTCTTATGTTCGCTATTTGCTAGTGAAAAATTATTTTTACCTTCCAGTTTGCTTTTGACCTACATTTATTTAGAGAGTATGACTATTTATTTGATTTGTTGCATGATTCTACCTCTTCTCTAGCCCCCTTCTTTATTTACATATGCGCCATCAGAAGCATATGTTTATAAAGAATTACAAGTTTACCTTATTCTTTCACCTATGTGTATCGTATGGTTGAGCATGTAATCATCAATCAACAGTTTATAATAGTAAAAAGGGCAATTGAACTTATTCATATATGTAGATGAACTTTATTCTTATAGCTATAAAACATGATGACGCGATAGATTCCTAGTCATGGTAGCATGAGGTTCTAGTAGTACAAGTTTGGAATCTTTCTCTTTTTTATCTTTGCTCCTCGTATGTGTGCAAGATATAAGATACATGTAACATGATGGTGTGCATGAATGCATAACTATAGAATATAAATCAAGCATGTTTCTTGGTACTATTAGCTAGTTCGTGTTTTGTTTTGTTTTGCTTCATAGATATGTTAGTTCTAGACTCTGTTGATATTCTTAACTTTATATTTTCATGTTCACTCTTCCTAAGAGTGTAATTCATGACCCGATTTATACTTGTTTTTAACTCATGAAGTTTCAAACCTTGGCATCTATGAGCTAACCTAGTATCTGGAAAGACCAATCTTTGCTTTTCAGTTGGCATGGGACAACGAGTTGTCGCCTCCCATATCATGTCATTCTTGCCTTTAAAAGGTGAAGTTTCAAACCTTGGCATCCACGAGTTCTCATGTTTCTTGTTTTAATTCGTGAAGTTTCAATATTCGGCATCCATGAATTCTCTTATTTTCTTGTTTTAATTCGTGAAGTTTCAATCTTCAGCATCCACAATTTCTCTTGTTTCTTGTTTTAATTCATGAAGTTTTAATCTTCGGCATCCACAAATTCTCTAGTTTCTTTTTTAAATTCATGAAGTTTCAATCTTCGGCATCCACGAATTAATTTTCATTTTCCTTGTGCGGGATTTCATTACTTTCTCGTTCTGAGTTAGACTTGCATGTAATATTGTAGTTTTTTTTTATCATTTTGTTTATATTCAAGCAAATCATGGTGAAACTAGATTCATGAGACAGTTAAGCATAGATGTGCATCATGAAAAATTCTGGTAAATAGTGAGGATGCAAACAAGTTCATGGTCTATAACACATATTGTTTCTAACTAGAGATAAGATACTTGTCATGAATGTATCAATTTAACCAGGGAAGCATTCAATATATAGTTATCAAGCAGGCAATAGATCATGTCACGAAACTTCTAGTTGAGGAGGTGTTAGAAACATAACCTCATGGCGCGGCGTGCTTAGATCTGGCGTCTATCTTTGGTTGTGTCGCATTGGTCTCACGACGAACTCATGTCCCGGCGTCTTTCTTTAATTTTGTGTATAGCGTCTTTGTATCTTAATGTGCTTATGTCGCAACGTTCTTCTTTGTTTGATGCATAGCGTGCTTGTGTCTAACATTTTCTGTTGTGTGCATCGCGTTAATGGTTTAGTTGTTACGCGCTTTGACTCAGAATGTGGTCCGACGAGAAGTGCGCTCTAACACGGAGTGCGCTTTGCCGCGGATTGTGCCTTGACGAGAAATGCGATCTGACGCAAAGTGTGCTCTGAAAAGTGCGCTCTGGAAAGAAGTGCGCTCTATACTCATTCACTTGTGCTTTATTGAGCAGCGTGCTCATGTCTAGCGTCTTATCTTACGCACATCGTATTCTTGACTTAGCACCATCATCTAATTCTTTCGTTTAGTGTATTTCTTCTTCTTCTTTTTTCATCTTGGGGCGTTCTTCACTTGTGCGCCTCGAGTTGTCTTAGCGCTCTCCACTAACATGCGCGGTGAGCTTATACCGGTGCGCGATTTACTTGTCCTTTGTGCAACGTGTTCTTTTTTGACCTCATGTAATTGTGGATAGCTTGCTCCTTGCATGCATGAGCTATAAGGTTGCTTTATGACCACTTATCTATTTGTGAGGAAACACACATCATAGCATCCTATTCTTAGCACAAATGATGACCACTTATGTATTTATGACGAAAAATATATCATAGCATCCAATTCTTAGCATAAATGATAAAACCCCTTGCCTCTCTCTCTTTTTTTTCAAACATTTTCACGAAAGAGAAACCATGTCTAAACTATTATTTATTAATATGAAATAGAAAATGCATCCCTTGCCTTTGTCTCACCATGTTTGTGTATGTGCTATCATTTTCACTTTTTCTTTCTTGTTTCTCTCCGTTTCTTTTTTTGAATTTTGTGCTTGTGAGTGCTGTCTCTTTCTATGTTCTAGCATGTCATGTGAAGTGAATGAAAATTGATCGAAAGAGTATTCATGAAGTTTCAAAAAAAATTGTTTTCACTCAAACATTCTATTATTATTATTATTACACTTTTATAGATTGCACATATATGTTAATATTTCCTGGTTCCTAGCTTTGCACATAATGCCACACTCTATTTGCTATATGTGATACCTCTGACACGTTAAACCATTTTTGCTACATATTGTCATGTTATGTATGATAGCTTGCACACAAGAGTCAAGGCACACATGCATATTATTATATTACAAAAGTATGCAGAGTAAAATGAGGGGCAAAACAAAGACATATAAAAAAATAAATAAATAAAATGTAGAAAACAATAATAATAAAAGAATAAATAAAGCACTGGATAAAAAAAAAGAAATATTGTCTTGTTTAAGCTGGATTGTGGTTTTCTGGAATTAAAAACAACCATGGGTTGTCACCTCAAAACAGGGTTGCAATTGGAACTTGATTTCTCTCTCCCCAAGGTTCGGATCACTAATCCAACTTTTCAGTTTTTAGATCAAGATGTCAAGAATCTTATATCAAAATTTCCAAACTTGCATAGTGCTGCCACGAAAATGACGTTCCCACTTTTGTCTTATGTTAAACGTGATTTCTTCTTCCACAAATATCTAATCTATAATATGAACGGTTTGAATGATGCTCTGGACGTTACGAAGCTATTGCCAAAGTTTCGGCTAAATCCAACGGCTAGAATATCTTCTGGACACATTTCTTTGAAGCAGCGTTGTACATGTGCAAAAATGGTTTTCATCTTCTTCTCCTCTACTCTGTTCTCCCTCTTTTATGGTTACCTTCATTCTTTCCCACACAAACCTGATCAGGCCCAATTGGTATTTCTTAGTGATAGCTTGACCTGAATAGGCCTTTATGGGCAACTACATAGCTATTAGGCTCAAATGGTACTTTTTAGTTATAACTTGACGTTAAATGGCCTCTTTTTTCCACTAGACACATATCAAGCCCAAATAATACTTCTTAACGATAACTTGACCGGAATAGGCCTCTTTGGGCCAATAAACACCTATGAGGCCCAATTGGTACTATTTAGTGATAACTAGACCTTAATAGGCAACTTTCGGCCACTAGACACCTATAGGGCCCAAATGTTACTTCTTTTGGATAACTTCACCCGAGTAGGCCTCTTTGAGAAACTAGCCACCTATTAGGCTCAAATGGTACTACTTAGTCATAACATGACCTGAAGTGGCCTCTTTGGGGCACTAGACACCTATCAGGCTCTGATGATACTTTTTATTGATAACTTGACCTTAATAGGTCTCTTTGGGCCACTAGAGACCTATAAGGCCCCAATGATACTTCCTAGGGATAACTTAATCCGAGTAGGCATATGTGTGCCATTGGACTCATGTTAGGCCCAAATGGTATTCTTTGGTATAACTTCACTTAAGTAGGCCTCATTAGGACTTTGAACCCTTTTTAGGCCAAAATTGTACTTCTTAGGGATAACTTGACCCGCATAGGCCTCTTTCAGCCCTTAGACACCTATCAGGCCCAATTGGAACTTCTTAGTGATAACTTGACCTTAATAGGTCTCTTTGGGCCACTCGACACCTATCAGGCCCAAATGATACTTCTTAGGGATAACTTGACTCGAGTAGGCCCCTTTGGGGCATTGGACACACGTTAGGCCCAAATGAAACTTATTAGAGATAACTTGACTCGTATAGGCCTCTTTGGGCTCCTAACACCTATCAGGCCTAAATAGTACCTACTAGTGATAACTTGACCTGAATTGGCCTATTAGGGCCACTAAACACCTATTAGGCTCAATTGGTTCTTCTCAGTGATAACTTGACGTTAATAGGTCTCTTTGGGCCATTACACACCAATTAGTTTGAAATGATACATCTTAGAGATAACTTGACCCGAATAGGCCTCTTTTGGCCACTAGATACTTATCCGACCCTAATTGTAATTTTTAGTGATAACTTGACCCGAATAGGCCTCTTTGGGGCACTAGACATGATTAGGCAAAATTGGTACTTCTTAGTGATAACTTGACCTTAATAAGCTTCTTTGGGCCACTAGACACCTATAAGGCCCTAATGAAACTTTATGGTGATAGCCTGACCCGAATAGGCCTCTTTGGGCCAATAGGAACATCTTAGTGATAACTTTAACTTAATAGGTCTCTTTGGACCGCTAAACACCTGTCAGGCCTGAATTATACTTTAACTAAACAGGTCACTTTGGACCCGAGTAGATCTCTTTGGGATATTGAACAAGTGTTAGAACCAAATGGTACTTCTTAGGGATTGCTTAAACCGTATACGCCTCTTTCGGCCACTAGACATCTATCAAGCCCAAATAGTACTTCTTAGTTAAAACTTGACATGAATAGGCCTTTTTGGACCATTAGAAACCTATCAGGTTCAATTTGTATTTCTTAGTGGTAACTTGGCCTTAATAGGACTCATTGGGCCACTAGACACCTATGAGGCCGAAAACATACTTATTAGGGATAACTTGACCCCAAGTAGGCCTCTTTAGGCTTTTAAACACTTTTTAGGCCCAAAGGTACTTCTTAGTGATAACTTGACCTTAAAACGCCTCTTTGGGCCACTAGACACCTATCAGACCCAAATGAAAGTTCTTTGGGATAACTTGGCCAAAGTAGGTCTCTTTGAGAACCTAGATACCTATCAGGCTCAAATGGTACTTCTTAGTCAAAACTTGACCTTAATAAGCCTCTTTGGGGCACTAGACACCTATCAGGCTCTGATAATATTTCTTAGTGATAACTTGACCTTAATAGGTCTCTTTGGGCCACTAGAGACCTTTAAGGCCCAAATGATACTTCTTTGGAATAACTTGATCCTTGTAGGGTTCTCTGTGCCATTGGACTCATGTTCGGCCCCAAATGGTACTTCATTGGGATAACTTGACCCGAGTAGGCTTCTTTGGGCTATTGGATACATGTTAGGCCAACATGTTACTTCCTAGGGCTAACTTCATACGAATAAGCCTCTTAGAGCCACTAGACACCAATCAGGCCCAAATAGTGCTTCTTAGTGATAACTGGACCATAATAGGTCACATTGGGCCACTAGACAACTATCTGGCTAAATTGGTATTTATAAGTTATAACTTGAATTGAATAGACGTCTTTGGGGCACTAGACATCAATCAGGCTCAAATTGTACTTCTTAGTTATAACTTGACCTTAAGAAGCCTCTATGGGCTACTAGACACTTATAAGGCCCAAATAGTACACGTTAGAAATAACTTGACTGGAATAGGCCTCTTCGGGCTACTAGACACCTATCAAGCCCAATTAGTACTTCTTATTCATAACTTCACCTTAATAGGCCTCATTGGGCCACTAGACACCTATCAATGATACTTCTTAAGGATAACTTGACCCGAGTAGGTCTCTTTGGGCAACTAGACACTTATCATGCCCAAATGATACTTCTTTGGAATAACATGGTACTTCTTAGTCATAACTTGACCTTAATATGGCTCTTTGGGATACAAAACTCCTCTAAGACCCAAATGATAATTCATAGCGATAACTTGACCCGAGTAGGACTGTTTGGGACATTGGACACATGTTAGGCCCAAATGGTACTTCTTAGTCATAACTTGACACGAATAGGCCTCTTTGGGCAACTAGACACCTATTACAACATCGTGTGTTTTCACTTCATGCATAACTGAGTAGGGAGGTTGTAAATTACCAAGAGAATAGGCCAGCAACTATGCTTACTGCTTAAGTTACCATAAGGGTTCATTCCATCTGTAGCAAGCCCGACTCGAAGGTTTTTTTTCTCAGCACCAAATTCCGGAAACAATTGATCAATTTTCTTCCATTGCAAAGAATAAGAAGGATGACAAAGCTTGTCATCACATTGCCTCTCTTCTACATGCCATCTAATGTTCTTTGCATCATCTGCATTAGCAAAAAAATGCTTGAACCTTGCAATTATTTGAAGATACCAAAACACTTTTGCAGGAGGCCCCTCATGTGTGCTCATATCACAATTAGACTTATCATCCTTGACTTTGTAGCGTGATAGCCCACATATCGAGGATGCATGAAAATCTTCATAGTCTTTTCTATACAAAAAGAAATCATTGGGATATGAATGTATTTTCTTATAACCCATACCCATTGGACACAATATCTTCTTTGCCTCATAGTTATGGTCTGGCAATGTATTACCTTATGGGAGCATGTCTTTCAATAACTCAAGTAGTTCGGTGAAACTTTTATCACTCCACCAATGTCTTTCCTTCAAATTGATCAACTTTAAAATCGCTGCCAATCGAGAGAAATTGGTGCACCCTAAATACAAAGGCTTGTTTGCATCAGTGAACAACGTATCATACACATGTGCTCTCTCAAAGGACTCTGGTCTAATATCACGAATCGTTTCTTCAAGGTAATCTTCTTCCATGTCTACGTCAATTTCTCTATGGGACACACTTGGCGTTTGACCTACTTCACCGTGCCATATCCATCTTGTATAATTCTTGTAAAAACCACCGAAAAGTGTATGCTCCCTTATTTTGTCAGGTGGCAACCGTCTTAGATTCAACAAAACCATTCTCATATTCCTCACTTAAGCGATTTGCATTTATCCAACTGCGATCCATCTACAAGTGAGGATCATAGTGGATATCAACATGAGCAACACAAAACTTAGAGTTATCAACTACATGCATCATAGTAATAAACTACAGATTCTAAACTTTCATGCATGATTCATTGCTGTTGGAATCTAGGATGGAAAAAAAACCCTAGTTAGAATTTCACTAACTAGTACTCCCTTCGTCTAATTAGTTATGCGTACAAAATTCAAACACAATAGTACGTACTTTAAATTAGACGGAAAAGAAATATATGTACACTTAAACCCGCCCACCACTCCTTCATAATAACATACCATTGCATTTTGTTTACCATTATTTTGTATTTAGTAGGAAAATTGAAATTATTGGTGGTCCAAAAGGAACTACTACGTTCCAGTTGTCTAAATAAGCAGTTACCTAGACAACTGAAGATTTCACTTTCGGTAATATACCAAATAAATTGCAAGTTGCTATTAATTAAACAAACATAATCAGGTGGACTTGTTTGCCTTGTATTTTGGTAGAAGCTGAAAGATCAAATATATTCCCATAAATAAAAATTATAACATGCTCATAGTTTGTTACGTCAAGTCTATAGAGTAATATTTCAACAGAATAGATGTTCAATCATCTCTTCATGTGAAAACTAAAATAAATTGGACATTTTGCAAGTTATATTCAAGGATGCTCACAATTATGTTTAATTTTTCTTAAAAAAATACTTGAAATTGTTGTTGAAGTCTTTCTTCCTTTTGCTTTAATTTATATTGCCAGAACAGTGGCAAGAACTTGAAGTTCTTCGTCCTATTTTCACTTGCACATGCACTATACCTTGTTCTTGTTCTCTTGCTGAGAGTGTCAAAAGGTATCGCGATTGGGAATATGTTACTTGTTTTTTGAAAGGTCTTAATGAGGCCTATGACACTGTTAGAAGACAGATCTTGTGCATGGAACCTTTACCTAATGTTGCTAAGGCTTTTTCGATTGTCCAACTGCAAGAACGTAATAGGTCTAGTGAGTTGGGAGATGGTAAGTTTGTTCAAAACCTAACTACCACCACTTGGAAGAATAATAACAATTAAAGCAAAGGTAAATCTAAACAGAACCAATTTTGCCCTAATCAAGGGAAGATATGCTCGTTCTGTGGTAAAGAAAATCACTCTTTTGATACTTGTTTTTTTAAGAATGGTTTTCCTGCTAACTTCAAGTTTAAAAATAAGAATCAATCTGCAAGTATTAACTCTGTTAACACCAAAGATTCCGCTGCTTCATCTTCTAGTAATACTACTAACCCTAATCAAATTCTAAGTAATGAGGACTATGCCATTCTTGCTGACATGATAAAGAGAGTTAAACTGGAAACTTATGAGCACAATATCAACAATATCACACACAACACATCCACACACCACGATTGTAAGGGAAATTTCTTGAATTCTCTTTGGATAATTGATAGAGGAGCGAATGATCATGTTCGCAATGATTTATCCTTTTTTAGTTCTTACACTCGCATATCACCTATTTCTATTAATCTACCTAATGGAGAAACATCCCTTGCTTCATATTCTGGAACTGTTCATTTCTCTAAAGACCTTTTCATAACTGATGTTTTGTCTATACAGGACTTCCACTTCCATATCCTTTCTGTTCAACGCATTATATGCTCTTTACATTTGCAAATTCTATTTGATGAACATGCTTGTTTTTTACAGGACAAACAGAGCAAGAGGACGATTGGACTTGCTAAAGTCCGGAAAAATCTATACCTATTGCACCCTTCTTCTATTCTGTTGCATCATAAACTTTGTTCCAATACTGTTTCTTGTCATGACTCTAGCCCTAATACTGATACTGTTTTGAATAATTGGCATGTGCGTATCGGACATTCGTCTGATGATATCTTGCGTATAATTGCGAAACAATTTCCTTATGTCACTTTTAGTAAATCTAAACCTTGTGATGCCAGTCACCTAGGTAAACAAACTAGGCTCCCCTTTCCCAATGAAAATAACAGATGTGATTCTATTTTTTCTGCCATACATCTAGATGTTGATTGCTCACATGGCCATAAGTATTTTTTAACCATTGTTGATGATTTTTCACGACACACATGGCTGCACTTAATGAAAACTAAATCTAAAACTCGAAACCTTGTTGAAAATTTTTTGATGCATGTTAATACTCAGTTTGGTGTCAAGGTTAAAATTGTTATAACTGATAATGGTGTCTAGTTTAATATGCCTATTTTGTATGCTGCTCATGGTATTACACATCGCACCTCTTGTGTTGAAACTCCCGAGCAGAATTCTGTTGTTGAATGTAAGCAGAGGAACATTCTAAATGTTGCTAGGTCTATTATGTTTCATTCTCTTTTACCAAACTTTTATTGGTGTTATACTGTTTCATATAATGTACATGTTATTAATCTTCTGCCTAGCAGAATTATGAAGTACTCCAGTCCACACCAGCTCCTCTATGGTAAGCCTCCTACTTACATGCACTTACGTGCCTTTGGGTGTTTGTGTTATGCCACTACTCTCACCCAAAATAGACAGAAGCTCGACCCGCGTGCTAAAAGATGTTGTTTTCTGGGTTTTAAAGAAAGTACAAAAGGCTTTCTTTTACTTGATTTAGATACAAAATATGTTTTTATTTCCCAAAATGTTGTTTTCAAAGAAAAATCCTTTCCCTTTGCATCAGAATCAACTAGCATTGTTCCTTCTGATGCAGTGTTTTCTACGGATCCTTTTTTGAAAGAGTTTTTTTATGACCCTTGGCCTACGGATCTGTTGAATCCAACAACAACACAGGTACAAGATTCTGTGGTTGTTACATCCCATGATCATAATTCCAATTCTTCTGATACTGATATTACTAGTTTTGATAACTTTGATAATTTTGTTGTTAGTGACACCTCTAATGCTGATATTTTAGTTGGAAGTGAGAACCAACCTGTTTGGCACTCTACTCCTATTCATGGACCACCTAGCCACCTTTCTGATTACCATGTTTACGTTGTTAATGGTAGTGATAGCAGCAATACTTCTACTAGATATCTTATTTCTGATACGATTTCTTACAATAAATTGTCTAATAGCTATCAATATTATATTTTAAACTTAACGCGTTTTAATGAACCAACCTCTTATGTTGTTGCCTCACAAGACCTTCAATGGGTAGAGGCCATGAACGCAGAACTGTCTGCGTTGGCAGCTAATCAGACTTGGAACCTTGTTCCTTTGCCAAAGTCTAAGAAGGCCATTGGCTCAAAATGGGTTTATGAAATGAAATACAAATCTGACGGTAAGATTGAAAGGTTTAAAGCTTGTCTCGTTGCTAAAGGTTACAACCAGAAAGAAGGTATCGATTACTCTGAAACTTTTGCTCCTGTTGCTAAATTAACTACTGTTTGTTTATTACTTGCTATTTCTGCTGTCCAAAATTGGCACCTTGAACAACTTGACATAAATAACGCCTTTTTACATGGTGATCTTAAAGAAGATGTTTGTATGAAAATCCCTCAAGGTTTAACTGTCTCTAACAAGAATCTTGTTTGCAAATTAAATAGGTCTTTATATGGTCTAAAGCAAGCAAGTAGAATGTGGTTTGAAAAATTATCCACTTTTTTAAAAAATCTTCGTTACAAACAGTCTCACCATGACCATTCTCTTTTCATTATGCGCTCTGGTTCTTTGTTCACTATTTTTTTTTATTTATGTTGATGATCTTATATTGGCTGGGAATAACACTGTTGAAATAACTACTTTAAAACAACTCCTTGACAAAAAATTTAAAATTAAAGATCTAGGACCTTTACGCTATTTCCTTGGTTTAGAAAATGCCCAATCTAAAGAGGGTATATTTCTCAATCAACGGAAATACACGTTGGATCTTATTAATTCTTGCGGTTTGCTTGCAGGCAAACTTGTACAAAGTCCTATGATCAAAGATGGTCTTAAAAATGCTACCGATACAGAATTATTCCCAGAACTAGAACGGTACCGGAGACTCATTGGAAAGATGATATATTTGACAACAACCAGACCTGAAATCCAATATGCTGTGAATCAACTAAGTCAACATATGCACAAACCACACCAAGCTCACTATCACGCTGCGATCAGAATAATACATTACTTAAAGAATGATCCCAGACAAGGCTTACCTTACCGAAACAACTCCAAATTACGCATTAAAGCATATAGCGAAGCTGATTGGGAAACATGCCCTATTACCCGCCATTCCGTTACTGGCTACTGCGTTTTCCTTAGTGACTCTTTGATTTCATGGAAATGAAAAAACATAGTACCGTTTCTCGTTCGTCTTCTGAGGCAAAATATTGAGCCTTGGCAAGTACTGTTTGTGAAATCCAATGGCTGACTTATCTCCTTAAAGATTTCAGGGTGCCCTTCACATCTCCTGCTCTCCTTTTTTGCGATAATGAATCTGCACGCCATATTGCGCAAAACTCTGTCTTCCACGAGAGAACCAAGCACATAGAGATAGACTGTCACGTTGTCCGCGAACGCCTTCAGGATTAATGGATTTGCTCCCTATCAACACCACCCAACAATTGGGAGATATTTTCACGAAAGCTCTTGAACCCAAAGCTTTTCAAGCCTTGCTCTCCAAGCTGGGAGTATACAATATATACTCTCCAGCTTGCGGGAGGGTATTAGAGGACAAAATAACTTAAAAACTATATGTTTTTGTTTCCCTTATGGGCCACACTACTTTCCACACCACCTTGGCCCAAGTCTATTGATCTGGGCTTCCTCCAAATTCACACGCGTTACACGTGTGGCTTTTCCCTTTCTCTCTTTATATTCTGTTCCATCTTTGTAATCTGTAAGAGTGAATAATATTTTTTCCTTTTGTCAATATGTGTCTCGCTATTTTCTATATTC